>VXAY01007247.1:2126221-2144070 GCA_013399855.1 Oxyruncus cristatus
GGGCGGAGCGGAGCCGCGCCGCTCCCCGCCCGCCTCCCAATGGCCGCCGCCGCCCCTCTTGCCCGCCCGCCCTCCCGGAGGCGGGCAGCGCGGGGCGGCTCCCGTGAAGGTCGGGGCGTCCCGCCCGGGTGCCGCCTGTGGGCTGTGTGTGGGTGCCTGGGATCGAGGAGTCAGGCTCCCGGGACGGGATGTCCTGGGGGAGCGGGGCTGCCCCTCGCTTCGCAGCCGCGGGACGTGCGGTGCCACAGCCGCCCCGCCACGCGCGGTCCGTGAGGGAGGTTGGCACGGCAGTGGCGAAGCCACGACCTGCCCTCGAGGCGCGCGTATGGCGGCAGCCTCTCACGACAGCCAGCCCAGGACAGGCTGGCTGCTCTCTCCGAACAGCCCTGAGGCGAGGGTCTCGTCATCCCGGTGCAAGGGCATCCCTCCCCCGGTCTCTGCCTGCTCCCAGCCCAGGGCCCTGTCGCACCTTTTGGGTAACGCGGGTGGCTGTGGGACAATAAGACAAGAGCCTGTGAAACCGCTTGGAGGGTTCCTCTGAGCCTGTACAGAGCTCCTGGAGGACACTTGAGGGACCGTGGGTAACCTTATGTAGCAAAAAATGTGTATGTCTTCTAAAAATCACTGAATCACAGAATCAAGTAAGTTGGAAAAGACCTCTGAGATCATCGAGTCCAACCTATGACCAAACACCTAAGACCATGACACTCAATGCCATCTTCCTTTAAATATCTCCAGGGATGGTGACTCCACAACCTCCCTGGGCAGCCGATTCCAATGTCTAATCTCCCTTTCTGTGAGGAAGTTCTTCCTAATGTCCTCCCCTGGAGCATTTTAAGACTATGTCCTTCATCCTATCACTGGTTGCCTGAGAGAAGAGACTGACCCCTCTCCTGTCAGAGAGTTGTAGAGAGCAACAAGCCTCATCTTCTCCAGGCTAAGCACCCCCAGCTCCGTCAGCTGCTCCTCGTAGGACAACCCAGTGCAACCCAAATGAAACCCAACCATGTGAACACTTGATAACTAGTAAAAGCACTTAAAGTGCATTGAACATGCACCATAAAATAATCACAAACTTTTGTTAAACTCCATCAGTGCCACACATGGTGCCAAAGTTGGAAGACTAGAGAAAATAGACCTTCCAAATATCAGAGGACTAAGCTGGCATTCTCTTTGCCATGTTTCCATTTTTGTGGCTGTTATGTTAAAAAAACCTAATAAATAATATGTCAAGTTCATAGCAATCCTAAAACTTCTGAAAGTTATGAAAGTAGAGACATTTTGAAAGAGATAAATATAAGTCAGTGAGGAAGGATTGCAGAGAGAGGTTTTACAGAACGCAGAAGTGTTTACGTAGTACACAGGATGGATAAGAGAACTGGAGAGGAAAGGTTCATACAAAAGAAGGATTGTATTTAAAAGTAGAACAAGCAAATGATTCAAACAATGAGAGGAATTCACGGAGTGTTACAGAATCAGATTCAGCTCTATGCAACCACCTGTAGCATCCCCAATCTTGCCACTTCTCCTGGTTTAGTCAGAAGTCTCAAAATACTTTATTTTTCTTATAGCCCTGACCCCTAGAATGAGGTAATTTTGTGAGGCAGTTTTCATGACTGAGAAGAAATGCTAATGAACAAGACACAGCATGTGTCTAGGATCAGCAGTGTACACTGAGAGTCCTTCCAGTAGATTCATGTTCTTTGTGTGTTTTTTCCAAAGCTAGCACTGATGGGATAGATTCTTGCAAAGTAATTATAAAATGAATTATCAATTAATGCATATATTAATAATAAGACATAATTAATGTTCATACACCCGGGAATATTCTATGTCATAATTACAGATGACAAACTGCTTTATAGTGCACTTTTACAGTTAAGAAATTGTAAAAGAGGAAAAAATGTAGAGAAAAGCCATACAAGCCAAATCCATATTTAAAATCAAAGGATATTTGAATTTCCTTTTGAAACAAATACAGAATATCTGATTGAGACTTCTGCTATATCATTTATAGTATAAATTTGGTCTCTAGAGCACCGTAAAGAGTGTTATTAACATGGCAAGTTCAAGCCCACTGAAGTTAGGAGATGCCAGGAATAAGCACAACCTAAATTAATTAGTTTAATTCCATTTTGCAGATCCATTGTGAGATCATCTTAAAGTAGATGGTCATAGGTTATTATAGTCTAGCCACACATCGATCATAGCTATGGAGTCCCAGACATTCCCAGCCTGGGGATCTGTGCCTTTTACTCCAGGATCAGAAGGGGATTACACTCTGAGGGCTGAAGAAAAATGTTCTGTCCTTTTTCTCATGTTTGACTGATTCTGCTTATCCGCTCTTACTGGGACTGCTCTAATCCTTCCAAGTCCTAGCAGTTTATCCCACTCTCGTATTTCCTGCATTTCTATTTCCACCACTGAACCCCAGGCTCAGTCTTTCTCCCCAGGTCTGCATGTTGTGCAAGTCACAGGCTCCTTTGCCCACAGTTCCAACCCTTTGTCCAACCACTTCCAGTTTTCCACACCTGACTCTTTATCCAGCCTACCAAAACCATTCCTAATCCCAGTGGCATCCGGCATCAGCCTGCCTCCCTGCAGCTACAGTGGGCCAACCCCCAGCCAGCCATGGCAAAGACTGAGACCAGGCTCCCACTTCCATTCCCTGCCATCCCTTTTATTATGGTGTTGTGAAACTCCAGAGGGTAAGTCGATGTGCAGAATATGATCAGCTGCTTGTTAACCTTATGAGAGAAAGACACGGTGAAGCTGTTGCAAAGATTACACAGTGATGGACTAGAGAAGCCTGCTTCAGTCATAGAACATATTTTAGACAGGAGAGCTGAGGAATTCTGGAACCAACACGGGATGAATACAAAGAGGAATATTAGTCAGAATTACATCCAATTTATTGGAAGAACCTTAAGGATCTTAGGAAATGGATCGCTGCAAGGCTGTGTTATGCTGCAAGGAATTTTTTCATGTATAAGCCCTGTGGCTCCCTGTCTGCTGTTCGGAGCTCAGAGCCAAGGAGTCTGGGTGCCCCGCTCAGTGTCCAGCATTGCCTTACACTAGCTGCTGCACTCCACAGTGATTTCTAACTAACTTTTGCAAAGGCTTCTTAAAGATGCAGTTCTCCTTTAACACTCCAGCTCAATGTCTTCTGTGTTTCCTTTGCAGGATCCTAGTTTTGGTTTCCCGATACAGAAAGTTTTTCTCCTTTTTTTACCTCCATGTTCAATCCTGCCTAGCAAACGGGTTCGTATTCCTGCTCTTCTCATGCAACCACTGCCAGGCACCCTTTCCAATTCCCAGCCAGTGCTAGTTGCCTCACTCACCAGAATTCTTGATTCTATTGACTCCTTTCCATTCTTCTCATTTTGCTTTTCCCTTTTTTCTCCCTCACTTTTGATGTTTCCATCAGATGTTTTATTCTTCCATAAATTTCCAGGAAAAGAGGAAAGGGAGCAAAAAAAGTGAGCAGAAATAGTTACTGGGCCTGGGAGCAGCCATTATCAGCTTAGTCATATTTCACCTATGTAGCCCCAGGCCAAACAGAGTGTGTTTAATTATAGTCTGTGTTAACACCTATGAGATCTGCAAGGGAATGGAGTTATGCTTCCTGGCAGAAGCTGAAATTCCTGTTCCCAGGCCGTGAGTTTCTGGAATTTCAGTGAAAGCACAGAAAGGATCCTGTGAACTGCTTGGTTTTTTCAGTTCCATTCTTGAAAATGGTTAACAGACCCCAAATCACGGAATTCCTGGGGTTGGAAGGGATCTCTGGATATCACCTAGCCCAAACCCTAGTGGGTCTTAACTCGGCTTGAAGCAGTCACCTAGAATAGAAGAGTGCATCTGGAACTGAAGAAGTGTTAAAGCAAAAGCAAATTTTAGAAGTGCTGGGTAACCTTAGCAGTAAGAGAGCCCAGCTGAGGAGGGAGATGTTGTGGTCTGAGCAGTGCAAGCAGCAGCACCTGCCTCAGTTAATGTCCCTGTCCTTGCTTAGGACTTCATCAAACCTCAGCTGCAAAAGGGGAAACAATGCAGAGCAGGCATTCATATGGGATTTCTTTTCTTGTGTGTGCATGAGGAAAAATTTCCAAAGAAATTCACTGATTTCCAGTGATGAGATTAGAGGGAACACTTGCCCATGAACCCTTTGCAATAAGGACCGGTCCACGAAAGTGGATTCGTTATTTGTGTCAGAAGCATTTCTTTCATCAACCCTATGAAAAAAGTTTGCTTACTCTTGGAGGTTGCAACTCACACATGTGCTTGTTAGGGTTCTTGGCAGCTACACTCTTTCCAGAGTTTATGTTCAGAGGACACGCAGACTGTCAGGTTTTGGATGGCGACTGCGCTGTGGGATCACTCTCATTTTCAGGATGGGAATCATACTTTTACATTCTCTGTGTTTCTGCTACCAAGCACATGGGCAAGAAGATGCTTAACTCAGGTGTAGAGGAGGTAAAAGGGAGGAAGATAATATATGGGGCAGAAGAGGAATCAGAGTGATAGACTACTGCAGAAACCTTGGAAATTTGATGTTAAGATACTAGTAAGCTTGTCAATTTAGGCACTGAAAAGTTAGAAAATAATAGAAGTAAACTTTCCATTAAAACCAATATTAATTCAGTCAATTTTGTGTCTGTCTGATGGTATTTTGATATATTGATCAATGAATACACTGGAAGTGTTATTTTCTCCATGAAACTCCTCCCTTCTCCTTTCTTTGTGCCTGGCATGGATGTGGGCTTAGAACAAAACTGGACTGTGCATTAAAACAGTTGAGTTCAGGACACTTACTTAGTTTCAGAATTTAGAACACTCACAGTGTATGAGCAAAATAACTGCAGGAAAATGTCTTTTTATGGATAATGGAAGTGAACATTGACTTTTAAGCTAAATTCAGCTGTCTCTGCTACATATTTTTGAAGAACTTTACACGGATACGTTCTTTATTTTCTAGATGAATTAGGATCTGATTGTAGGTACAGAGCATTCACAGCTGCAATTAGCATAAATAGGTAGGATGCTTTGACCATAATATAGTCTTTTGAATATAAATCTCCTGGAGAACAAGGCAATATATGTCTTGAATTACGCACTTAAAGTTAGCAGCATCAGTGACTTTTTCCTGTAGAAAAGGGGGATAATCCCACCTCCACCATTCACAGGAATGCTGATAAAAAGCTGCTCAGTGTATTTCTCCATTTGAAACCAGCACTGTCTCCAGAACATATCTTTATTATTTAGTTTTGGTAGTCTGTGGAAAAATGTTTTCCTTTTCCTAAATGCAAAGGGGAGTTTTGTGGTGGAAGGAGTTTCTTACAAAGAGGAACTGCAGAACTGCACATGCTCACCCTTCTGCACAGAGATTAACCACGTGATACTGTGAGGTACTGGGTGTCCTACCTTCATCTGCTTCACTGGCAGAGCCCAGATAGTCCAGGGTTTCTTTGCTTCCCAAAAAGTAGCTATAAATTGTTCAGTGACCCTGTCCTTCCCCTGCAGTCCCGAAGAGCCCTTTGATGATGCAGGCTTCCATTAAAATATTATTCTGTTACATTGCATTTTTCTGTTAGAGCACTTTTTTTGCTACGGTTTTCATTTCCATTAAAGCAGCTCCTCAATTTTTTGTAAAAACCTTTTCTCAAACATCTGGGATCCATCATTTTCAGAGTTCTGAATTCTTACACAAACACACTTTCTTCTCACAGAATTTGATTTGCTTGTTCACTGACTCAGGATCCTTAATGGCTGGTGGCTCCAGCTTCTGTGTAGCAGAGCATCTCCTGTCATCTCACAAGCATGAATCTCAGACTGGCTGTACGCTTACAGCCATGGTGCATGGCTCAAAAAATGTTTAAGCCACATAGGTCTTAAAAACTTAACAGCCTTACTTAGTTGGGTTGTTTTATCCAGTTGTTTATCTTAGGTATGGTTTAGATAGCACTGATTTGGGCAGCTTGCATGCCTTTCATCCTACAACCAATAAACCTGCCTCCTCCAGAGAAGCTAATGGACTTTAATTATTCCCAAGGAAATACTAATAACAGATTTATTTACTTCTTGTTACCACCTAAGCCTTTGATCTCAGGCTTTTCAGGTGGACCCATGAAAAATATTTTCATTTGTGTTCCCCTTTGACTCATCCTATGTCACAGATGCATTCTGGGACTCAATTAAACTTAATTTATAAGTCTGGTTTCAGACCATAGCAGATTATCTCTACAATCTGGTAGCTTTCTCTGCATCACTACCCAATAAGTTGTGAGAAAAGAAAAAAATAGGCTCCACTTTCTGACTTTTTTCTCATTAGGAAGAAAGGATGGGTGGCAGACAATTGACATTCCTGAAATCTGTCTGTGACCTGAATTTAGGACTCAGTCTCTGTGGCTTCATTTTTTTTGATTCTGCAAGGTCTCAGCGATATAATATGCAAGATGTTGTGTATCCATATGTAACAATAAAAAAAGCAGCAGATTTTGGCAACTTCACAAAGTGCTATTATGAGATTCAGTCAGGAGAAAAAAAAACATCCAAAATTACTAGGGAACAAAGCTTGAAGACTGTGGAGATTTTTATTATCATTTATTTTACTTAATTCATCTGTGTTCCGGTAAAAACTTAAAATTTACATGAAATAATATGGTATTTCTATGGGGAAGATGTTAACCAAAGTTTAAAATGCATGGTAAATAGAATTTACAGGGAAAATTAAATGCAGAAACCAAAATATCTCTCTGATACTTTTATAAAGTGAAGAGGGATTTTCTAAAAATGTGCATGCATATGCTTAGTTTTATATTGGCCATTTTCTCACAAAATAAAACAATGCTGATCACATGAATGGAAATAAGCATGTTTAAGACTTATAGGGTAGGGCCTGACCTTCCTGAAGACTTCCAATAATTCCTTCTAGAATTCGAAGTATGAAAACCCGTTTTGATCATAGTCCTTAATTTTCCTACTTTTTACTGAAATCCAAGCTCTGTATTAATTTATATTCTAAAAAGATCTTATCTTGCTACCATTATTTTCTTAGACTCACCAGCAAACAAATTGTTCATAAATCTATGTTTATCTTTCTGATAAATAACAATAGATTTTTATGAGAAATAAGAATATTGTAGACAACTTTTAACAGGGCTGAAACCACCCCAACAATTTCATAAAGCCCTTAGAGGGCAGGATGCAGTTATTCAGGGATCCTGACGAGTTGGGTCTTAATATTTTCTATACTATTGAAATGAATTAAACATTGGCCATTCTCTTAATCCCCTGCTTCACCTAACTCCCATTTTCATTTACTCTCAGTATTTGTTACGAACAAAGCTCCCTCTTAAAATGTCTGCATAGAAACTAATCTGGTTTTCTCTTACCTTATTAAGTTCTGCCACAAGAAGGAAGCTTTCACTTGGAACAATTTGATTAAGTACTTTGCATTTTTTATGTTGGCTGTGTTGATACAAGTGCAGTCATTCACATGAGTGTCAGAACATGGAGCCACAGGGAGTATAAACTGCGGTTGAGCCTGCAAATTATTTTTTTGTTCAGGACCCTTAGTAAACATCTGCCTAAACCCATGCTTAACTCTGAGCAGTTGGCTAATCCCACTGACTTCATTAAGACAATATACAAATATAATTTTTATTAAAGGTTTATATTGAAAAACATAGGGGTTTTGCCTTTGTTGTTTTTCCTGCTCACAGGAATTGTGATCTTAATGGGACAGTTCATCTTCTTAAAGAGGAGCAGAAAGTCCTTCCTTGAGATAAAAATCTAGCAAGCTTTCCAGTACAGTATTAGTATGCTAATGAAAAAGTTACATGAAAGAGCTTTACTTCAAGTGTTGATAAATAATAATTTACTCTCTGTATTATTCATTCATGTAATTCAGATACATATGTATTATTAGGTTTTAAAGGTTACAAATACCGGTCATTTCAGAGATCCAGCTAAAAGAAAGAATAAAAAAAAGAGAAGCAATCAAAACCTTAGTGTTTCTGCAGCACTTGGAATATCGGGACATGTATGATAAAGCAATGAATAATGTTGTCAAAAGCATACTACTGTCATAGATGCCAGAGCCAATGGAATATGAGGAACATTGTCTGGTAGAAAAATACCAGAACCACCTCTAAAGAGTGCCAAAATAGAGAAGAATAATTTCAATTTGCCTGGGTTTCAAGCAGCTGTGCACTAGCACAATTGAAGACAAAAAAATCTGTGAAATTATCAGAGCCTTCAGCCTCCAGACATGTTACCAGCAGCAGAGTGTTTTCAGATCCTCAGAAAAGCAGAGCAGTATTATAGTCCTGCACCCACTCCCACTGCTGATAACAAAACAAAGAGCCAAGAGTGAGCCTGGGAGAGAGAGACAAAGATTTAGTGACCATCCTGCAGCTTAGAAGAAAAACTATAAAAACCACAAAAAAAGCACAAATCTTCTCTTCCAGTAAGGCTGAAAGGCAGCACTAACAGGTGTGGTTATCTTCATGTTTCAGGGGTAAACAAGTACGCTCTCATTTCATAGACCTTGATTCACTCAAGAGTCAACAGCATGATGATACACAGGGTTGTTAATACCAAGTGAAAAAAAAAAATTGCCTTTTGAATGCTGCCCTGTCATATACGGCCACATCATCCTTGTAAACAAGAACAAAAAGTCCAGGGCCATGCTGGGTGCCTGGATTGTGGCCACACTTCCCAGGCCTGAGAGTCCTCTGGAACCAGTTGAATTATTCAGTGTTACATGTAGGGACGTGAGCTGATGAATGTCAGCCTGTTTGGCACCTGAGTTTCCCCCTGGAATAGCTGGTTGCACACACCAGGGCCCAGGCTGGACATGCTCCAGAGCAGACTGTGCGACTGGTGGGTGAAGGAGATCTTGGATGCAGGATCAAGAGCCCTTCCATCTTAACACCCTCCAAGTCTCCTGGGGTGAGTAAGACTCCAGGCAGCCCTAGACTGAGCAGGCTACTCTGTAACTAAAAGCCGCCACTTCCAGTAATGCTGAACCACCTACAGCTCCCTCTGAGGTAACCAGAAAGGCTCAGACACTCTGAAAACTAAACCAAAAGCCCCCAGGTCTGTAAATATTTGTTCACAGGTTTAAGCACATAATTAAACCTGCAAGACATTATCCAGCTTTCATCGAAGCCACTGGAAAGACTGCTGTGGGCTTCTTGGAGAGGCCTCTCAGTATTTTGCCCCTGGCTCTCACTGCACTTATGTATCCAGTGGAAGCCTTGATTTGCCTTATGTGCTCACAAAAAAACCCAACCAACCAACCAACAAATGAAAAAAATCCCCACCTTGAATATTTGAATATGTTTTATGAGAGAGATTTTAGATTAAAAACCTCCACCTTCCCCCTTACCTTGCCATAATGCCTGCTGCTAGTTTCACACTACCGAAGGATTACCAGTTTCAGCTTCGCATTTTAGTTGGCTGCTGTCAAAAGTTTCTTCTGCTGTGTAGTTGAAGTTTATTGTACCATTACAGAAAGGTACCCGAAGCAGTGCCTGACTGCAGTTAGGTGGATATTTCTGCTCTCTGCGGGGAAACATACAGTAAAAACTCAGAGGATCTTAAAAATCCACTAGAAACTGCATTACTCACCCTGACTTTATAAAGAAGATACTCAGGTTTGATGGCCGTACGAAATGCCAATATTAATTTATAACTGTTCTTTCGGGGTTTTTTATTTACTTGTGTTTCTTCAGTGGATCACAGCCTGAATCTCAGACCCTCCTAATAGCTGTGGTTTTTTTTCAAATGACATAGGGGGATCCACAGTCCTGGAGCATCCCCAAGTATAAAAGGGCTCTACACAGAGCAGTACAATAATGCTCAGCTCCTCTTCTGCTCTTTTCTTTACATGGTGGAAAGTAGCAGAGAAAACCCAACATACTAAAGACCAACAATTATGAATGACCACGGGGTGGAACCTAAATTAGTTGCCTAAATTTCCAGTGCAACTTAAAGAAAATATTTTTATGAAACTCCTGCCCCCCCCAGCCTCACAGAAAATGACCTTTCTCACAGCTAATCAAGATATGATTATTTATTCCGAAATGCTATATACAGACTTCAAGCAGAAAAATTATAGCAGTTCGGTGGGCTACAAAACATTTTACGTTACAATCATCAGAAGAGAAATGTGTGCTTCGCTTTGTGGGTGTGGAGGAAAGGGGGACATTTACGTTCTGTAGATTGAGAAGAAACAGGGGTATTTCTGAGTAAATGCATTTTGTATGATTACTGTGTTGCCAGTCCAGCAAAGCACAGACTTTAGTGCATAAGAGATTAACTGCCTCCAATTTAATTTAACACCCTTTTTTCGGTGATTTTTTTTTTTTAATTTTCTTTAAGCTTTGTAAAAAGTATAATGTTTAGCTAATAAGTGGTTTGTTAGACTCACATCAATTGTTCCAGCAAATACTGTAAGTGCAGCATTCAGACAGAGCTCAGTAAATTTTACCCAGCACCTTTTATGGGAATCTCATGGTTGTCTGGAAGTTTTCCATCCTGGGTGAGAACGTCTGTGGTGATGGGTAGCATTCTGATGAGGGAACGAAGTTAAACTGTGTTTTTAATCATCTGTTGATTAGTTTCATCATGTTTCCTTTTTTATCCATTGTCCAAATATTCCATTGTCCTTAGGGGGTGTAAGTGCTATGTCCAACACTTTTTGATTGCTGCTGCTTCCCTTCTTCATCAGACAATTACACAATATGAAGTGTGCAGCATGCAGCTGAAGTGGTGCAAAGGAAAGGATGTCTTGAACTCATTATTTGGAGAGATGTGTAACAATGAACTATTTGTGATGCTGTTGGAATAACATATGAAATAAATTAAGTGGAACTGACTTGACCATTTTGCATATGATAATGGAGAGTTTTAAAGCAGTGTTTTAAAAAATTATGAAGTTGATTGAAATTATTATACATTTGGTTTCTACCTCATACATTAATAAGAGAGTTGTGACAGTGATTTCTAAATAGATAATAGAGAACAGTGAACTCATATACATGCTTTAAAACCATGATTTGAAAATTTCCCACTTTGTTGCATAGTCATGAGGCCTGTTACTTGCACAATTAATTTCCTTTGAATCCTTTTAGCACAGTGAATGATTATAATTATTAAATGAATGTACTGAAGACTGAATCATTTTGTTATTTTTACTGCTATCTACATAGTAAGGCAGGTAAATGTGATGATGAAGGTGGGGTTTTTTTGAAGCCAAATGTTCTATTTATTCTTTTGGCCATAAGTTTTCAACTAATTTGAAAGTTTAAGTGAATTTACAGTTTACAAGAGAGTGCAGAAAGACAGTGCTAAAACCAGAAATCTAATTTTCCTTTGTGTTGGGTTGCTCACAACAACCAGTGTACTTAAATGGGTTATGGCTGAAAGCATGCACGGAGTGGTGGTCAGCTAATACCCACAATTAATTAGTATGTTTGTTTTATTGTCTGGTGGTTGGGTTTTTTGTTGGTGTTTTTTTTTTGGTTTGGTCTAGGTTTTTTTGTTTTGCTGTTGTTTTTTTGTTTTGTTTTGTTTTTGTCTTTTAATTATTATTATTGTTATAAATAAAACCCCCAAGCTTTTAGAAAACCTGGGAAAAAAAAAAAAAAAGTTGAAATTAGGTGGAAGTTCCAAGGGTGTGTTCCAAGGGGATGTGGCAGCTTTAAAGTTAGCAAGGGGCCTGGGTAAACTCCTCATCTCATGGACATACACCCCTAACTCTCACTATTGCTGCACTGTAAATAAGAGAAAAGACTGAGATGCAATTTTCACTTTGTTCTAGTTTGGACAAGAGCAGAGGTGACAGCGTAATTTTTGAACAGTCTTCTCACCAGGTTTGGCAGTAACTGTCCAAACCCCTCTAAACAAGGAGGCAGGCAACAATTTACACAGTTTAAAATACCATCTCCATACTCATTACAGAATATAGAGCTGTGACAGGACCCGTCCTGGGCAATGGAATGGGTTCCCCTGCAGCCTCAGACAGCCAGAAAGTATAATCCCTCATACAAACACTGCCTTTTTATTTTGGCCACCTCATAGGTATGTAATCTCCATGTTAGAAACTTAGGAGAAATCTACCTCGTGGTTTACAGCTTGCAGACATTGCTGATTTCAACCTAAATTAAAGAGATGCAGGAAACAGTAAAGAGGTAACGTGAGAGGGGAAAGACATGACTTTCCTGAGATTTTTGTATTAGAAAATCAAATCAAATCTAACTCTGTATCAGAGTGCCAGAATCATCTTCCAAACCACATGGCAGAAATTTCCCCTCCGTAACTTCTCCCTTGCCCCTCAAAGCCTGCGAAAGTCTGAATTACCCTCTCCTGCACGGATATTAAATCATTCCTATTTACTCTTTGGGGTTTTTTTTTCTGTTTTCCCTGCAGGTAAAAATGGGGTCTGAGGAACCTACACGAGGTCACTGCGGTTGGAGATTTTGCTCCTGCGAGGACGTGTGGCAAGGCAGCTCTCCCCGCGCTGTTACTCCAGCGGGTCTCCGCTGGGCTGTGTGCCTTCTCCGCAGCCCCACGCTGGCCCCGGGCAGCCATCGGCGGCTCCCAAGCTTCCCATGTAAGCCTGGGAGCCGTACATCGTGCTGCACAGAGCTCTGTTCACACAGGCACGGACAATAGCCGAGGGGTTAGCTTGTGTAAACGATGGGAGGTGATGCGGAGGGGATGGGCCCTCCACTCACCCGCCTTCAAAAGAGGGGAAAGTGCCTGCCCAGCAAAGCGCCTGTCTCACACGGAAAGCTGGTAATACAGAGGAGGCGAAGCTCCTGCCTCCTGTCTGCTGACAGAGGCCTTCCAGAAGCTAAAGAGAAAACAGATGGTTCCTGTGTGCCAACACCACTGAAAATCTGTTCGAGTCCTGATGTTTCTCCGTTCTCCTTTTATTCCACGCTCTCGCATAACTCCGTATTCTCTCATACCTTTCCTAAAAAGTGCATTCCTCACCTGCAGTAGGAACATGCATTATACTAGTGCCACTGTTCACATCTAGAAAAACCATCTTTTTCCTTATTTAGAAAACTTGCTTTTTTCCATTTTCTCTTAAGAGGAACTTTAGCTTAGTCTTCTTGTGAAATCTATGTGGATACTCTCTGTTCCCATTTTCCATCTGATCTTTGTTTTAAACATTAAACTTCTATCAGGGCTCCCATCTACTCCCAAAGGTGCAGAGCCAGCAGCAAACCCAGGATCAGTTATCATTCAGACTTCACAAATCTGTCCAACAGGCTAGACAGAAATTACAGAAATGACAGAAACATTAAAAGAGACAAAGCTGAGAGAGGGAGAGAAAACAGGGAGTGGGATCAGACTAAGAAGGTGATGTTACAGAGGTGATGTTACTAGTATATAGTATGATTAGATTTTACTCAGTTTTTCTTTCCAGGGTACCTTGACCTCTGTTTAAGACTATTTTAAAATTTCTAGAAGCTCTGTAACTCCAGAAGATGAAAAATAACAGACAAAAAAGGAGAAAAGAGGTTTCTATATTCGTATTTTGTTTAAATAGAACATAAAGGAGGACAATAAATCTGCTGCCCCTTCAGGACATAAGATAGGATGTTAACTCCAATACCTTCTATGCCACAGCAGCTCCAGGAACAATTGCCTGGCTTGTTTCCTTGGCTAACATTTCTGTCCCTATGGCTGCTCTAGCACAAGCCCGTGGACTGGCTGTGTGGCATTGGGGCACACAAAAAGGCTGTGGTTTGCCCTGCAGTTCCTCATAAGGTGGCCTTGCCATGAAAGCAGTCCTTGTTAGGAGGCATTAACGACTGACCTGTGATGCTTCACCTGGATTCAATTCACTGCATTTTTCCAATTACTTAGTAAGGTTTCTCAAACAGGTGAAAGACCTCCTCCTGCCAGATCAAAAGTCGGCTTCAGCACCAAACTGTTGTGGAATGCCATGGCCTAATTAAGGCAACGTTAATGAGCAGCAGCAGTACGTGGCTAAGAAATCTCACTGGAGTGGAAAAAAAATTGTTAATCCTGGTGACACTGTGTCTGAGAATCAGCTGTGAAATTCTCAGCCATTTAATTTGCACCTGTTCTCAGATGAACAATTGCAGATTGATTTGATTGCAGTGGCCTGCATCCTTGCGCAGGATTTGGCCCTTGATACTTAGTGGACTCTGCAAGCAATAGATGCTATGTGTTCCTCCTGTGTGTCCTGCATTTTCATTTCTTGAAGATGAAAATCACAGAAGGTATACCAGCAGCTAAGGGGCAATGAAGAATCCCAGAGCCTCTTGATGTAGCAGCAAAGCCCACCTACTGATTTATGGCCTGATGTGTGCTCTCCCTAAAGCAGAGTTGGAAAGAAACTGTAGGTGGGTATAAGATCTGTTTCTCTCACGGTCACAGACAGCGAGGAAGAGGTCATGCTCCCTGGTCAGCTCCATTTCACGTGGAAGGGGAGCCCAAAGATCATCACTTGGAGGCAAACACCAAGGGTCAAGCTATGCCAGATCGGGCAGAGTCATCAGGGAGCAATTACATCTTAGATGTCAGAAGGTGAAACACTCAGGAGGTGCAGCACTGCCAATCACGAAGGCTCGCTGTTCCACAGTTTAAATTCTTGGGAACAGACCTGGCAGCAGGGAAGCATCTCTAGCCCAGTTTCTAAGAAAATCTCCTGCCGTGCATACCAGCCTGCAGCGGCGCTGGGCCCGTGCCCTACTTTGCCGTGGAGGGCGGCCAAGCGGAGCGCTGCTCTCGGAACCTCGCGTGGCAACCACAGGCTGAGAACAGCAGCGCCAGGGGCCAGCACTGCTGTGAGTGTGGCTGTGGCTCTCCCATCACCACACAGCAGCAATGAGAGCTCACAGACATGCGCATCACCCACTGAGCTGCTTTCCCCGCTGAGTGATCCCACCAGCAGCGATTCCCCTGCACCCTTTGTAGTCTCTAACAACTTTCAGTGGGCCAAACCCTTTAGCTGGTGGCATCTGGCTTGGATGAGACAATGACACTTATTTACTCTAACTGCCAAGAAAGACCATAATTTCTGATACTACTTGGGTTTACCCAGGTAAAAAAAAAAAAATAAATATATATATATATATGATCACCCTTATCAGTGGTTAAACTGAGTTCAAAGAAATGTTCATGGACAAGTTCTGATTTTTCTTACCTCCANAGATGCAATTAAAGTGATTAAAGCCCCAGCTCCGTGTGCCGGTGCGGTGCGGAGCGCCGAGCGCTGCCGGCAGCGCCTGAGCGAGGGTTACTCACAGCTCCATCCCGGGGCTGCGCCGGGGATGCCCCGGCCGCTGGTTCTGGCAGCCGGGAAAGGGACGGCCGGTCTGTGTCACCGGGATGGGCCGGGCCAGCGCCACCTCGCGGCTGCCGGGAGGGACCGGCCCGGCGGTCCCCGGGGGCTGAGGCTTTTCGAGCTCCTCCGAGACGTCCGTGTTTTTCCCGCTATCGCCAGGCCACGCTGTAGAGGTCGGCAGTAGTAGCCACCCGTGCCGCCCCTCTTTGCAGCCGCCAAAGTGCCCGATTCCGCCGTCCCTTTCTAACGAGCCTCACCTCTCCCATGTTTCCCTGTGCCTTTCCAGCCTTCTCCGTTTTTCATTTGCAGGGAGCCAGGGCTAGGTTCACAGGTTCCAACAGTGAGAGCCCCTTTTTGGCCGAGCAGGATCACAAACAGTCCCTTCCCCAGAACTGAAGGCTTTGGGACATCTGGGCAGCCTGTCCCTTTCCAGTCACTCTTCCACTGGGCTGGAGGCTATGGCAAAGCAGATGTCACAGACTCCTGTAGGGATAACCTCTCTTTCAGATGCAGTAGAAAGTATTCTCCAAATAACTCTCACTAATAAACGTAAAAGAGAAACAAAACCTAAATTCCTTGTGCTAACTGGCTTGAAATGTGTCACATTCACTGCAAATATACTCAGGATTTTGAGTACACAAGTGCTCTGCATACCATTTTTTTCTCCCAGAATGTGTAACTTCTTTGTAAGCCCATAACCATTAACTTATCTGTTCCTCACCAACAGAATTCAAAGCTGCTGCAGGTCCACACAAACACGGAATTTACAATAGAAATACAGACTGGAACCTCTCCTCCAAACAGCAAAGTGGGGGTTGCTGAAAGGGCTGGATTGGCTACATGATGCCCATCACAAACAAATACATACCTCCAACAGCTTTACAAACCCTATATATCAAACCCTACAAACAAACCTCAGAAACCCTAGTTATCCTGAAAGGGAGCATGGGTTTTGTGTTTATTTACTGTAGACTGTTTATATGGAGGAAGCCAGCAGCATTTTCCTGGTGCTACTTCCAGTGACTGAAAAAGGGGGACTGGACATGTGCTCCCTTTCCTCCTCATGGACAGATTTCCATGCACTGAGAACAGAAAACAAGAACCAAAAGGGAGTTAGTTGTGTCTGATGTTGGCACTCGCAGGGCCAGGTCTGCAGAATACATGGCAGATTGTTTTCAGCCCTGGTCTGGACAACCTAAAAAAATTACACTATATACTGCAAGGACCATCTAGGAGTTGTTTCCTTTTTTCTTACATCATATTGAAACTAAGTTTTTATATGACTTTGTAAGAGCTGCAACTTTTGGTCACTGGGGTTGGATGGCACCCAGTCATCTGCTCAGAAAGCAGGTCATAGGCCCATTGTTGTAGAAGTTAAAGAGAACTTCAAAATTGCACAGATCACAATAAAATGACTCTTCATGCAGCACCATACAAAAGCAAACAGAACTTGCCATTGCATGCTTCAGCAGCAGCACTGGACACCCAGCTCAGGCTTTGAAAATCATGGATCTGGCTCCCTGTCCATTGGTGGCCTCCAACAAAATGTTTTCTTGTCCATGCCACATTCTTCCTGTCTTTTGAGTATAATACAATCCGCTGTAAAGCACTTTGTAATGCGTGCACTGTGAGGTATTCTAGCAGATGTCACACTTGTCATTGCAACAGCTGACTCAGGTGAAGCACAGGAGGGCTTGACCCAGGGTTTTACCTCCTGATTTCATTGTACATTGCTCTGAAGATGCCTCCCCTATGTTCCCATAGGAGCTTCCTCCTCCACATCTGTAACCCTCCATTAGGTTTTCTGCCCCACAAACAAAGCCCTCTCTCCATCAACACAGAAGTTCTCAGCACCCAGAGGTTACCCTGACAGTAGCTGTAGTCACTGGTGTGCAGCAGCAGCGTAAGAGACAGAAGGAACTAATTATTTGAAACAGGATGGAAAGTTGCAAATAATGGGTTACACAGCAGGTTACCTGCTTTAAACCACCTTTTGATGCACCTGACTCTCTTCAGTAATTTTAGATAGACCTCTACTAGGCATCTTCAGCAGATGTGTCAAATATGTCAAAACCAGATGCTATTGTACTAAAATCATGTGGTCTTGCAGTCTGTGCAGAGCTTTCTCTGCCGGGATTTCTACATGAATCTCTGAATATCATCGTACTCAATTTACAAGAAAACAGCCAGTGTCTCAGCAGGAATAAATCAGCATCTCCGCTGAAGTCCAAAATAGTCTCTTGCAGCAAGTTTAAGACGCAATGTTTTCCCCATTATCTTCTAAACTGAGTTACTCATGGACAGCTCCAACCAGAGACCTTGCTCCCACCAGTCTGCTGGAGCTTATCCAGCTGACTACGCCTGCCGTGGGAAGGAACACTCCAGGCTCCAGCTTCAGCAGAGGAGCACCAGACTCTTCCACCGACTCCGCTGGATCTGGAAAGGGATGTTTCCAAATGCTGTCAGCACCAACCTTTTAACGCTGTTACTTCAGCTGGCCTTCAATGAGTGATGGTGA
>VXAY01007247.1:2144122-2160771 GCA_013399855.1 Oxyruncus cristatus
CCGGGAACACTGCATGTCAGCACCACCCATTCCCAGGGAAGGAATGCCTGACACACAGGCGGAGCCAAGGGAAAGCTCTGTGATTCTGCCCCAAGACAGCTGTCTATCACAACAAACACCATCTCCTTCCTTTGCTCTGCTCTTCTTTCCGAATTAAATAGGAAGAGAATTACCTCACCCCACCTCAAAAACAGAAAAAAAGAAAAGTCTTGGTCTTGTTCAAATAGAAACCTGGGTTGCCTGGACTGGTTCCAACACCAAGTCTAATTAACAGAAGAGAGCTGAAATAAACCGAGGAGAAGTTGCTTATTTTCTAAATAAGTCTAAATTTATTCATTACCCTAGTAAAAAAAAGTTTGGATTACAAGTGTCTGAACAGTATAAAAGTACAAAACAGGTTCCATAGATTTCTAATACATTAATACAAAGTGCATGACTACATACAGTTCATTTTGCATTACTACCAGGAGTGGAAGAAGTGGGAGGGAGTAGGGGAAGCAGTTGGTGGCTGAAATCTAGCAATAAATAAATAAATACAGAAGAGATGATTCGTATCAGAGCACATCCTACCACCAATACTGCAGCCTTAGGTGTACAGAATTACTGATGCTGAAAACACAAATTCACACGAAACAGGTGTCTGCAAAACTAGCGAGGACTCTTGCTCAAGCCCTTATTGGACATGATCACCCTAGTTATGCTTTTATACAACCAAGTATCCATTATATCTATGGGTGGACTCGATGACCTTAGGTCTTCTCCAACCCAAAACGATTCTACTTCATTGAGGATGAAAGCAAGGTGAGCAGCTTTGTCCTCCCTTCAGAATCTCCAGAGTTTAAGAAAAGCAAAATAAGTCCAATGAAAGCTCTAAGCTGTAAGGCTGTGATAAGTCAAAGCCCTGTTTCCCCTGATTTTCTTTCTCTCCAGAGGTTGGATTACCCCACAGAAGGAGAGGAAAAAAGAAAGAAAAAAAAAAAGCTTTGAGGGCAGAGGCTCCTCTTAAAACCTGCATATCTTTCCCTATCTATATTTGCATTTGCTAAGTATTCCCACTTCAGGAATGGAGACTACATGGAAATCCAGTCCTAAACCCTACACACCACAGTATTATGCTGATGACTCTCACAAAAAGGAAAGCTTAAAATCATAGAATATGCTGAGTTGGAAGGGACCCATCAGGATCATCAACTCCAACTCCTGGCCCTGTGCAGGACAGACCCAAGAATCACACCAGGTAGCAATCCATTGCAGGATATCCCAAAAGAGTAATCGTAGGGAAAAAAAAATCCCCCCTCCCCCCAAAATCAGGAAAAACCAACCAAACAAAAAGCAGAATTCCCAACTCACACAAGTTAAAACCTTCATAAAAGGAACATGAAGCAACTGGGAGCTAAAACTGCAGCACAATCTTCCAGGAAGCTGCTTCCACCCCACAGGCAAAGGGGAGCTTGAAGGAGTGTCACAACGATTTGCACACGAGCTTGTCTGGGAATCTGTGTAGAAAGTATTGTCTTTTGATCGTGAATGCAAACAGAGCTGCCTTGATTCAGCACAGCACCACTCTTAACAGGACTTTTCATATTCAGTATTCACAAAAGCGTTGATCTGGCAGTTGCTTAAACAAACAAACAGAAAAAACAAAACCCAAACACAGAGAAGCACTGCAGGGGAAGGGTTTCAAAACAGCAACTGTGAATCCAGACCCCAGGCTGCACTCAGATTATGTCCCTGGACCAGGGCCTCATTTGCTTAGCAAAGGGTTTGGTTCTATGTCAGGTCCAAAACCAGGAGGAGTCTTCTTTGTGGTCACATTTCAGCTGCACTAGGCCAACTGAGAGCAGTTACTCAGTTTTGGCCATCATTTACACCTAACTTGGGCATCAAGATATTTCTTGGTCCATCTCTAACCACCAGCTGGTTATTACACCACACCCAGGGTGTCTCCTGATGGCTGAAAACAAAGTAAGCTCCCACTTTGCTATGTTCCTCCTTAGCTAAGGGGGAGAGCTCTCCCACCCCTTCTGAGGAGGACTGCATGTCAGAGGCCGTCTCAGCAAGCTACCACTTCCAGTAGAGATGTCTGCATTTTACCAGTCTGTGCCACAAGGGAGGGATGAAATATTTGTCTTTGTTATGTCAGTAGTACAGGGTGAAATCTCCACACCTTTAAAAATATATATTTATATAACTAGAGAGGTGACTTATAACATTTCTATGTATTAGTTCATCTTATTGACTCATACATGTCTAAGAATGAAATATTTTCTTGGGGATTTAAGGGAGTTTACCAACCAACTTTAAAAAAAAAAAAAAAAGCCTCACAACCACTGCTTCTTTCAAATTACAGAAACAGGAACTACATATACTTTAATATACAAAACCCCACCCTCATGTTCACTTGTGAAGTGAGTGTGGGGGGAAGATTAGACAACCTTGCAGCAGCATTCAGCTTTGCCAAGTGTTCCATAGCATCTTAAATATTATGTACAGTCTTTCTGAAAGGATACAAACTGGCTTCAGAGTTTGTGGAATTGTAGCAGTAAAACCCAAAACAGTTCTAGGGAATAGTCTTTTGGCAGCATAGCAGGTGTCCAAAGTGAACAGTCACTTTTCTAGTATTTTTCCAGAGAAGAAGAGGATCTGTGTAACCTTCTGCAGCTATCCCAGGAAGTCACCACTCCTCTTGGGTGGAGATTGCTGGAGATTGTGGTCCTTCTTGTTCTGGCTTTTCAGTGGCAGACTTTTTATTGCTACAGCAAGGTTTGAAGAGATGAGTGTCTATGAGGACTTCCCCAAAACGACCTTTGTAAATAATTCCACAGCAGACCTTTTGCCTGGAAGAAATGGCAGGGAGACAGATACTTTGTGTGTTTAGAATATACAGAATTTATACAAACATGCAAAAAATAAGTCTGAGCCTCCAGCTCAGAGGATAGGGGCAAAAACGCTGCTCATAAAGAGAAAACAAGTCTGTGTCTAAATCCACAAAACTGCTTTGGGGAAGAAATAAAAATATGGAGAAAAAATCCAAACATGTCTCATGTCTCTGCAAAACTAAGTCTCCCACTTTGCTTCCCAGAGAAGTTTCAGATACACAACTATCTGGGCTGAACTAACCTTGGCTACAATGCACTTGCAAACATTATTTGAGAGGAGGCAGCAAAGTCACAACAATTTCAATGGAGCAATTAGCTAAACAAGCGATTACTGTGTCACAACATGCAGTAAAAGATAACAAGCTCGTCAGCTCCCAGAAAACCTTGTGGTTTTCCTCCCACTCCAGGATTTATTGGGGTTTTTTTTGTTGTTGTTGGTTTTTTGCCCCCCCTTTTTTTTTTTCTGAAAATGACTACCATCACAGGTCAACCAAATCAAATGCTATGTTTGCTGGCAAGCTGAGAACACTTTTTATTTGGCAACACATCCCATCTACAGGGCATAGTTTTAAGAAAAGATAATGACAGACAGGAGTAGTATCTATTGCTCCCAAAACCAGTAAAAATATTTTCCAGCAACTGCATTAGTATTTAGGAAACCAGAAGGAGACGGGGAAAATGCCTCAAGTACATGGCATTTGTTCCCAAAGAAAGACAGACAGGTATTGTGTAATGCTCTGTGACTTAAATTACATCCTTAAACCAAAAAAAATGTTCAGCAGCAACAAACCCCTGAAGAGGAGGAATCAAGCAGCCTGCATGTGTCATCAGGCACCACCTGCACAGAGTGCAACCTTTTTACCTCTTCCAATAGGTGAGATCCAAAAAGGAGAAAACTGGTGTTCTGCTGGACCCAGCGCTCATCTCTGTGTCGGAGCCATCATCGGACTGGTTACTGTAACAGGGCGACTGAGCCGGGGAGGCACTCGAAGTGGTGCTGTGGGCATCAGAATCTGCAGGGGAAGGAATAAATGCCACAGTGAGGACATGCATCCAGTGACTTAGCCTCTTCCTGACTCGCAAAAGGTCACACGTGGACTGGGAACAGAGAGACTGACTTTTAAGATAAACCTAACAATGACAACCCATTTTTTTAACTCACCCCCCCGCCAGTTTCACTACAGAGACAATCTGTCAGGATTTGAAAAGCAGACATTGGAACTGGAGGGGGTCCCTGCACATGAGAGATTGGAAAGAGGTTCAGGATCAGGCTTCAGTTCCTGGCTCTCAAACATATCCCATGCAGGCCATGCTCTGGAATCACTGAAGATCCTTCGAGACAATGGGATCTGCTCTTCATACCTCGTACTTTCTCTCTCACTGTAAATCTTTCTCACACCTGTTCAGGTGAAGTCTTGTAAAGTTCTTCTCTCTAGTGCATTATCTGAGTACATATACATATATTCTCCTTGTGCATTAGGTAGTATTGAGCTTTTGCTGGATCAAGACTATAAACTGCAGACTCTGTGCAGACACACACCTTAACAGAGTGTCTACTCGCCTACCTTTCAGCTGTCATCTCTACAGTAAAACACAGTAACAAAAATACAGTAAAGCAACTAGATTAACTATAGCACATAGAATGAGGAGATAACAGCTCTTTGGGTCAGGACCTTTACTGATTCTTTGGAGACTTCTCCTTCAAGCCAGGTAGGATAATTGAAAGAGAGAGAAGACCAAGACAGCAACAGTTAAGAAGTTAGGAGGTTTGCTTTAGATAAAAAACCTGAAGTACCAACATATATTTAGAATATAACTGGCAGATGGCTTTGTTGGAAAGCTATGAATCCAAATCCATTTGAACAGTCCATATTATACTGGAAAGAAATCACTGAGCCCAGCAGAGGAAAGTATAAGGAAACATGGTAAGACTTTAAGTAGGGGTGGCTGAGGGGAAGTCTAGGCTAAATAGAAAGCCTGGGTTGAAAACATGTATGAAAGAAAAAGATTGAAATCTTCCTGGGGAAAGAGAGCTGAAAAATGGCCATGGCACATTTCTGAGAGCAGGGGGAAGCCTCTTCCAACTTCAGTTTCAAAGAGAGTCTTGCCCAAGATGACATTCTTTCGAGACATGTCATTTATGTGTTGGACATAAGCTACAACTACACTCTTTCAAGCCAGGCTCCACACTCCCCCACCTCTGTCTTGCAGCCCACCCTGCACAAATGTTCTTACTCCTCATTCCACCCCTTCTCCAAGGTCTAAGAGAACACGAGGTTGTGAAAACTGGCAGCGCCCAAATGTGTGAGTGTACAATCAAATCTGGATGGTGATTCAACTTGGCCAGTTAACTGTAAGCTATGTGAGGGGAGGCTAAAGTTTATTGCCAAAATCTCTTTGGATCCACTTACTGTGCCGCTTGAATTCCTTTTGCAGTTTGCTGATTTGATTGCTCTTTATTCTGCTTCCAGACAGAGTTTTCATTTTCTTTGGTTTCAATGTTGTTTTAAGACTGGGTCCAGCCCTGGCATCTACCACCTAGAACACAGAAAATGCATGCCTAACAGTTCTGCATCATGCCCAGATACTGCCCCAGTCAAGGCACCTGTACTGACTCAGCTGAAGATGCTCAAAACCAATTTAGTTAATCCAAGGCAGTTCCGTGCAGTGACACTCCTACATTTCATTTAAATCTGGCTTGTAAGAGGCTGAGTCTGTAGGAGAATGCAGAAAACTAGTTTAAAAAGCACATTTAGTTCAACTTCTGCCGACTTACCATTTTTGACAAATTCAGTTTAGCACACAACAGTTGTTTAAACTAACACAGGTACAGTTAGGAGTGTCTGCCAAGCATTTGCCCTGGAGTTTTTGTTTTTTGTCATCATAAACTTAACCTCTGAGCAAAGCTAGTGGTAGTGATACCTATAGTTCTGGCTCCCATTACCATCAAGGCTTCCTGGATAAAGATTATTACATACACAAGGAATCCTGATCATCTTCCCAGCCCTAGGCCCAAATTGAATTAGGTGTATCAAACCAGAATATATGAGTGGGAATTGCTGCAAGACATTAGTCATTATAATTATCTGGTTAAATGACATTGATTTATGTGTTGCTGGAGCAAGTCACTTGCTTGGGGAAAAAAAAAAAAAAAAAGGCAGCCAATTTTGGATAGAGGCCAAATTTGAAATGTTTTGAGTGTCATAAGAGACTTTTGGACAAAGTTATGAGCTTGTGAAAACAAGGAATTACAAGGTAAGTCTGTGGAGTCTGTGACTCCACCTCGGCCTTGCATAATCACCATTTGCACATAAGCCAAACGAAGGCAGGTAAGAGCCACAAAATAGGAAACACTCCAGGAAGGATTTAGAGATGCTGAGAGTGGGAAGAGCGAGCGGGGCGGGGAAAGAGCAAACCCCAGATCTTTGCCAGCACCTCCCCTCTCTAGAAAGAGTTGGTTTTGGGATGGAGAAGAAATAAATTACTAACGTGATTCCAGTTTTTTTTCGATCCTGCTGGTAATTTTTTCCATCTTTTCACCAAAAGAACACAGGCATTGCAAATATCTCCTGAACGGGCCTCATGGAGCCTGGTAAAAACAAAAGCAAAAATCATTTAACTACAGTTAATAAAAGCATACCCCCACTTGATAACAGCAAGAAGCATAAAAATTGATGAATGAGAGGAGTTCTGAAGTTCTGTTTTTCAGGCATTACAAGTCATCTGGGGTGCTCAAACACTGGCATTCAAAGACCAGGTCTCACTTTCAAAAGGCGCTCTTCCACACAGAAATAAAAGGTGTCACAATCTGCCTCCAGAGGGGGACTGAAAACAACAGTCCTGTCACCTTCAGGTTTTGGGGTTCCCCCCTCCCACCCCCCAAAACCAGAAACCAACACACAGTTCCAGTGGGTTCGTTAGTTTGATTGGAGAAGGAGAAATAATCATATTCCTCAAACGTACATTCGGGAACAAACATGAACAGCTTACTTAAGTCTTAACTTTCTCACAGAGCTTCAAGGATGAGTAACAAATACCACCTAACACACTCCCACATAAGCACAGGATAAGGTTTCAGAAACAGCAGTCCCTGGAATGACAGCAATACTCGCTCCCTTTAACAAGCTTTCTTCAGGAATCATCTCTACTGCTAATCCGTGCTAAAAGAAACATAAGGGGGAAACACTGTAGAACTTTTCAGCTATTTAAATAGGAAGATTTTGAAGATTTATAGATGAATGGGGCAGGCTTAGATATTTGCTCAGGGTTAAGACTGCATTTTCACCTCGGCAAACAGAAAGCATAAGTAAGACCAATGGCCCTGGTACACTGCAAGCTGCTTTACTGCAGTTAAAAACAACCAAAAAAAAAGGCAAAAAAAAGCAATCTGTCTTCACACAGTCTTTTACTGCCAAGGACAGTAGTCAAGAAATACGATAAGGAAAACTGTCACCACCAGACTTATGCACAAAAATCCCCGGTAAATACAAAGCACTATAAAGTTGTGCATAAAAGCAGCGTTTCTAGAAAAAAGAGGGGGGGGGAAGGGAAGTATTTATACAAAATTTCAAAGCTCTTGAAAGTATTTTTAAAAAATCACAGCAATTGGCACAAGAAATCACTAGTATTTATAGTTTTATTGACCAGTGCTTTCAAGCAACACTACCTAACTGGAAAGCTAATTACTTGATGCTCACTTTTTCCATCAGAAGGGGTTTCCAATGAGAAGTTTTAATAACATGTGGACATGTCCCATTTGAACAAAGACACCAATATCCGTAACAGGTACCCCACATAAACGCTGCTGAAACTGCTAAATATTTGCTCCTCAATTTTTATCTAACAGTCTTGAATCTTCAGAGCCACAGAGAGCCTCCATGGACCTGTACAGTTCACCATTTCGTGTAGGTGTTTACACCTCTATGGAACAAGTGAAAAATGCACAGTTTGAGAGGGGTTTAAATCCCTGCATGTGCTGTGAGGTGGGTGAGGCATGAGCCCAAAACATTGTTGTTAAGAATTAACAGCTCTCCATGGGCAGTAACAGCAGATCAAAAATAAAATGGTACCATACACAGCAGCAGAGGATCCAGGCCTTCCTTGTCTGCTCAGGAAAGCTGTGAGGAAGCCACAGGCAGCCTTTTCCCACCACTCACCTCTGCTAACCTAATCTTTCAGTCTTACACAGCAAGGGCAGCACATCACGTTGGAGGCCTGGAGATCAATGTCATAACTGACCACGACGTTGACTAAAAAGAAAGAACCTTACCCAAAACAGTTCTGGAAATCCTTTTCATAACGTTTGCTGTCAGTGAAACGGGAACTGGAAGATTTAGCTCTGCAAATACAGCAGCCCTCTATACTGCGGTACATCTTCGGTTTGTGAAAGCCAAACATCTTTTCCTCCCAGCAGTAGCCTCTGAAAACAAAGAGAAACTGGTGTTACTTATCACTGCAGATACTGAAAGAAAAACCCGGGCAAAGGTAAATTATAATTCAGATGGGAAACTCCTAGACTGGGGCACCATTTTTTTATCCCATGTTGCCTCGGAAGAGCAGAGGCACCTAGAATGCACTTGTTAAAAAAATTACGTAATTTAACAGCTGGAATATTAAGCAATACCCAGCAGGACTCCTAACAACCTCATTTACTGCACAAATCTACTCTAAGGGCACATCTAGAACAGCACAACCCAGAGGTGTGAATGCAGCTGACTCGGCTAATGAAAGCCCTGTGTATGTGGTAAAACAGGCTGCAGGACAGGCCATGTGAATCTGCCCTGCATACGGAGCTGGCACCTGAACTCTGGGTCACTGGAACTACCTCGTCACCACCACCCTGGTTTGAAACACCCCTGCCAAACCTTGCTGAAAGTGAGTAGGAGTCATTTTAAACGAGCTGCAGTCATGTCCCGAGGCTGTAGGGCAGACATACCTGAAAAGCCGCTCTGAAACCAGCAGGGTGGAGTCCCACCCAGCCCTCAGTGGCCGTGTCTGCGCTGCAGGACGCAGGAGCACTGCTCTGTTCTCAGGCCTGGGTGAGCATCCCAGCCACATCCCAGCTCCATGTCAGCACATGCTCCGTTCTTGCCCTCCTGCCTTCCCCACCCTGCTTTCCATGGGAAGCAAACCTCGCTAGAAAAGGGCCAGGGAGCAGGACCCTGCGGCACATCTCAGCATGTGCCTACCGCACATCGCTGCCAGTAACACTGGAACTCCAGTTACAGGGAATTTTTTAACCACCAGCTCTGCAAACTCAGCGCCAACACAGAAAGCCAAAAATGCCATCCTGCTCTCAGAGGTCTGCCTATTCTTTTCCTAAGCTAGGATTTGCTATCAGAGCAGGTATCATACAGGGAAGCTGTTTTCCAGGCAGAAACTTTTCAAATTATTCACAAGTGGATTTACTGCAGTCACCACGACAAATACCCTTTCAACACATGATGTCCCCACCACCAAACAAGTTCTCCCCTGGTGCCAGCTATTCCTCAGTGCAATTCCTGTTAGGCACAGTCTGACACGGCATGAGAAGCTGTCAGAGCAAACACAGTTCCCACAGCACTTCAAAAAACCAAACCAACAACTGAGCAAAGCTGGTGCTTTTCTGGCTCTGGGCCTGGACACACAGCAAGTCCTCACAGGCCACACAGCCTCTGCCTCATAACACAGGCAAGGATTGTTCCAAGAAGTTCTCTTTTGAACAGACCCTGCTGCAAGGTTTGCCTCAACCACCTGCTGCAGGGAGTGAGCAGCCACCTCTGCTGCTTATCACACACTAAATGCTCACAGAGGGGACAGGCCACTGGCTGCAGGAAGCTCCGTGAGAACAAGTTCCCACTGCTCAGAACTTCTGCTTTTAAAAAATTAAAATTGGATGGAGTCCTGCAAATAACACGTTTTCCCCTGTTCCCTTAACAAAATACCAAGTTGTTATATTCTCGTAGAAACTGCCAGAAAACTACCTGGCCTTCCCACAAATGCTATGTAAGGTCCAGTAGCTCAGGCAGGACTTTTGGGAGAGCAGCCTCTCCCATCAGCATCACTTGTGGGCTTGTCTAGTGAGAAGGAACTCCCAGTCACTTCCCAGTCCCAAGGATTGCCAAGTCCCAGCAACCCAACCTGGGTTACTGGTTTATATATGTGGCATAGGCATCTGTCCCCAAATCTTCCACCTGCAGGAAGGTAAGGAGTGTAATTCTAATATCTTCCAGTGGGACAGAGAAAATTAATCTCAAATCTTCAGTCTACGCTGCCAAGACTTGCCACATCATTATGGCAATAAAATAATTTGAAAAGCAGGTTCAGGTGAGGTCAAAAACATGCTTCCACAAAACAACTATATGTAGCATTGTGCTTACCTTACTGACAGAGGGATTTTGTGCAAGGAAAAGAGATCCCGTGCATTTTTGTGGGATCACAGCAAAAGCTAATGAACCACCCAGGACTAGCACAGTCGTCCACACAGAGAGTTTGTGAAAATACACCTCCCCCCCAACCACAGAGGGGAAGATCAAGAGCACAGCAGCACTGCAAAATAAACACACAGTTTCCCAAGCTGCTGAGAACAAGGGAAAAGCAAAAATCGTATCCAATATTTTTGGTTAATACTCTTACACAAAATCCATTAAGGAACCCATATCCAGCTGAGAGTGTATAGGTTTATATTTCAGCATAGCACACACAAGACCACTTGGTGCCCACTGAGGCTGAGTCTCCTTGCAATTACGACCGCAAAAACATTCAGAAAGACATCAGTCAACTCCCCATAAGGCTTGTCTTGACTTTGCAAAGCCTGTTAATAGCAAGGGACTAGTGCAAGCTGAATGCCAAGGAGATCCTCCATGCTTAGGAGAGAGATGGAGGGGATGGGTGTCTCCTTCGCCCCCACCCCGTCCCAGCTCATGCTTGAGGTGCTGTATTCCTTTCTATACACGTGCAGCACGCTCACCTAGCGCTACGCTCTCCCAAAGATGACTTGTGCAAATATGCGGCAAAGTCACCCCAAATGCCGCCAGGCTTTTCAGGAGATACACTGCAGTAGCACAGCAGTGGCCTGGAAGCCGTGAGCAGATACAGTGTCCAGTGCAGGTGGCAGAAGGTACGCAGCCCCACCGAACGGGCTCCCTGAGGGATGGCGAGTACCCTCCGCTTCTGCTGGGTGTGTTTCCAGGGACATGGAGCAAACTAAAGCACAACCAAACCAGGTCACTATCCCTGCCCTGGCAAGGCAAATACACAACAGAGTGTCTAGGCAAACACCTGGAGTATGTATTTTATTTCTTAGCATCTGATGTGCTCTTCCAAGAGACACCGTATTATGAACACTGTTTAACAAGCCTCTGGAGACCCAACAGCAAACTCGCCTGGGAATTTTCAACTTCCAAACAGCAATTTTAGACGTTGTTTGACCACCCCAATGTTAAATTCATGGTATGGTACTTTTATTTACAAAGTCCAAGACTAATTACAGACGCAAGGGTTATCAGTGCTGCAAAACTTAGGCAGCAAGTACATCTTGACTGCTGCATGGCAAGAACAGAACTCATATCAACATCAACAATGTGATTTACTTTCTAACCCAGATTCTTCCAGAAATCCAGACGCTGATAAGATGATCTCTGTCACCAGCTGGTATTTACACCACAGCAGAACAAGATGTATTAGTGTTCTGGCAAAGACTGGCATCAAACACATATTCTGAAAATATTTTGTTTTGCATCATTGCTGCCATTCTCACAGGAGCAGCCTTTCAACACCATCCTTCAATAGAAGGGAAACTAGTGCCATCTGTTTCCCACTTGATGAATGGTCAGCAACAGCATTACCATACATCATGCCTGAATGGGGAAGAGCTAGTAGCAAAACCACAAGTTAAACAGATTTCTCTGACAACTGCATTCAAGCGCAGTTATAAATGGAAGGCGTCAGTCCAGTCACACATTTAATCCTAAACAGTTGCCATTTGACCATTATACACTAAATATTCTGTCAGCTGGAGAGCTTAATAGCTAATATGCACTTAGAAGTACATATGACTGTGCCCTTTGAAAGGTTTTAGCTTGAAAGCTTCGCAATTTAGATCTCAAATTAGAACCAGGGAGTCAGACTGCCAGTTACCCTAACACCTGAATCTTAGCTGTGGTATTTTAACCATGTGATACTTGGGACAGATAAAACGATGGCAAGTCGGAACTAAGTAACTTGGCGTAGAAATTAGAAAGAATTACACAACATAATTTTGCCAAATCTAAGCACATTATTAATGTTATTTAAGCTTGTTATTATTTGCCAAATTTAAGCATGTTATTAAAATACATACATTTTTTAAATCAGCAGTTGTGCAGAAGTGAGAGGGACAGCTCACCAGCAAAGAATCAGAAATCTCGGCGGAGCGTATGCTGTCATTCTACAGAAACGGAGATTTACCTGCATTGGCAGGGAAGCTGTATTCCCCCAAGTCAGGGGGAAAGTGGTTCTCCTCCTCCTCCCTGGTCTCCCTCTCTGCAGCTTCTCCCTGCAGAGGTTTCTATTCCCCTAAGTTCTGCTTTATACAACTGCTTTAGCAACTTGAATGGACTCAGAAAAGACTACAGGAAAAACCTCTCTATATTATTCTGCCCTTTTACTTATGGAAAAGCAGCATCAAAAATAGAAACTTGTCTTGCAAAAAAGTTTGGAGTTAGGAAGAGAACAATAAAGTAGGTGGGGAAAAAAAGAATCCCCACACCCTGCTTATTCCCTTTATGAGAGGTTGGTACATAGCAGCATGCATCATTACACGTGTGAAAATGGTTTCATGCTTTTGTTGCCTGTCAGGACTAGAATTTGGTGCTTAGTTTTCTTTGCAAAATTTAATTTGATGATCTAAATTAGAAGCAGGCATTGCTTCAGATGCTCATTAAGTTTTCAACGTATGGAAGAACTTCTGAACTCCTAGATTTTAAAGTAAGCTGAGCCACTTCCATTTGCTTTTCCAGATTCCTTCTGCATTCTTTCTGATCACTCAAGAAGAATGAAAACCTTTTATAATAGAAAGGATGGAATTCCTAGAAGGCAGGCATGTCTCCCTTTGTAACACAATTATCAGGCCAGTTGGAATGAATGTGCTCACCTGCTTCTTGCAAAGATGAAAGAGAAACATTCCCTGGAGTTATGGGAGAGCAGAGGGATGCCAGTCCAACTACTCAATACCTTCCTCTCTTCCTATTTCCTCATTCTGACCCTGGATCATTCACCCTTTCTACAATCCAAAACTGCCAGTACGTTGTCAGAGAAGAGCAGAACAATTTGATTTGCCTTTATGTGTACAAAACAGCCTTGGCACAGCCTCCCTAAAGTTGGTCTACAAAAAAAATACGATCTAGCCTACATATGTTGATGCAGCCGGTTCCTGTCACTAAAAATCTCACAATTGCTGTCTCTATAGCATTTCACTGGAACTAAGAAACACAGCCAAAATGGCATGACTTTTTTTTTTTTTTCTTTTAAAGGGAAAGAAACAGATGCCTTAATATAGAAAGAATATACAAGCTCTGCCTTTTGCATCTGCAAGTGCATACACCCAGGCACATGCACACACACGAAAAATGCTTCCAGAGCTGTCTGAGGCGCCCGGAGCAGAGTTGTTTGTCTCGCAATAAATTCTTGGGCCTGTCCCTCTGCTGAAATAAACTGCAATACCTCTACTGAAAATCAACTGTAGGACAGAAAATTGTACATCAACAGAGGAGCTGATCTATGTCAGAGCCTCAACGTAAACATACCTCCACCATGAGTTTACATGCTGCAAAAAAACCCCCTTGGAACAGAAGTTAAAATTGGACCCCCCAAAAGAACACTTTAACGTGCACAAAGCCAGAATGCTCCAAGGATGTAAGAGACCAATCTAACTGGGGTCATCTGAAAATGCAACTCCAGTATCTGTAAGAACATTTCTTTTACTCAGTCATCTGTCCTTATAGCTCAAAACAGAGTGACTCGTTTCCAATACAAAAAAACTGGAATTGTGCATACTGTACACTCTTCTGGACCCCTATATCCTCAGATTTTCCTTCCACTTCCCTTCCCCTCTCCACCCAAAACAACTTTACTTGGAGGATAGCTATATTTAGCCATTACAGCCCAGGACACATCTGAATATAACAGCATGCTGTGGAGTTATCACTTGATGTGCTGAGCAAAACCAGCAAAATTCAAAACTACATCTTCAGGAATCTTTTCTCTGCCAAAATAAGTAACTCACTCTTTTGCTGGTAGTTGTCCACAGCTACTGTCGTGTGCTCAGAGCTGCAGTAAAGTCTTAGCACACCAGATGCAACTGGCAGCAAACACTAAGCATGTACCAAAAATCAAACCGGACATTTCTTTCCCAAGTTTGAGCATTCAGGGCATCCTGGATGGGTCACAAGCTATTGTGAGTTAAGTTTTCAGAAGCAATCAAGTCACAAAGGATCCCAGTTACCTGCTGTTACTTACTGGGAAGTAAGTTCCTAGCCTACTTAAACTACAGAATTGAAGGGCTAAGTCACTTGGGTGTTGTTCCTCTAAACTTCCATGTGGTTAGTCCTCCAGAAGGGATAGGCCAAAGAGTGAAAACAGTAATCAGCAGGATTTGCATAGGAGTTTAAAAAAAAAAAAAAAAAATCCCTAACCTGCCCCACCTGCAGACATTCCATCTTGAAAGATGACTCCCCCTGCCCGAAACTCCCGTTGCATAACTAACATCACGCTCAGCCTGAGCACTAGCCCAACAAGGAAAACCTGGGATGTTCTCAAACAAGCGCTGGAGTTCAGTCTGCAATGCTTATCTGAAAACAGTCACCACAGCTGTTATGATGCTGTTTGCAATCACCTGCTACTGAAAAAGCACCACAGACACTTGAGATCATGAGACACTGAACAGTTTTGGTTTGTGTTTTTTTGGCTGAGTTTTTTTTTGTTTGTTTTCAAAGAGGGTAACATACCTAGATGGGGATTTGAACAGAAGGACTAGTAATTATTTGGCAGAATAGCTGAAGTGACTTCATTAAAAAGGATACAGCTTCATTTACTTAAGTGATACTACTGATAATTTCACTTGGACTTTGGACTGAGCACATTCTACAGTGGCAAAGGCTTAAGTTGTGAAATGGAGTCCTGCTCATGCATTCTGCATAACCACTCAATTTTCAAGCCCCAGTTCCCTGGCTTCTTTTTTGTGTTAAAAAGCAAGTGCTGCAAGGGGTGCAAGTGTGAAGCTGACTGTCAAGTAGAACCATGTGTATGTCGTTCATCTCGCTGAGAAAGAGGTACAAAGCATCAGGTGTTAAGAATCAATGCAAAGCAGAGTTTGGTAACAGAGAAAAAGCTGTTCAGCACGAGTAAGACAACAAACCGTTACAGTTTTAACTTTATTTTTAACCTCTGCAAATTTATCATCTCTTAACATCTTCTACTAAGAAGTCAGTGATATTTTCTTCTTAAAGGAAGACTGATCACATAAGCAATTAGCTCCTTTTAGAGAATGAAGTGAGGAGGAATTTTTCCCAGAGGCGCTGGCACTCAATCCCACCTACTTTCAGTGGGAGCTGGGTGCTGCATGCCTGTGGGTATGTTTGAAAATTCCTACTTGTTACTTGCCGATTCTCTACCACAGACCACAGATCCCAAGAAACCTAGAATTTACCTGCGTGCCAAAGGAGATCAGTGTCCACTGGTGTCAGCAGAAAGGTTTCCAGTTCATGGTCTGTCCCTAGGGTGCAGAGTTCGTGCGATCTTGTTCTCTTTATTTAAAAAGCTGTAAACTACACAGCGAAACTGTCTGTATGCAGACTGGAGAGAAGGGGGTGCACACACCCAGCACATCACTGACAGAAACTGTCTCACCTTTGTAAATACACACACAGTAGTAAAGGAGTTTGCTGAGGAACCATTACTCTCCTGGCGCGCCTTATCAACGAGTTAAAGAGTTGTCTCCGTGGCCGTCAAACCGCCACCTTCCTAAGCGCCGAATTAAAACTCAAAATGAAAAAGGGCATCCCTGGCTACGCTCAAGCACATTACTCGGTCTCCACCACAAGTGCAACGCTACTGCAGTTCTGGGCTCAGTTCAGGACGCTGGGCCTTCTCCTCCCCACTCCCCAGCCACGAGGGGACGGTGGCAGGGCCCGGCCTTGAGCCCGGAGAGACACGTGTTGCAGGCGCACAGCGCCAGGTTGGGGGGCAGCATCCCGCGCCAGCTGCCTGCACAGCCACAGCGCAGCTCCAAACTTTCCCGCAACGGTAATGATTATTAAATCATCTGGGCCCGAAGGACGGGCCGTCAGCAGACTGACGCAGACAAGGCTCTTTATACAGCATGGACCGGGGCCGTTCCCGCCAGGAAAGAGCCACCGGGAGAGCCCCGGGGCAGGCGGAATTCAGCCCCGCTCGCTGCGTTAAGGGACGTCCCGAGTAAACAACAGGTTTGGCAGGTCCCTTTAAATCCCCTTCACGAGATGGCTGTACCAGAGCAGTCGGCAACTTTTACCTCACGAAAGGGAGAGCGCGACTGGGAGCGCGACTTCCCCGACGCAAAACACTGCAAGTTTAAAACAAAACCAAAACAATAGAGAGAGTAAGAGATGTCCGAAAAGGCAGAGAGCCCGGTCGCGCCGCTCCCGCCGCTTTCCGCCGGGCACCGCGTGGCGAGAGGAAAGCGCCGGCCCCGGGCACGGCCCCGCTCCCCCCGTTGCCGCCGGCGGGGCCGGGGCCGGAGCGGGAACAAAGACGACCCCCCCCCCCCCCCCCCCC
>VXAY01007247.1:2163370-2236028 GCA_013399855.1 Oxyruncus cristatus
TTTGTTTTTTTCTGATCTTGAGAGATTTTTTTGTTTGTTTTATTTTGGTTTTGGGTTTTGGGGTTTTTTTTAATAATTTTTTTTTTTTCCCGCGCTGGGTTCATTTTTTAAAGCGCTTTAAAAGTCGTCATCGGCAGCTTATGTAATTTTTTTCCCGCGGCGTCAGAATGAGCGAATTAAAAAAAAAAAAATAAAAAAAAATAAAATTCGCGTCATCGCAACCCTCGGTTCACGGTCTTTTGTGCGATTTTGGAAGAGCCGCTTCACGAGGCGGCGGGCGGGCTGTGTTGAAATAGGTTTCCTTTAAAAACTGTGTCAGACGGATTAGCATGTGATACACAGGGTAACACCTAAGGAGTTATGACTTAGCACCATTACAGCCGGTAACTGCAATAAAGTTGCAAGCTACTCCCTCCCAGGCTGACACTCAAACCAAGCCCGAAGATGGAATGTCTTCTTTCTAACTATTTAAAAGTTCCCTACAGAATGAACTGCAGCTCAGGCACAGTGTGCGGTTGTTGTTGAATACTTGAAAATACTAAAATAATGCCAATGAGTATTTTTACAGCAATTTTTTTTTTTATCCTGATAGTGACCTTTTCAGTTTCATCCTGATTTAGCAACTCATGGAGAACTCCTGCTGAAATGATTCTTCTTTCAGCAGCAGCACTAGCTAATCTCCAGGAATTTTCAGGAGAGCGGGACAGGCTACTTTTCCTTACCTTAGTCTGAGCATCTCACATCTTCTCTACTTGTGTGTAAATCCTTGGTAATTTTACACCATCTCCTTCTTCCATGCTGCAAAACCAGACAGTATGGGCACAAAGTGTGGGAGAATGTCTCCCAGGGAAGTCTCCAGGTTGTTGTGTGAATTTTTGGTTGGTTTTTTTTAATGATCGCAGTATGCTGCCTTTGGTACCAGTGCTTCCTTCCAGACACAGCTAAACCAAAACACATTTAACTGGTGTAGCAAATGCTGAATATTTTCTCAAAATACATCTATAATTTTCCTGGTTTCAACTAGTCTAGGGAACTCTTCCAGCACTTTTGGCAACTTTCGTTTGCACATAACGTGTGTCTGGGTTTATCTGCCTCTTTCTTTTTGGTTTGAGGGAGTGATTCTCCCAGATTTTCTCCCATTGTTTCCCCGTTTTTTTGTTCTCCATACTTCTCAGGGCCCCTTAGTGACATTCTTTTTGGTCCAGTCCCATCTAGTACGGCATTTAAATCCCCAAAAGAGGATGAAACTGCATTTTCAAGGAGAATTCTCATAGGTATCAAGCTGCCTTTCAGCACCTAGTGGAACAAAATGGATCTCTCACTGCCAATCAGTTGGTGCTGAACGTCCATGGAACAGCTCAGGGTGGGCTCTGATTGCAAGCAAACCAGGGCCGGGACAACTGCTGGGGTATTTATTTCACATCTTTATGCCCTTAACACTCTGAGTTTCATGAACACAGTTGATGCTGTAACCTGGTGAAGATTTGAGTTTCCCAACACTGTGTTGGGATCAGCTCAGCCACTCCTGGCCTCTCAAAGGAAAACTGCTTCTGTCCCCAGAAAGCCAAATGGCAACAGATAAATGAAAACATGTTCAAACCCTTCATTTCTGAAACATCTCCAGTTTCCTTGAAGTGTTTGCCAGTGACACTTCAGGGCTGCCCTGTAACTCGACAGGGGATTGAGTTGTCATTTTTGGCTGGTAGCCAGCTTGCAAATAAATAAAAGGCACTTAAATAATTAATGAGCTTTCACCCAGGTCCCTCTAGCCCCTTGCCCTTGAGCAGGCCACTTGTGCTCCCCACACCATCCAAGCGACACCTTGCCTGACCTTGGCGTGTGGATAGAGGGTGATGAAAAATAGCTCCAGACTTGGGACGAGCCTAGGGAGTTTAATTTGGAAAATGCAGAAACAACACGTGCACCTTTACGCTATGGGTAAAGCCTCATTTGACAAGGCTCTGTTTCAAAAAATTAGGCATCTTCCTTTCCACTCAGAGCATGGCATAAAGGAGGGATATGGGATTTCATGGAGATCCCAGGTGACCTGGAATGTGAGCTTTAGTCCAGGGAATTTATTCTCATCCAGATCAGTTCTAAAAAACATTTACTTTAAGAATGTGTGTGGTCTCTGGAAAATTAACGGGACTGTTCTGTGTTCCAGTTAAACTGGTACCTTTTCTGCATGGGCTCTTAATTATTTTATCTGGGAAGCTAAATTATTTCAATGGTGTAATAATAAAGCTAAACATAAAGGGGTTTTTAAAGATAAAAACATACATGTATCATCAATGCTGAGGCAGAGGTGCTAACACAGAGGAAAAGTAGGACGTTTGCCAGCTAGGACATCTGATCCTATTGTGTTATTTTTCAATATTAATGAATAAGTAAACACAAATAGGCTGCTTGTTGTTAAGGTGAAGAGCAGCTGTCAAGATCAAACCCAGGCAGCTGTTCCTGCTTTCAGATTTCACTGTAAAATATTTTTTATAACTTCAGGAATTTGAAAATTTGCTTTATTGGCTATATGACTGGCCAAAGGATTTTTAAAAAAAATACCAGGAGTTCTTTCAAGAAAAAAAAAAAAGTGTTGATTGACTTAGAGTTGTAAATAAGATTTTGCCAAGAAGAACAATTTTAGAGGGAGATATCATCGACAGATCTGTCCTTTAGCTCCTACTTGCACCAGTTGCCCATATGAGTAAACAGGATGTTATTTTTCTGAAGGTGCAAATGCTCCCTTAACTGGTAGTTTAAACTAAACAAGCTAATGAAGAAATGTGATATCCCCCTCTGTTTTGTGTTTTAGGCCACATAACAGATGGCTACAAATGATGACTGCAAAGTTTGATGATAATAGAAATTGATACTATGATATTCATGCTGCCAGAATGAAGTACTCAAGTTATGTGGCTCAGAGAGACAGGACCCTGAACTGGTTTACTCCTTGGAACAAGGCGGATCATTTATAGCCCAGCCTAAGAAATCCATCAAGGCTTAACAGAGAATAATAACCTTTCTGAAGCATTTTTAATTGACATTTCAAATTCCTTAAGAGGAAGATAATTCTCTTAAATTCCTAAGAATTGCTCAAATTCTGTAGCAAAATGACCATTTTCTATTACTGCTTAAACACCTTTCATGCAGCTTCTCAAGTGCTGCTCATTTCTTTGCTTCCATACCTATTAAAGCCAGTAAGATTATTCTATGGGGATTTGTATTAAGGTGATTTGAAGACACCATTAGGAAGATCAGTCCTCTCTGCCTGCCAGGCTGTTTCTTGTCAAAACAGTTATCCCCCCTCATCCTGTCATTTGGGGCAGTTCTGAAAACGGAGACCGAGTGTTTGGAAACCCAAAAGGGATCTCTCCTCTGAACCGAGACCCCCATCTTTCCCAACAGCATGGAGAGAAGTTCCAGATTTTGTACTGATGATTTCAGAGTAATCTTTGGGGAAGAGAAAGTTAGTAACTCCTTTGGAGAGTGTTGTGTAGGCCTGGTCTGAGGTGAGATCATTTAGGGGACAGAATTAGCTCTTTGAAGTTTCTCACTGAACCTAGGACTCCTGAGCAAGTGCATCCATCTCTTTAAACTTATTTACCAGTACATGGCCCTGAGAGAAAATGAAAAGCAAGGGTAGGTAGCTGGGACAGCATCCGTAGTGACTAGAAAGCAATACCTCAGTGTGACAGGCTTTTTCTCTTGACCTCTTTCTCAAGAGGAATCAAGCAGGTATATAGGGATGCCTGGGAACGGAAGCACCTAGGGAAGCAAACTGATTTTTGTCATGTTTCAGAAAAGAGGTCATGTCCTGATGCCTGATATCCTCTCCTGGGAGCAGCCAGCATGGTCAGCATGGGGCGCAACAGGACTCCTAGTGGGAGCTGCCAGGAGGGATTTTCTTACAGGTGTAGGTGCTCTAGGCTCATACCCAGAACTCCACTAAGTAAAAACGAACAACTTGAGGCACTATCTTTCCAGGTTAAAGCACCACCCATTCTTTCTTTGGAAAGGTCTGTCCTCAGTGACACCACTTCTCAATCTACAGTTCCAGCAGACAGAACAAAGCTCCCTTTTCAGGGGGGAAAGAAGCCACACACACTCAAGAGGTAGAGAGATAGCCCTAGCAAAGGAGAAAGGCACTTTGTGGAGGTGACAAAATTTCAGATTTTGACTGCAGGTAGACAAATAAACTATGGAGAAAGCATATTTCTCTGCGGGCAGTTTTTACTCAGTCAAAGCAAGGCAGAGGATGTGTACAAGGAACAGGTCTCATGGGGGGATAGCACTTTCCTGACCTTATTGCCAAGCTGCCAGAGACAGACAGGGTACTCACAAGTCTTTTGGTGAGGAAGAAGAGCTGTGGGCAGACCTGGGTAACCAGGGAAAGGAGGCAGTAGGAGGAGATGGCCCTTGAAGGAAATATGCAGAACCTGCAGCCTCAATCGCAAGCTTTGATCAAGCAGCCAAGAACCAAGTGGAAATCTACCTCCAAAATCTGGAGGGGGGAGCTGGAGGCAAAAATTTTTGCAGGGGTAGGAGGGAATGGAGTTGACTAACAAAGCCACCACATTACAAAGATAACTTCGGATAGCTTAATTGGATTGAGTCAGCTAATTGGACTGCAACAAATCAACCAAATTTGACACTTAATATCCTCTAAAAAACAAGCCAAGGGCAGGTAGAGGAAAAGGGCCATCAGGGAGAGCGCAGCACAAAGGGAGGAGGCAGTAGGATATATCCTCCTTCCTCAGGGCAGAGGCATGCCATTCTGAAAACAAAAAGAAGATAAGGGAAGGTGAAAGACTTTCCAGGAGGAAGTATTCACTCACTTCACATGTAGATAAGGGGAGGGCAGAAGCAGGATGGGGAAGCTTCAGGCAAAATTTGAGCAGATGTTGATCCCGGGGATCCCCAAAAGCAAATTGGGTCCCACGATGGATGCTCATAGTCAGGAATTAACTCTCTAGGGTGATGAAAGAGACTTAAATAAACCCAAAGCAGGACGCATATCTGACCTTAGTGACTTCCCTCAGGTCTGACTGCTCGTTCATATTGCAAATTACAGCAGAGAAGTCAAGGGACCCAGATGCTGCCTACAGGGCAGAAGTGGCAGAGCCTGAGCCACAGAGCCAGTGTGCAGCATGAGCCCTGTGCTACACAGGCACGGAGTGATCTGATAGACATCTCAGGGCCAGAGGGAAAGCTCCTCTACCCTCACTGACCCCGTGATGAAGAGACCACCAAGGACACTAGAACCAGCGCCATGTGCGTATAGAAAAGAAGGGATGCAAGAGGGCAATGCCCTGCAGGGCCAGAGAAGGTATTTTGCAACCCATTTCTGTCTCCAGGAAAAACACAACACATGAAGCCTGTAAGAAAGGCGAGGGCAGCTTTTGAATCAGGAAAGTTTAGGACCCCTATACCACACACCTTTCAGCTTCCAAAGAAGTGTCTTTGGTTAGAGCCACAGCTGGGGTTTTCCCTTTTTCAGTTACTGGGGTGTAACTGGGTTTAGCTGTGAGGGGCTATGGCTAATTAGGAGCTGTGAGAGGGAAGATACTCGAGCTGGGACTGAGTTTACCTGAGCAGGCTGGGAGCTCAGGCAGGCAGCAGCACGTAGGAAGTACAGGGAGCCCAGTCTCCTCACAGCATGGCAGGTGAGCATGTGGCTCCTTGAGCAATCCCCAGGTTGGGCTCTTGGGAAAACGGAATTAGAGCATCCTGCAGGGATGACCAGGCTGTGAGGAGGTGTCCTAGGATGGTATTGTCCTTCAAGCACGGGCATTTTTTGAAAAACAGCTAAACAAGTGAGTGCTGTTTACAGAGTAACAAGCTGGCCAGAAACACTTCAAAAACTGGCTGTCCTAAAACCAGCTAGCAGTGTGGTTTCTGAGATGCTATTTCCAGCATGCTGTCAAAACAAATCTCTATCCACAGCTGAACTGACTGACTCTTCCTGTCAGGATGACTACCCTTAGCAGTGGCTGAACCAGTCCTAACACAAGGTTTCAAAGGCAAGAGCAATATTTACTGGTTGATTTGTGTTATCTGTAGGAGGGAAGTCGGAAAACTGGATAGCTCTGGAAGTAACCTCTTGTGCTGATCCTTCTTTGCCCTGCAAATGCCAGGGCTCAGCCCTTGCATTCAGAGTCGATTTGGGAATCATGAACGTCTAATTCTTGCCATGTAATAAAGAGAAAAGTTTGAACAAGGGCTATATCCCTCCTGCTTGGGCCAACTGCTGGATGGTGAGCAAAACAGTTCAAGGTTTCAGGCATTTTTCTCTGTGCCATCTAGTACCAGCCATGGCCACAGACAGACCCAGACTGCAGGTCTGACCAGCCTGGCTTTCCCTCTGCTTTTAGATCCTCGAGCTGTTTCAGAACTGAGAGACCCAACACATTTAGCCACACAAAGAAGGCAGGAGGAGTGGCTCAGCTGAAAGCCTCAGGAGCAAGGGTGGTGATGCCCACCAAGCAGATGTGTGTGAGCTGTGAAGGCCCAGGTCTTTCCCAATTGTGTGTGTGTGTGTGAGCGTTCCAATGCTTCTCACTTAAATAGTCGGGCCAAGTTCACCCTCTTATAAAACACATCCTGCTGTAAATTAGAATAAGTAGCCATTCATAGGAGGCCTGCAAAACAGGGGGAGGGGTTGTTTGTGCCATTCTTTAAGGCAGCAGCAGCCCTTTAAAACCTCTTTTATAAGCTGTGGTGGTGAATGGGCTCCCAGCATGCTCCTTACACTGAGTCAGCACGCAGATGCTGACTGGAGCATGGAAACAACATTCTGAGGGTGTGCTGGGAGGCCTGGGGGACAGATACTGATGGATAAACTCAAGAATCTGCCTCAAACCAGTGTCACCTTTTTATCCATCCCTAGACAGGTGTGAACCTTGTGAAGGCACAGCATGCCAGGGGCTCAGCTTCATGGGGACTGACTCTGAAACAGGTCAGTGCCACAGTCCACTTTCCTTCAAGCCTTCTGCATGGATCCCCATGTACGTAACAACAGACTCTCTAGGTCTGGTAAATACTGCCTTGGTTTGTAATCTCTGTGCCATGAAAGTCTCCTCCCATGTTCATGGTCCCAGGCTGTCAATGCTGGCTCTTACACCCATCCCAGCTCCGGGAGGACAGCAGGGTGCAGCGATGCCTCCACAACTTTTTGCCTTCCAAATATTTTGGTGCATCTTTGTGCTGGCCAGCTTTTGCTCTGCGACAGCACGCCTCCCTGCTAGGTTTATATAATCTGCTGTCATCACTGCTCCCTGCTCCACGTGTTTTTAGTGCTTTAAATGCGTAGAGAAAGACTCAGGCTCCCCCCAACAGGTACATGCAGTCATGCTTCAGGCAAGTTATACTCTAAGTGATACAGGACCCTTTCCAGGCAACTCTTGTGGTAGCAGCTATTCTTTTTCCATTCACCAAGGCTGCCATGGTAGGTAGACAGGAGTAAAACATGTCATCTGCCTGTGTGAAATTCACATACAGCCCTTGCAAAAACACTGAGAGTAGCTGGCTGTGGCATCTAAACTACATTCCTCATAGAGGTTTAGGCTGAGTTGCTGGAGTAAGGACTGTTACCATCAAGGTGGAAGTCCTACCCAGTGGTTAGTCTGATGTGGTGGGGTGACAGCTGCTTCAAACTTGAAAACATCTATAATCCTATTGAAGAAACATGACAAGTTCCCTTCAGTGCTTGTTCTCTTTTGGCACTGAAGGCTTCTAAAACTCACCTATATTCTAGGTATGGTCCTGGTGTTTCCCTCTCCATAAATAGGAAATAGGAGTACCCAACTTCCCTGAAGTCAGTCAAAAACCCTGCTAGAAAACTCGTTTCTCTCCCAGGTAGCACAAATAATGCCCATAATAACATGAGTCACAGGGAATTAGAAATAGCACTCAGCTATAACCAGTTGCAAAGTACATGCAGCATAAAATGATCTTACAATAAAACATCTTCCAAAGTAGTCATCAAGTAAGTGACAGTGTCCATTCCACACAGTTGTCAAGAGCCACACATGGTGTCTGAAGCAGAGTGGAGTCTCCTGTCCTGGGAAAGTAAACTGCATCATTGTGTCCAGCTTAAAAAAAAACCAAAACAAACAAAAAACTGTCTCTATTAAAGGATTTTGACACAGGCCTTTCAGTAGAGAACAGATCTGGACTACGTTATTGAGCCAAAAGTCACCAGATTCGTGCTTAGTCACCTGTTGTCTTGGCAGACTTTTAAGTCTGGTTTTATCTTTGCATTTCAAGGGTTTCACTTATACATCGTTCACTTGCTCAGCTCTTAGGAAAAAAAATATAAAGGTACATCTTCCCTCCAGCTCTTCCCTACTTTCTCCTCCTCACAGGAGCCACCATCACTGCTGACACACTGGTGTGGTCTCTGCCACGCTGCTGCTGCTCCTCCTCCAGCCGCCCCTGCCTTCACCCAGGTCTCTGACTCGTGCTCCAGCACAGATGCAGGGAGCGAGCACCAGTGTTTTGCCCACTCTCCTGGCATTGTTTCCTTGTCCCTTGCCTTTCTCACTTTAAAAACTTTGTGGGAGAGCGCTGGCTGGCTGCCTGTGAACCTCGACTCTCCACCAGCCCTGGCCTCATCCATGCTGCCACACAAGCTGCCCCAGGGCTGGCAACCCTATTGATCTCAGCTGTGGTTTTGTTTCTGCATAAAAGCAGAAGCACTTCTCTAAATGTCTCCACAATTTCCTTTTAAGAAACAGGGGTTTAGGATTGCTGAGGCTGTTCAGCTCAGCAAGGCTAGAATCTTCACAAGGCTTTACCTGGTCTTGTAATCCCAGAGTTCTTCATTGATTTATCTTTTAAAGGTTTGATAGACTCAGATTAGAGTGCTCAGAAGCTGGATCAAATCCTTTCAAGCTAGCCTGGCATTCTCACAACTGGAGAAGAATTACATCAGGCCTGTTCTGAATCATCTTTATCGGGTTCAAAGAACAACCAAGGAGTTTCACTCACTCGCTTTCCCACCAAGGGTTCATTTTGTGCTTGTACAAAACACACCTGGGTTTTGATATAAATGTGAATGCACAGGAGCTGTGTGCCCTTATATTGGACTGAACTTTGTTCCTGGCTTCACATTCACATTTTGTGCCTTTCTTTTCCATTACAGCAGATTTGCTGTTGAACATGCATTGCACATTCAGCCAGAGATTCAAGAACACTCTCCTGTCTCATCAAAGCTTTTTTTCTCCTGTTTTAATGTTTTGTCTTCCTACTTTCTTGCTGCTTGTGCTAAGAACAGAATGCCCTTGGAAAAATCCTGTTTCACTGCATATATCACACCATGTATATCTGTGCTAACTCCAGAAATGGGCAAAGCACAATGCAAAGGTGTTCTGACAGCTTTGGCCCCTGCCAGCTGTTTGTCTTTGTGCTTTTCATACATTTTTAATTGTACACACTTCTGCTTGTCCCCAGCTTAACGCTTTCGTGAAGAAAGCCTGGTGTGCACTTGATTTGCAGCCATCCACTTCTTTGCAAGCAAAATCCTGTTTCATAACAGCCTTACTGTAACTTGGGTGCTGCTTGTACCACAGAACAATGTTTTAATAAATGTTATTTACATTTTTCAGGGTAGCTAGAGGGTTTTTGGTTTTAATTAGCTAAGTAAGAGAGTCATGTGTTATTATACAGACACAAACAGAGCTTCTAGCGTCATCTACCAGCTCCTAAGCCATGGTTCCTGTGCCAACACAGGAAAAAAATAGTACAGGCCCTTGCAGGCAAGTATTTTTTGAAAGAGGGGGAAGGGGAAATCGATTAAGATGTTACAGTGAGTATTGTGCCTGGAGTCCTCAATAGTTTTTCGTTACTTGATTAATTGCCTAAGCCAGAGGTAGAAAGTCTCTTTTACATATGGGAGGAGCAAAGGGAATACAAGTCCTCCTGCCATCCTCCCCTAAGCAATACCATGGTGGGGGAAGTCAGGGAGATTGCTTGGGAACACTGCCTGCTGAGAACCACTTCAATGAACTATGGACTCCTTCCTCCCCCATCTTGCTGCTGCTTCCTTCTTCCCTTCCTAATCCTTACTCTCAATGCAAAAGTCACTCAGAATCCCCCTGTTTATGAAACCTGAAGAAACAATGTCCAGGGGAGATAGGGGCATATGAAGAAACTCTTTGAGAAGGGACCTTGCTCAGTAACTCAGCTTAGGGCATCACCAGGAATGTAGCCAGCTTGGACGGCAAAAGAACTGGACAAGGCATTAGGCTCGCAGTGCTTGGAAAAACCTGTAAGTGGCCCCGCATAATTTTTTGCATGAAAACTTCCCAACACTTTGGATGCTTGCAGGAGCTGGTACCCTTGCAAACAGATTTAACTTCCAATGTCAAAGGAAAACTTAGTTTGGCTACAGGCCGAGTGTGAGTAGAAAACGGATGTGTGCATCTAGCTGCAAAACGCTTCTGATAACTTGAGCCTGGATCAGCCGTGGAGAGGAGAAAAGGGACATGCCAGTACTATTGTCTCCCATGGCTGGTTCCCACTCTGCTGTGGCAAACGGGGTCTCAGATTTGCCCACTAACATAATCTGTGATACTGAGCTGGGAGGGATCTGTCCAGACCATCCTGCACTTCGTGATAAGACAAGCCATGCTGTTCACAACTCTACACAGAGTCAACGCCGTCAGTCTTCATGGTCAATCTTCTGCTTGTCAGACCCTGTGTACTGCCACTTCTCTCTTCCAGGCTATCTCAACCAAGAGGTGGACAAGGCTTTTGAATATCTTCATTAGCACAAGCCTGGCCCCTTCACAGAGATAAGTATTTGTACTTAAAATGCTGAGATCACCTAGAAGCAAACACGTGTAAGACTGGGACTGTCGTAACAAACGTCGTGGGTTGGAAGTACCAACAGTAGTCACTTTATTATTTTCCCATAAGAAAGTTGCTTCTCTTCTGTGCACAAACTAATAGGTTTTGCAGACTACAGTGTTCACGAATGCCTGTCTAAACTCATCAATTTTAGGAACTTTCACTGACTTCAGCCACGGTGGATCAACTTGTATTTGCACTTCCCAGAACACACGTTTGAATTGAAGATCAGCTAGTTCATTCCTCACTTTTTAGCATTGTGCCAGTTAAACACAATTGACTAAGCCCATAGCAGCTATCCTATTTCTCACTGAACACAGCTACCCATACCACCCCCGTCTAGCACAAATTCCTGCTGACATCTGAAATTCTCTTCTAACAGAGTCCATGCTGAGGATGAATTAAATAGCTTCTCTGGTCTGCAAGTTTTTCCTAGTTCACCCATGTTCCTGTTACCATGAATGGAAGCCTTTTCCACAGCTTTAAGAACATGAAAGCAGAGCGGAGCCATGGAGTGATGTTTCCACTTATGCTCCCTGAATGCAGTTTTTCTGAAAGTAATTTTATGGGTTGGGGGAGAACATCCTGTGCACTACACCCACTTTCAGCCAGCTTCATACTGTTTAAACAGCCAGGACCCACAAACCATCTGAGAGAAGTTTAGATCCCAGGCAAGCAGGTAGCCACACTAATTCCAAGCTGGTGGGTTCATACTCATGGTCCAATTTAGAACACATCCTATTTATCGCATGGGGTAAGGACAGTTCCAAAGCTGCATGTGTGCAAGCAGGTAAACTTAATTCAGGTGAGAGCATTGAGCAGAAGAAACAGGCTAAGGACGCTTCATGGAAGAGTTCACAGCTACCTCAAGTACAGAAGCACAGTCTTTGGTTTGACTTCCCAGTTACTTTGAAATTAAATCCATGCCTTTAAAAATAACCCAAAAAGCCACAACCAAGCACCACCATCACAAAGATGATTCTCAGTTGTAGTGACAATTTCTAACTACTACTGAAGATCTCGGGTGGGCACTTCATATGTCTTCCACCATGCATTTTCTGGGATAGCTGATAATCTGTTTTGGCTTACAATGACCAGGGACAGGTTGTGGGGCAGCGAGGGGACATGATTTACTTCCTTGACATTAATGAATGTCTGTACCTCCTAGAAGAGCCATAGGCTCAAGATGAAAAGCCAGGAAAGTTGCTTTTGCAAAATATCCAATTCCTCTTCTTCCCTTTTGGTAGGGAATTGGCTGCCATCCTCACACAAGCAAGTATTTATGTGCATTTCTGCAGTGCTTAATCACATTGCAGATAGTAACTGCAATTACTGTATTGTAGTCAAGCAGGAAGAAAACCTGTTCTTTTCTCCTAATGATTACAAAACTCCCTAACAATATACTGCCTGACAGACTGGCACATGCCCACGTCACCAACAATCAACAGGTTTTACCAATGCCTTTAAAGTGGATGTAACCACAGGTGAGACCTCAGGCCACTTCTGTCACAGCAGCATCGAAAAGCAGCTCTCAGTCACACACCAGTGGATGCAGGAGGAGCAGCTGCTGACCCCAAGGCTGAACAACCTACCTTGGCGAGGCAGAGACTGGCTCCAGTGAAGTCCTAACACTCCCTAACTGCAAGACAGGCTGTAAGCAAATTGCTTAAAGTTCTTGGTGGAAGTCAGGGAGACCTAAAAATTGAAGCCACGTTTTCTGGTCTCTCACCTGTGCCTCTGTAAGACAAATAAGGACTTTGTCTTCATATCTAAATTATCAGTATATTGTAAAAAAAAAAAAAAAAAAAACCAAACTACCTGAGTCCATCACTTTAACCTTTCACACTTGTAAACTCTTCATTTTTTTAATGTGTAAAGATACATCACTTGGATGCCTTTGAAGGAATGAACTCAATATGGGAGGACAGTGCTGGGGGTAATATTCACAAAGATTAATGCTAGCTTAGCCTTCAGGGACAAGCTGCCTCTGTTGGACTTCTCTAGGCATAATTAAAAGCAGCCAAGTGAGGTTTCTCCTTGCAAGGCCTACTGAAGGAGCCCATCTTTTCCCACTGTCTGCAGAGGCAGGGCAAGGAAAATGGCTTCCTCAGGCTAACACCAGCCTTTGTGAAAACCTCTCATTGAAAGCAGGAGAATGCAAGGATTGCAGAGCACCAAACCCAACATCTGGCTACAACTGAGCTTAATTTTTTTTTTTTTTTTCAGTTTAGGCTTTAGTATCAGCTGGCTGTGGGAGCAGGAGAAAATCTATCACCGAATGCACTGTGTGAGGATTAGGACATCTCTTGCATTCTCCACGCCTGCCTCTTGCCGAGAGAAGGGATGGCCTGTGATAAGCATTTGATCTTCTTGGGGATTACACCTGCTGCACAGTCCTGCCAAGTCCACTATACAAATAAAACTCAGTTGTCCATCCACCATCTTCACTTGTTTAGCACTTCACCATACACAGGGCTTGAACGCCTGAAACAGGGTGAACAGACCACTCCACGATTCACCAATTGTAACTGGCTGCTTTGGCCAGGTCTAAAAGCCTGTGGATTCAGGGAAGAGGTCATATAAAACCAAGAGGTCTGTATATTACTATATTACTCAGAGTAACTGGTACGAGCACCTGAGTCTCTCTGAGAGAAGCCACAACTATCTTACATTCATGGATCCCGCTGAACTCATTATTGAATGATAACAAGGTTATCATGATAACATAGCAATGAGGTCCTTTACAGCAACACCTTTTGAAAAATACGCTGTGGGGTAGGATCAGCGGGGCTTTGGCTGCGTTGCCCCTTGTGGCTTCTTCTCTGCTCCCCCCAAGACAAAGATGGGCTTGGTTCAAGGAGGAAACAATTTGTCTGGTCACATTCTGAGAGAAGTTCTCTCAGAGGATCTGAGATGCCCTATGAGGTCTGCAGGGAATAGGATGGGCCCATTAAAGTGTCAAGCTTTCCCACAGAACTGCAGCTTCCCACTGGCAAATCAGCTTCCCCATGCTTCAGCAGACAGTTTACCATAACCAGCCACCAGATAGCAGACCCGTACAGAAATCTTCCCATTCCCTTCACATCCTGTACTGAGATTAAACCATCTTATAATGATATATACACGATGGAATAGCAGGAGAGAAGGTAGGAATGTCAGCAATGAAATGCTCCTTGACCACAATGACAGGAGCCTCAGCCTCTGAGCTGATGGGGTGACAGCCAGGGAAGCAGCTTCACTCTTAACTTGAGCATAATTTTTTAATCAAACAAGCTTACCTGAAATGCTGGAAAGGAAAAAAAGGTTGGTGGGCTCTTTCAACTCCTACCATTTTCTCAGTTTCCTTCTACTCACCCTTTGCAGAAAACATTGCAGCTTTCCCAGACTTCATCAAGGACAGTGCAGTGGAGAGGAAGGTATTTGCATTTCCTCATCTGCACAAGCTTAGTCCTGCCATACTTAAAGTGCTTGCTGCCTTAAGGATCTCACATCTCGCTATCTCTAATTTACATCCATAAGCCTAACACATTTATAAAGCAGGTGCAGTATTAAGTACAGCCACTCCTCCCATTGCCATTTGACAACAAGCAGCCCTATGGATTTTATTCACGTTTATGGGATCCCACAATTTTGCTGCGACACTGTTGATAAACATCGGCATAATCAAACAATACATTTCAGGATTTCCACATATATGGTCCTAAGCTCTGAGACTTTCAGTCCTCTCCTGAGATTCTCTGCCTTTTCAAAACTGAGAGTTAACATGGGTGAACAGACACGCCCCACCTCACACACACCATGCACACATACATGTGTGTGGGGGGGTGTCTGCATTTCAACTATCGAGTTTTCAAGAATTCTATTTTTGCACATTCCACCAGATCTAGAGCTGGAAGGGACAAGGGGGATATTTCTGAAAATCCAGCCCAACTTGGAGAAGCAGGGCATTTCACTATATTTTTGTTGCAGCCATCCATCTCTCTCGTCCATCAACCCTTCTCCTTACACAACACACTGACAGACTGGAGGGCACGAGTTTCATTCCAACATCTCAAATTATCAGAGCAGCTCTCATCAAGAGAGGAAAAAGATCCTTGGCTACAGTTCCCATTTTGCTTCCAACACTTTCCCTTCCCACACTTGCCATTTTCCTGCCAACAGGATCCTACCCTTCTCCCCACTGTTCCAGATGCTAAGGGCAAAGCAACCCAGGGTGCCTTGGAAATGCCACCGTGGTAAGAACTCAGCTTCACTGGGATCCCATTTCTTCCCTTTTATCAGCCACGCTTTCCACCTAAGTCTTGAAATAAAGAGCTGCTCAGGCTCAGCACAGTCTCTGCCTCCCCTTTGTGTCAGGGGAGGCAGAAGGACAGGTTTTGAGAGCAGGCCCTCAGACTTCCTTCTCCCCCACTTTCCTCCAGCAAGTTCCCACTACCAGGAGTCATCATCAGCTGACTCATCTTGTTGGACTCATTCCTCCTATGAAACATGCCCTCCAGGTTCAGATCAGCTCTTCAGCTTGGGGCCCGAATCTCTCGGTTTCTCTGCAAGGAGAAAGTGACACCAACCATTATTCTCACAGTTTTATTTGTAAAGGACATAGCATGAAAAGCTGTATTTCAATGTACTTCAAAACCTGAAAAACCCATGTCGGTTTGTGGTATGTATGTTAAAGTGCTTGATATAACAATACTTTTACTGATGTCGTCTTGAAAATAATCCAGTTCTTATTTCAGTTAGTAGTAATGTAAAGACAAAATATACTTAATGGAGACATTTAAGGATCATTTTAAGCTATACAGGGCACATTTGTACATTTCAAGTGTAACACACAATATTTCCCCTTAAGATGCGCACCTTCATTTGATTGAAAGAAGGAATTTTCTCAAATATGCTGTTGCGCAACTATCCTAAAAAACCACATTTTTCAACAATGATATCTAATTGCACAAACCAACTTGGAATAAACATGAGCAGATTTTTCACTAAACAGTACGATTTCATTTATTTCAGAGAATTATAAATACATATTTTGTACATAGTGAGGCATTTGATTCTCTGACTCCCTCAAGCTACCATGCTGGGTGTTAGTACAACAGGACTATGCAAACTCAGACATCTGCAGATGGGCATTGGATAGGAATTTTTTTTTTTTTTTTTTAAAAAAGCACATACCAGAGAGCTTTGGTCTTTTCCAAGATTCCCTTTCTCAACCAAAGAAGGTGCTTCAACACTGAAGTAAAAACTGTGTTAGCTTAGAAGAATCCCAATGGGTTTCTCACCGTGGGTAGGATGATTTCTGTAAACCTTACAGAAAAAAACTCACAGTTTCCAATTAACAAAAGTAGTCCACAAAAAAAAAATTAATCATACATGGTAGAATAAAAATTCACTATGAAGAACTGTACTCCCAAGGCTGTCGAAGAACTAGTCTTCTAGGAATCTGAGGCACTCAGCTGTGCCCCTTTCAACATATCTTAGGGTGGTTTATTGCCTACAAGGAAACATGAGACATACATAATTTTTATTGTATTAATATGATGTGAAACCTGACAAAACCAAACAAGTCAAGACTTGCTGAAAAAGCTGACGTGAAGCTCTGTTAAGTGCTCAAAGGTTTCTTAATGTTGTTTGAAACGGGGAAAGGCCCTGATTTGAATTTTTTAAATTCTCAGGTTTTGACTTCTTCTAACTTAAAAGACTTCATGTAGTTATTCCCTTTCTCTCTTTGTGTGGATTATTCATTTAGATGAATGACCTTTAGAGGTGCCCACATTTCTACTTTATCCTGCTTGTGCTTAACCCTTGTCATGTCAGATGAACGTTACGACCGCTTAAGTCATATACAGCCTTTGGAGAAGTATGCAGCAGTACACCTTGGGAAGCATCCAGCTAGTAAATGCAGATGATGATGTGAAGAAATCCAAGGACTAAAGAGGTGGTTATTTCAGTAAAATGAAAGTCACTTAGACTGGGTTGGGCGTGAAAAAATCCTGTATAGCAGTCATTAGACATAAAAGGCCTGAGCTGTAACAGAAATCAAAACATCCTAAGCAGTCATTACCAAATAATGCTGCCACGGTTTCTGGTGCTAAATGTATAATTCATTGATGGAGTTAAGTACTAGGGATGCATTTTCAATTGCTGCTGAAGGTTTTTTCATGCATCGCCTGCTGACTTTAAGCAGACTTTGCCTGGCCACACAGAAAACCTTAACACCCCAAATTTCACATTTCTGGAAACGTAAGAGAGATGTCACACAGCTGTGGGTTCTGGCTACTAACTCATGACAACATTCACAGACTATGTTAGTTACTCACACCCACGGCAGTGACATGGCAGTGCTGCCTACAGTATTTGGGATGAACTTAGTTTAAGGAAGCACAAGCCCAGGAGGAAAGAACAGCTGTGAAACACTGGAACCCTCGCTAAAGTCAAAGACTCTTTGACAGTGTTATTTTACTTCTTTCTTAGAAACAAAAAAAAAAAACCCCTTCTATAACATAAAACTCTCCCTTCCAACGAAACAAAGTCACATGAAGAGTTTTCTTCTGGCTGGGAATATGATGTGAAGGTTTGACACTAAAGTGAGCGCTGTTTTAAGAACTGGACAGCAGGAGGACCACAGGAAAGTAGAGAAGTTTGACAAAAAGGTAGGTGAGAAAGCAAACCCTACTTCTCATCCTCTTTCCTTTTCCATCTCTCTCATCCCTCTTTCCACAATATGCACACTATGCCAAGACCTGCTACTGTCCACCATACCCAAGTCCTTTCTAATGCCACATGAGAGCACAGTGCAAGGCAACACACAGGGGCCTTTCCCAAGCCACAGCTGACAGTGAGACTGTCTTTCCCAAGAAATCCACTGACAAAATGCCCAAGATCACAGGGAATAAACAAATGGAAACAACCCCCTATATTTGAACTAATCTCCAAAACCTAAAACCTGGTGAAGCTAACTATGTCCTCAGATTCTTCCAACTCCCATCCACAAGAACGGAAAAGACACTCCGTATTTGCTGCATGGTATTCACAAGATAATTCTGATGTAATCTCTTGTTAAATTTGTAGCATACAGGATTTCAGTTGCTCCCAGTTCTCATGAGGAGCTGTATCTCTATATATGCTCCATATTAGTAACACATTAACTGGAAAAAAGTGTAGGAGAGAAGCCTCAAAATACCAAAGTGAGATTCATTTTTTTTCCTCCTTTTACTTAAATCCTTTTCTTTTTGTAGCTGGATAATTTAAATTAAAAAAAAAAGTAATCAAAGATCCTGTACTCCTCTAGGAACACTCATTCTGCAGGATAAAGGAAGACTTATAATCTGTCAGCATTTCAAAGCCAGCTGATAGAGTTCAGAAGCACAGCAACATCGGTGTTTGTGGCTCTACAGCAATGATTCTTCTCAAGTACAGCAAGAATTTGGTATAAACCAAATTCCTCATTGTGGGGAAAAAAAATAAAAGGTCATCCACAACATAAACTGGCCGAGGGTGAGGAGGAATCATCAGAATGTGCAGACAGAGAAGGGACACATTGAGTGAGTCAAGCAAGCCATCATTCCCCATCTCAGGCTGCTGCAGCACTGCTTAAACAGGTGTCTCATACTCTCATGTTCTGAGGCTGACAGCAGTCCTCCTCTCCAGTGTTTAAGCATTTCAACACGTGTTTCCCCTTTTGGAGATCAACAGAAGTGACACAAAAGAACTTCCAGGAAAAAAAAAAAAAAAAAAAAGACGGCTCACAACTTCCATGCATGGAAAGGTGAGTCTTCAAACAAACAAAAAACTGAGAGAGACCATGTACAGTAGGGTAAACCAGCATATGCTTACAACATTTTCAAGAGTGACACAATCACAATGGTTACATAAGGATATTTGCTGTATTAATTTGCAATACCTGAAAAATGCCCTGCTGAGTTTGCGCTGTATTTACACATCAATTGGCTTCTTCCTTGCAAGCAAGTAGCGACATCCCTTCCCACCTTGGTCCTTCCCTCCCCCAAGTCCTTCCCCTGGGTTTAACCTACTCATAGTCAGAACAAGAACATTCAGTCTAAGAAAAATTTCTTAGAGTAATATAATTTCTTAAAGAAGATAGCATATTTACACACATCTAAACACATGAAAATACTCTATTTTTGTACTAAATTTCTGTTTCAAATAAACTACAATACTGCATCTTAGCTTTCTGCAGCTTTAGAGGACAGTCCCCGTCGGGCACAAACTGGGCTTCCCAATTCCGCTTCAGCCGGCAGCTTTGCCTTACAGTGGTGCACTACCATCGTGTTCAAGTCCTGACAGGTCTCCAGCTGTGGTTTGCTTGCTTGGGAAAGGACTAATGAAGTTCTCAGCAAAGCCATGCTAAACATCCACTCCTTTGATGAGTGATCCTTCTAGGATGATGTTGAAATCTTGCAACGTCTGCAGCACTCGGATAAGGGAGTTGACAGTCATGCGGTCCCGTAGGAGAGCGTTCTCCTCGTACATCCTTGTAATGGGCGGGCACTCCGCCAGTAACGGGATCCACTGAGAGAGCAAGTGGTCCCTGAAAAGGGGACGAAAGGAGATAATTTAGCACCCAGCACAACGCATCTCAAACTGAAACTCTTCTCCAAGAACACAACCCAAAACACGCAGTCCCTCTTCGTGAGTGGCGCGTGTCGTTTGCACGTAAATGTTTCCTGTGTAATTCCAACTCTTGATTTTGTTAGCAAAATACTACATACCGTAGAAAGGAAAATGGAAAGGTATCAGCAATACTGGACATTTGTAAGAATTCAGCAACATCTTCAGATCAGGAACAGGGAAAGTAAAACTCAGACAAAACCCAGCGGACTGTTTTCCAACTGGCTTTCCAAGTATCCAGACAGACAAGACAAAAATAGTACCTATTTCTAGACATATCAACTTCCACCCTCCAAAATACAACTAACTCCCCCTCCCAAGTGCAAGACAGAAAACAACCTACTAGGAAAGAAAGGTTCATCTAGAATAGTTTTGCCAAAATTATAACACACAACCCATTTTCACAGGCAATTCAATGAGGATTTAGATATTCAGCATCTCCTGAAAAGGAACTCTGCATTCCCCAATCAGTACTTCATCAAAAACAGCATTTCAAGGCAGATTTCATACATATGACTTTCAAGCTAACAGTTATAAAAAAGTTCAAAACATTTTTAGCAGTTTAGACACTAGCCATGCATCATTACTGCTTCTTTGCTCCAATTTTTCATGTAGTATTAAAGCTGACTAAAATAGGCATGCCTTAAAATGAAAAACTTAAAGGTAATAACATTGGTGCAAAAATATTCTAGTCTACTGCGAGAGGACACATATAACCCAGAGCAGTCAGGTACCTTGTCCCCAGGCAAACCAGAATCTGGAATTTGCCATCCTTTCCAATGTTCCTTGGAGCTGTATTGATGGCATTCACATAATGACAGAAGGTTTTGCATGAAGATCTCTGAAGCAGAAGGGCCTCCTCATTGTCTCCGATCTGATCACTGGTTTCAAGATAAGCCACAGCTTTCTCTGTGGAAGGGAGAAAATCAGAACTCTGTGAGCAGAGGTACTTCATTTTGACACAGGATTACACAAGGGAGTCCTTAAAAGAACAACCTGCTGAGAGCTCTTGCATAGTTTATTTACGGATTCCTCGCTCTGAAGATCATGGGTAGGTGGTCATCTCCACCTCTGCAATGACACAGCAGTGGTCAGACTGGCTGATGTCTAACACAGTCAGGTAACATCAAGGAGCTGCTCCAGAGCACCCATCAAGGGTTTCACTGTAAGTGATACCATCAGCTTTGATTTTTCACTTTTTCTGAGTAAGCACTGAACCTCAAGCTAGGTATCTCGGCCTGTGAGCCCGTTTTAAAGGAGTAAGTACATCTTAAATTACTGCAACATAGGCCTACAGGTTAAGTATCACCAGAAGGCCAGCACAGGGATTAGGAGAATTCTCAAGAGCAACTAGAAATCTAAACCTTTCATTCCCTGCCCTTTCCCAGCTCTCCTCTGAAGATCAATTGCTACTCTACCCTGACCTCCAGCCTACCTTCTTTCTGGGTAGAAAAGCAGCTGTTTGAACATTCATCTACAAATAAATTACAAGAATCTGAACTATTCTTAAATTTCTGCACAGGCTCACACTCTTCCCTTACACAGAGTTTAGTATTTCTCATCTTCCACCTGCTTTCTCACTGACTTTAAGCAACGTGGAGCAGGTGCTTGGCAGGAGAAACGGCATCACAGATGATGAGAATCTGAGGTCAGTGTGTGTGAGTAGTCATTTTTCCCTAACCTTTCTTTCCTTTCTACCTCTAAACCGCCTAGCAGCTTACCTATGAAATCCCAGATGAAGACGTTCTTATGAAAAATGCGAGCCGATTTGAATCCATGGTGGAAGACCTGCTCCAGTGCTGCAACCAGACCATTTTCTCCACACAAGAGAATGGTAAGGCTCCCCCTCTGTGGGAAAGGGAGAGTTGGTCAATGCAACTTGCCTTGTTCGCATGCCAGAAACTTCAAATCTAAAGGCAGTACATCTACTGGTACTTCAGTTCCATTTCTGTTCATAAAAATATGCAGGCAAGTAATGAAAAGCAGGAATTACCTCTTTCTCTGGCTTGTGAAAGTGTTTCACAATATTGTTCACGGCTTCCCCGATTCCCTCTTGGATCTGTCCCGCATTAGGCTCTGTGAAATGATGGAGAGCATACTAACTGAAGTGGTGGTTTTGAAATGCTGCATTACTCTCGGACACTAATTTTTCCTGGCTTGGCACTTCAGCAGTCATGTCCTCTAGTTTTACAGGAGCTGGACAGATGTATGAACAGGATCTACACTGTGCTTTAGCAGAGAAAGCCTTGCATGACCTTCACAGTCCCATGTCCTGTTGTAGCCAGGTGCAGTTACTCACTAAAGTTACTTTTAGGGATGTGAAGCTGATGTCCCCCTAAAGTCTCCCTGGAGATATTCTCCTCCAGAAGGCAGTTCACAGCATCCACATCAAGCTCTGAACTGCCCTTCAGAGAGAACTTCCCACTGACTGCAAAGTGAGCTGGGAAGCTGAGCAGCATCAGCTACTGCAAATTCTGCTGCCTCCTTCTCCCTCATCTCACATCTCCGTGCTCCAAAGAAAGAGATTATTATCCCTCAACTGTCAAACGGGGACATTGAAAGAGGCAACACGTGCGTCACAGAGCAAACACAAACTGGGGCAGGAAAAAGTCATCAGCTTGCAGCTGTTCCTCTGCACCAAGCCTTGCTTCAGGACGACCTCTCCTGTTCACAGGAGATTTTTCTTCTCAGCAGTTGCTGCCCCCTTCTCTAGGGCCCCAGGGAAAAAGGAAAGGACTTACTGGTGTTCCTGCCTGTGAGGGAAGTGATGCTCAGTCGCCGAGCCACAGTAGGAGATTTCTGCTGGGGTGGGGTCCGGCACTGCTTTGCCAGCTCTTCGTCAGACACGGAGGACACCAGCTCTCCAATGAGTATCCGTTCCAAACTGCCATCGTCGACACCTTTTCCCAGCCATCGCCCACAGGGAAACCTGCCACACACACGGACAAGCACAGGTCAGAGACAAACGTAGCGCAGCTTGACCTCAAAGCTAGAGGGGCAGCTAGCATCCAAAAAACACCGATAACAGGCAGGGAGTACTCAGTACCCTGAAACTTCTCAGACCAGAACCCTGCAGGCAGCACTCCCTGCACCACAACTGATCATCCTTAGGAAAGCAAAATAGGCAAAGCTTGGGTTATACACATATTTCATGGCACAGATCTTGTTTTCTGCTGGGTTATTTTTCACTTGCAACCACAGCTGATATTTAGCCTTCAAAAACATTGTGATGATGAACAACTAAATCCCCTAATTAACAACAGGGAGTTCCCACCCAGATGAAGCTGTGACATCTCCTTATACTCAAAACTCACCTCACATTTTATTGCCGTCCTCTTTGACTCCATGGAGAGTCCTAATGAAACTCACACCCCCAGTCCCTGTACCCCATTTTCTCCTACTTTCCCCTTTACACTGTGACCAACTCTGAGCTCTGGAGCTCACCTCTCTGCATTCTAGTTTTCCATTTAATGGAATTAAGTCTGCTTAGCCAGATGTTTTGTAAAACCAATGATGAGTTAGGAGATTTTTTTGACACAGGTATGTACTCAACAGAAGATTAAGAAATCATCAAAATCTTTTATTTTCTTGTAATTAGAGTTTCTTAAAAGAAAAAGAAACCAAAGGTTTGCCATGAACTCTGGTTCCAGCTCTTGGGGTTTAAAGAGTTAATTTGTGCACAATATTACCACACTACTTTAAATCAAGAGATTTAATTATTAGACGCAAACGTATGAATCACTTCAAAAGTATCTATACTGTCTGTCCTGTCTCAGAAAGATGCAAAGAAAACCCTGCATTCAACCTCTCATTTAATATTTATCAGATTATCTGACTTCAGCTGGGCCTTCTGAAATGAGAGAACTGGGGGTGGGGGAGACCAACCCAACCCTATCGGGGGCCCAAATCAGCCCACAGTGTTCCAGCAACTAAGGAGAAGGCGAATGACTTCTTGATTTCTTTAAATTCAACACAGAAGGATTTCAGACAAAGAAAATTAAAGCTTGCTGCTTACTTGTACGTGTGTCCTGTTATTTCATTCCTGACCATGACACAATCAACCAGCCACTTGGCCAGCAGCCCTGAGTTGTCATGGCCAATCTGAACGGTCGTCAGCTTCCCTAAGTTCTGGCACTGAAACGAGTAACAGTTTTTACTTAATTTAAAAAACAACAGACAACACACACCCCCACCACATGCACACATATGGTCTCCAATGTATGCCTTTATTCAGTCTCCTTTGATTTATAAAGCAAGTATTTTCAACCAAACATGCAGAGCATTTTGAAAAACAGCATAATTATTTTAAGACAGGAGCAAAGAAACAAAACTATGAAAAGCTTGGGAAGAGATTATATTCTTTGTTGTGAACCCTCACTTAATATTTCTGAGAAGTATTAATTACAAATTTCTGAGCTAAGATGATAAAAAGGCATGCTTTTGTAGAAGAAATAGATCTTCAATAAAAACAGCTTTTCAAAAATGCATTTAGAGCATACTGACCTTCAGTTGACTCACTCTACACTATGAAGCAGTCCCTAGATCCTTTAGTATTTTCAGAGATTGATATGCTTATTTTGGGCCAAACAAAAATCACTAACATGAGACTTAGAATCACAAAGTCACAGAAAAAGGAAAACAAGGGGCTGTGAATTCCAGTGCTCTATGTAACTGCAGGTGGGGCTGGCAGTAACATCTGTTAACGTCACCTAAACACTTCCCTTGCAAGCCCTTGGTTTTCAGTGCTCCTAACACTGCCAAACGAGCAGCTTGGGCTGACGTTTTCCATAGTGGGTGGCTACCCAAGTTGATATTTTAGGAAAGTTTCAGAAAAAGGAATAATCCAGAACAACATTAATATGGTCCTTAGAAATACGTCATTTTGCTTGTTAGAAGCTTGGAGATCTTTTCTGCAAAGTAGTAGTATCTGAATGACAGGCAGGCATTTATCACAAAAATACCCTCCCTGCGTCAAAATCTACCTTTATTTGGCAATAGGCATCTTTTGCTATTGTTGCTGAAGGTCAGTCTGCATACGCTCCACGGATGCAACCCTAACTTCTGCAGCAGATTTCCCTGCAGAATCACTCCTTCATGGATATGGTACAGCCCAGAGGGAGCTGCAGGAGCTTGATGGGGCTTTCCCTGCAATTCCCGCTAGCAGCTGCTCTGATGTGGCACCTCTGATGGGCAGGAAAGCAGAAGGGAAGTCTGGGAAATCAAACCTAAAGAGAGAATCCCAGAAAGCTCAGAGAAGAGGACCCGGTGGGGATGGCAGCTCTTGGGTTTTCCAGGGGGTTAGCACCTGAGGCTGGGGTGTTGAAGAACTCAAGACTGGCTGGTTGGAAGGAAAGCAGTAATGCTGGACAAGGAGCTGGAGCAGGAGAAGAAATCTGGAACTGTCCAGATGCACAAAGGGACCTGGGTGGTGGTAAGTGGAAAGACGGACTGAAAGAAGGGAAAAGAAACTTGGAAGGCAGATGAGGAGTTGGAAAAGAAGGGTGAAAGGGAAAAATAGTCAAGGAGGCACGGAAGGGAATGACATGTGGAAACAGACTGGCTAGCTGAGGAGTCCTGGGCTGGGACAGGGACAGCAGGAAGCCTGTGGTTAAAAGTGGTATGTGCTCATAGGAAACCTTCATCTCACACAGGAGGGACAGGCAGCACTATTTTCTTATACATATTTGAATGTACAGTGACCTAAAGAGCTGGGACAGAATCTGAAATGCTCTGCTCTTAATAACCCCTGACCAAATTAATGTTTATTTGGAAGCACGTTTCAAATCGAAAAGTAAAACGTAAAGAGCAGGTACTCACCTCAAAAGTCATTTCTAGGTGGTTTTTAGGAATCTGCATTACACCAGTATCTCCTAGTTCTCCTGACACACATATCCAAGGGTTTGATGTGGTTATTGCATTGCTCAGTTTTTTGATGGGAATTATCACTGACCTGTAAGGGATCACTGAGAACAGAGTGGGGGGAGAGGGGGGAAACTACGTTAGTTCTGTTTTGGTTTGGTTTTTTTTTTCCCCCCTCTTACAGTAAACGCAATTTCTGGAGCAAAGCACGCCTTCCCCTTGAAGGTAAGTTCTTGTCCCCTGTCTCAGCAAACAAGCAAGGAGAACCCCTCCTCCCCTGTGCTCAGAGGGGGCGGCGGTGCCGCACGGTGGTGCTGCAGCCCCGCGGCAGAACCCGCAGAGCCGGGGTAACGCAGGGACCGCTCCGGAGCCTGCCCAGGGTAGGGACGAACCCGCCCTCGACAGGATCCGGGAGGGAGGAGGGAGTACGCGGCAGGATACGAGGGAAAGGAATGCCAGAATCATTGAACAGTCTGGTTTGGAAGGCACTTTTAGAGGCCATTTAGTTCAGCCCCTCTGCAGTGAGTAGGGACATCGTCAGATAGATCAGATTGCTCAGAGCCCCGTCCAACCTGATCTTGAATGTTTCCAGGGATGAGGCATCCACAACTTCTCTGGGCAACCTGTGCCAAGGTTTTACACCCTCAAGGTAAACAACTTCTTTCTTATAGCTAATCTAAACTGACCCTCCTTTAGTTTAAAACCATTACCCCTTGTCCTATTGTAACAGATAAATGATAAAATGTTCATCCCCCTCTTTCTTACAGGCCCCCTTCAAGTACTGAAAGGTTGCAGTGAGAACTGCTGGCATGGCCAAAGTCTCAAGTATGATGTGTATCTGTGGACAATCCCCCCCATTTATCATTCTTAATCTTTTGCTTTTAAATCTGTACCACCTATGCATGCTTAAGACAAGGACTGCCACCCACCTCAATTTGGATTTGACTCCCAATACTGCACCTTTGGCACTACAAGATTCTCTGTCTCCTTCTGTTTCACAAGCTGCCTTTTTGACTGGGGAAGCTAAGCCAAACTTTTTTACTTTTGTGTGCCATCCAATGATACTGCACTCAAAAAAATACTCTCAAATTCCAAGCACTTGTCCTACAGGGAAGAGCTGTCAAGCTGGATGCCCCGCAGAAATAAGGTAATCAAGGATGAATAAATCTCTTTGCGCTGTGTTAGTTCTGAGGGGATTTCTTGCTTTAAGAGGAGAAAAAGTAGAATGAGTGCCTGCTTTGACAGCCACGTAAAACTTGCTTCACTTCACTCTGAACAGGCAGGGAAATGAAGATTAAGAACTGCCCAGGTGAATCCAAATAATTAGGTCACCTCATGGGATCCTGCCTTTTCCAAACTAACCAGTGTTGGAGAGACAAAAGATTCTTTTTCAGATATCAATCCAGTCTCTGCTCTCCTCCTTAAAAGAGAGGATGAGAGAGGGAATCTTTATGGCATTTAAGGAGAGACAAAAAGAGATTTAAAATATACAGTGGAGCACAAAGTCCCTTGTACTTCAATCTCCAATCTTCCATCTCCTTCTCAGTCTGAGGAGAGCAGGCTGTTAGGGTGCACACTTAATGCACGACCAGAAAGAAGCATTAGGACTTAGAGGACTTGTCTGGGAGGGAAGATGAAAGAAACTATACAGAGAGCAGCACTCTGCTGATTACTCTCCTTTGTGCAACGCTCTTATCCAAACCACTCCCATACAACCCTGCCCCTCCAGCTGGTTTCCCAGAGCAACACCCAGCACCCATGAGCCCCGCAGCAACAACCAAGGTTTCCAGATAAGGGCTCAGCTACTCAGGCACCAGCAACACCGTCCCTTACAAATCGTGACAGCAACTAGTTTTTATTCAGGGGGAAAAAACCTGATTCTCCAACTCACTGATTGTGGTGAAGACGCTTGTGAAGCAGAAGTAATCCACAGCGTTGAGCGAGAGCAGGTGATACAGAAACTGTTCCCGTTCTTCCTCGCAGCGCAGGAAAGCGTAACGCTTGTAAAGCTTCCTGGTAGAAACAGAGACACGGCATTTTTTGGTTGCCGGTGTTGAGAAAAGCACCACGTGTCTTAAAAGGGGTTTGAATCTTGAAATACCAAATGAAGAGTGGATCTTAAATGGCAGGTATGATTCCCCACCAACACAAGCTGCTAGAAACCCAGAGAGGGCGTGTGAGTGCGCTACACATCTGTGTTACAGACCACTCTCGGCTCCACGCTCCCACAGCAAGGCTACAGAGTTCATCTCAGTTTTGGGTTTGCTGCAAGGCACAGATATGAGCCAACACTACTCACAGCAGCAGACCTGGACCAACCTAACAGCAACCTCATTTCTTCCCCATACCTCCCCACTGCGGATTGGCCTTGTCTAATCTCCTCCTCCATACTGTGCCAGAGAAAACTAAGCCGAAGGCACCAAGCAGCACCTGGGGTCCTCCCACCACTCTTGGTTCAGGGACCCAAGTGTACACCACCAACTGCCCTAAGCAGTGCAAAGGCACACTGGGAATTAAACTGGGCCCGCTCTCTGAGACAGCACAGAGCTCGTGACAAGGCCTGTAGTCTGAAGGGAACAGACTCCTAAAGAACTGCTGAGCTAGGCAGATGTAGATGCAACTTCAGGAAAAGACAGGTCTGCCACCATGCCTTTAGTTGAACTCCCAAGAGGTGACCGCCTCCAGTTACTCCTCTTTCTTCCCGCTAGCAGAGTTATTTGGTAGCTTTTGGCATAAATCAAGCGTGTAACTCATGACAGAGCCAGAACTACCTGCAACAGCTAGGATATTTTCTTTTCCTGAGGTTTGGGGGATTTTTTGAGAAAATGAAGTCAGGGGACATCTACACAGGTGATCCTTAAGTGCCTGTGCTTGCAAAAGGAGGCAAAGCTGGGAGAGCAGGCTTGGAGGGCTGGCCTCTGACCCAGCTCACGGGCAGCCAGGATGGAGACCTGTGCTTGGTTTGAGTCAGCCTAAGGCAGGGCTGCTGTGAGATGGGGCATTCCTTTCCCTGCTGCTTCGTTTGCACATGACACAGTGAGTGTAGGGGCTGTGATGTGGCTTGGATCAATGCACTGATCTGACCACGACCTAATGCCTCCTTCCCGAAAATTGTGATGCATTTTCCATGCAGGTGAGCAGACTTCTGCCCTGCTGGGTGGGCAGTACCTCCTCCCCCAGCTACCCTCTGCCCTTCTAGCTGGAAACCACAGTACCCAAACAGTGTGTGTGGCTGTGCCACAAGCAGCAGCACCTTGAGACATCGCTAAGGCAGATATGAAAGAAAAGGAGCCAGCTTACTTTGCAAGTGCCTGGTTGGAAAGCAGCTGCTTCAGGTGCTGAGATAAAAGCTTCTTCTCCAGAGAAAGCCTTATCCAGGCTCGGGCTCGCCCCACATCGGTCTTTATCTCACTCATGTTCTGAACATGCCTGAAATGTGTGGGAAAGAAAATAGACAGATGAACCATAAAAATTCTACGTGCTTCAAATGGCAACATCCAGCGTGATGCTGCAGCTGAACTGGAAGATGTCTTCTGACATCAATTCAGAGACCCCCAGCAGGACCCCCCAGAACCCCTCACTGTGGCACTGAGATCCCTGGCAGCCCCAGACTGTCATGAGGGGCAGCTTTTCCCGATGCACTACAGCCCAAATCAGCTGCTCTGTGTTTGCTTGGCCAAGGTAAGGAGGGGTAAATCTGCTCATCCCCACACTGCTGGAAGTAGATGCTCTCATGGACACTGCTACCACCTAAAAAAAGCAGACACCTCGTGAGACCCAGTTATATCACAGTTGCCCCCTCAGGCTGCTGAATCAAAAGGGTGCATCTGGGAGGACAGATGACAAACTCTTGAGAGTTTCCCCAAGCGACAGTCTACTTTGAAGGCTCTCACAAATCCCTTGAGGGCAGCAGCAATGGGAAATCTAAGAAAAGGAGGACTGTTGGGGCAAAAACAGCAACAGGAAGCCGCAAGCAGAATCACATTTTCAGAGATATGAGAGGCCCTTGTGTAAGTGATAATTTGAACAGCCTTCCACATGCTTCATCTGTAGGAAAGCAGAACTGTTCCACAGGGGCTTTCATCTATGGTTTTGCTTTTCCTTTTTCTTTTTTTTTTTTTTTAAAACTTCCCACATTCAGTTTGGAGAATGCCAGAAAACTCTAGTTTCATAGCACAGGGAGTTTCAGAAGAGGAAGCGAGTGGCCACGGCAAGGCCAAGCTGCTTCCAAAACCCCCCCCACTCGGTTAAATAAACAACAAGAAAAATGAGTAGCAGTTTCCAGCAGGAGAAAGAAAAGGCTGCAATCTTTTTCATTTTCATGCAGTTTGCATGTCAAGTGCACAGGTGATTCAGCCCTCCAAATCTCCGTGGCAGGCTCCAAGTACCACCAGCTGAAGTCTGAACTGATCTCTGCTGCGATTTCCTGTCCAACTCCTGCATCTTCCTTGACAGCCCTCCACACATTACTGAGTGCTAGGCAATATTTACTCCCAAGGAAATCCAACTAAGTCATGCTGTGACTGATGCTTTTTACATTGAGTACGATAGTCTCACTGTCTTGTGCTTTCCCCCATCTGTTACATCCAAACGTGTGCTTTATGTTATATTTAGATCCTACATTATTTGAGAAAAGTACTCTCTTGTTTATAGAGCCTCTAACACGCCAGGCCCAGGACATTTGGGGCAAATTTGCAAATACAACTTAGTGCTGCCCAGAAATACAAGTTCACTCTGCACAAATGAAGTGGATACTGGACACAGTCCAGCTGCACTGCTCTCTGTCAGGCTGCCCCAATGCTCAAAACACAGGTCCAAGCTGAGGTGTCTGTATCACCTGGCTCAGTGCTGTACATACACATCTGAAGCACCGTCAGTAGGAGTGATGGTAGCTTGCCAGGGGCAAAACCTAGGTTACTTAAAACCTCTTAAATAAAAAAAGAAAAAAAAAAGAAAAAAAAAACCCGGTTTTTTTTTTTTTAAAAAAAATTCCTCCTGTTTCCTAACACATATATGGATAGTTTTCTGATGGACCAGATAAGTTCTAATTCTTGGTGAGCTGTAAAACAAAGGCAGGAGGGCACATTACACTCACACACATGTCCTTGCCCTTTATAATCAAGCTCAGCAGCCTCCCTTTGTCAGCAGCCATGCCTACCATCTGAATTGCTGCCCAGAACCTTGCTCCTGGCTCTGGAAATCCCTGGCTCAGGATGTGGCAGCCAGTGTTAGACCTTCCAACCCAGACAGCTGGACACGTGATCCGGAGTCCTTGAGACACTGGATGCATATTATACTCAACTCCATCGTGTTGAGACACTCTTCTCAGACATTTCAAGTCTTTTGAGATGGGAAGATCAAAGCCCAGACTATCATCTCCCTCCCCCCGCCTTCCCCCAGAGTACTCTTCTTGAATTACATCTAATATGAAACACCGAGCAGAATGTGTTATTTCACTGTGAGAAGATTCAAGTACAGATGGACTCAACCTTATTCCATGCATATTCTGTGCCTCTTCATTACTTGTTTCTGGTTCAGACTAGATTAGCATTCATTCTGCATTTGGGAAAAATAAGGATCTGCAACCATGCAGCTTGCAGGAGACATCAAAAACACCCAGTAATCAGTCTTGGTGTTAGCAAAAGCAGAGTGTAACAGAACAGAGCATTCAGGAACCCAAATTTATTTCAGTCTCAGCTGTGAGAGTCAGAACAGCTCTATTTTTATCAGTGACCTAAGCATAAGCACTGTGTGCTCAACACTGCACAGCAAACCCTTCTTGCCAGAGCACTGAACAGCCATTTCAATGCAACTCCCTTGGTTGGGACTTGCTTTTAATCCCATTAGTAATAAAGAAAAATCTATTTATCCTGTCAAATGTAAGCCTGGGGTATGGCAGGACAAACTCCCTGTAAACAGCTGTGCTGACAGAAAAGGTTACAACTGCTCAGTGCTGCCATGGCCCTGAGGACGGTGTGCACACTCCCCGTCCCAGCACCATCAGGAACAAGCCACACTAGCTCATCCCAGGCAGGCAGCAGGTCTTGGCTAAGCCTTCTTTTTGACCACAGCAGATTAAGCATCACTGCTGCGGGCTCAGTTCCCAGCTCACACCCTCTGCTTGCAAGTTCCCCACAGGATGGGAAGCACAGCACGGGCATGAAGGCAAGCACGGATAGCAAGGAAGAACATGCCCGAAGGGAAAGGATCAGAAACCTGAACCCAGCTGGACCAAAGGTTTTGGGGAGTTGCCTTGGTGTTGACTGGTTGGGTTGGACGTGCAGCAATGTGCCTGAGGGCTGAGGCCATGCTGGAAGCAGGCTGCAGCAGGAGTCTGACGGGGAGCTAGAAGATGGGTGGGAGAGATGCTGCAGATCCTCGCCAGGGGAAAAGCTGAAGGGCATACCCTAAAACACACTTGTGCCAAGACTCCATGCACAAAGCCAGAATAAATAGCTTGAGCATCTTCCTTACCACATCTAAGATGACTGGCTTTGCAGGGGAGGCAGAGGACACACCACTTTACCTGTAGGACAGGCTCATGGCACACTCAGAGCATGACTCTGACTCAGCTCTGCTTTTTAAGTTGTTTACATAACCTTGCATGAGCCATCAAAACCAAGCCATGCTTAAGGCAATGCTTAATCCTCCAGCCATTAGTTCAGTTAGCACTGCAACCCCAGCAATTTAACAATTACCCGTCCTTCTAACTTCAGCCTGAATCTGTGTGTGCAAACAAATATTAAGTGGCATTCCCTCCAAGCAGGAGAAAGTATGCCACGAGATTACAGATGACAAATTCAACTCACCATCTGCCCAGCATTTTCCATGACCAGACATGTCTGTGCACAATCACGAGTACCCAAGATATTACAAAAGGTAATGTTCTGCTTCTGTACTTTTTCTCTGAAGAGCAGCAGAAAGAATTTTGTGATTCAAACAAGAGAGCTCAGATATCTGCTGGGCTTTCATTACTCCAGTGGAAGTATGTGGAAGACAGAACCCCTGCACGCAGCACTGAGCACACACAGCCTCCTCTGTCAGCAATCTCCACCCCCAGCACGTGAATTTCCGCTCCAGATCCTCCTTCATCCTTTCCTCAGACTGACCCTCTACATGCCTGTCAGCCCTTGCAGGACTGAATTAAGTAGACAGCTGCCACATCCCATGAGAGGGATGCTAAAATGACAGACACATGTTCAAAATGACCTCTTGGCACCATACTCCTAATTACCCTGTATATATTCTCTCTCCCACTTTTGCGTGTTGTTTTAGCCTTATGTGACATGTCATATTCTTCAAAATCAGAGCACAAGACTCACACCACGTAGCATCAAACAAAAAGGTTGCACACCGCAGGTGGGAAGTACAGTAATTTTCTGTCAGAAAAGTCTGACTAATCTGTGCGATCTCACATCAGAAAAAAACCCCACATCTGTATCAATACACGTAGTAAAAATCACATCTCTGTAATAATGGTTTTGTGAGGTTACTACAATTAATCTCATTTTTGCCATAAGACTTTTTTGCCATATTTTATGTGGAAGGAAGACATGGTATTACAAGAAGTTGTAACAGCTCATGTTGTCTCACACATTAAATTGCCAGCAATTGTTAGCAGCTCTTTACAGATGAGCATTATTGCGTTACTCCTCCTCTCATTTCATGGCACATTCAGCCCACTGCAATCCTTAACCCTGGGCAAAACAAGTGTCAAAAAAGCAGCCTGACCTGGCAGTGGCTTGATCAAGAAGATGCCCTGAAGAACTTCTGCCTGGTGCTGTCACACCAGCCTCCACCTCTTCGTACTTTCCAACCCTTCTGGTTCCAAACCAACATTGCTTGAATAGGTCTCCATAGCCAGGCTATGATCTCCTGCAGAGCACCTGCCCTAACTTCGCATCCTAGTTTTAAACTCACCCAAATTCTAAATTTGAATACATTTCTGAACTTGTTCATGTATTACTATTTGCCATAAAATGCTAGCTGAGCAGAAAGAATATTGCTCAGGCATTGCGAGCAAGTTTTTATGTCCCTTTGCTCTATCAATTGTACTTGCTCAGTCAGCAGTTTGAAACAAACAAGAAGAAACCAGCTCAAAGAACCAAGGAATTCAACGTATCTGCTGTTATTTGTAGAAGTTGGCTTTACTGCTGGAAGAACCCCACCCAGGGAAAACAAAAACCCCAGTGAAACGTGCCTGGCTTTTCACTGTCTTTTAGCTAAAATAGATCAAGTGAACACGTAAAAAAGATTTTTCAAAATAGAAAGACAACGTGTCATAGATCTGAATGTGGGCTGAAGAGAAGGTTTAATTCTCCTTAGCCTTTGTAGACCCAAAGCCAGCATGGATCTTCAACTTATGCTACACAATTAAAACCACAATCAATGCTTTAGGAACCAAATTGTGTACCTCATGTCTTGTATCAGGGAAACCCTCAAAGTAGGCAGAGTAATTCCTGTATCAGACTTTCGTCTTTCTGTTCCAAGAGCAACTACAATGGAGAAAACACATGAAGTTAATGCAACACTACAGTAATAGTCTGCAATGCATTTGTTTCACATACAGCTGAAAACAATCAAAAGTGCCTGGTAACTGCAGTGTTTCTGTGCATTATCATTAACTCCATCCTCGAAACGTAGAAGCAGACAAAATGAAAAATGCTGAATACATTACCTATTCCTTCCTTAATCCAACACTGAATTCGGAGATTTAGTTTCCTTTTTTGTATGTGAAATACATTCACATAAATCCGTACAGCGGTGACTTTTATTAGTTAAGAGATGTTTCTGTGGAAAGCTCACAACTAAGAAGAACTCTATAAAATTAAGCTACAGTAACATATTCAATGCTAAGAATGCCAAGCATTTTTGTGCTCTGCTACCCTGATCAAACTGCTTTTTGGTGACACATTTTGCTCTCAGGAATTTGTGCCTGCCAGCCAGATTCTTCAGTGCATTACTCATTGAAGCTTATTAAAAAGTCTTTTCACAAGAGAGACTAGTTTTTCCATAAATGCATCTTTGAGGACTGATCATACAAGTTCCCATCAGCAGGATTTGGACTGGAGAGTCCTTGGAAGATGACCCACTAAAGTGCAGAGACTTTCACTACAATACCCCAGCCACTGGGCAGAGAGATCTCCAGGTCATCAGAAAACCAGTCTCTCTCACAGCACAGAAGTAATTTAGTGACTGTAAAGGGCCAAGCCAAAGCTTAAACTGAGCACCTAGACTGATGTACAGAGATTAATTACAGTTTCTGAACTGTACCGTTCACCAGTAGAGAGATTTAGTGAATATGGAGTTATTCACACTGGGATTTGAGACACAGATTATGCTCACTGAAAGAAAAATGTCAGCTCTCTTACCCCTACTTGCACACTTTGAGCTTCCACAGAAATCATCTCTTGTGGAAGCACTGCTTCTCACACCTCACTCAATGCTGATGAAAAGGAAATGAAGGTAGTGAACACACACCAAGTGATTTTCCAGACACGGACAGTAACTATGTTTCTTTGCCTCCAACCACTTCAGTCTATTTAGTCCAGACATCAAGACATCCTCACAATGATGACGAAAATACTCAAAACGTGAATGTGGTATTAGCAAAGAAATACACCAAAAATCCCGCATGGGTTTCATGTGGTTGCACCGTTCCTCCCATGCCCAAGTTCATTCACTGTGATGGACCCTTCGTGGAGCCAGTTGCCAAGTACTCACCCGGTGACTCTGCACTGTGCTCCTGCTTCTCTTCTCTCTCTTGGTACTGCAGTAAATGGGACCACAGAGCAGATTTCCCCTGAAAATGGAATACGTAGCATGCAGCTTTAAATAAATTCAGGCAAAAGAAGAGAGAACAATAAACACGGCAAAATAATGGAATGGCATTTAAATGGGTAAAATGTTCAGTAATGACAATCAATCCTTCTCTCTTGGATCATGAAACCTTAGGAAAAGGAGAGGACCACCCCACTGACCTATTAGTCACACCACCCACCTTGTTTCTTCGTCCTCCCTCTGGATTTCCCTTGTGAAGGTTGAAAGAGAAGAAACCAAACACACATTTGACAACATCGCTGAAGTTTCCAGAGGCACCTCTCAAATAGAAAAAGAAAAAAAAACAAAAAAAAAAAACCCAACGCCCCCTCCAAAATCCCTAACCCCCAAAACTCCTTAACCTTGGCAAGATACGAACCAGGGACTCCGAGCCCAAAGAGACATCCCACTTTATGTTGGAATGACACCACTGAGTAGCAGCTTAAAAGGTAGTGATGGCATTCAGTGTTTGCTTGAGTTGTGTACACACAAAGTCACAAGTTTCCAGCTACCAACCTGCTTGACCTGCAGACCATGGCTCCAGATCCTTTCTAGCAGATCACAGAGACTAGCAATCAATGTATTTTCCTCCAGACCTGTTATGTTGGCTTCTCCATGTCCCAGCTCAACAGCTTCATGACCCATCTTCTCTACCAACATGCGTTTAGTCTACAAATAAAAAAAAAAACCAAACCCAAACGTTTCTAAGAATCCAGCGAGGGACAGAATTTATAGATGAGTTCACTTAAACATGCTTAATACAGAAACCATTGCTAATAACCTGACTAGAGAAAGTTTAATTATCTTTACAGGGTTTCTAAATAAACGGGAATAATTGTATTAAAAAAAACTTGCACGATTACTTCAAATCACAGAATATCTTGAGTTGGAAGGAACCCACAAGGATCATCAAAGCCCAACTCCTGACCCTGCACAGGACAGCCCCAAGAATCCCACCGTGTGCCTGAGAGCATTGTCCAAACACTTCTTGAATTCTTTTTGAACTCTTTTTGAACTGCTGCTGTGACCAGTTCCCTGGGAGGCCTGTTCCAGCTGTCCTATTTCTGTACCCTTTATCTATTGTCCTATTCCTACACTGTTGATCTATTACCAAGCACAGTATAGAGCAAAACAGAGTACAGGACTAGATACATTTTCAGTCTGACTGACTTTAGTTTTCTTCTTGTTACAGCCACTGAAGTTTAACACTCAGGTAATGCAGTACAGCACCAACTGCAACAGACACAAGTTACATTTTCATGTTTATAAAAGCTTCTTTAATATTAGAAACTGCTGTTCTTCATTTGCTCTGCACAAACAATGTGCACAAGTCACACATGCTGAATTCTTCCCTTTTGACTGAGGGTCTCGAGCCCGTTCTGTTTAGGCTACATGTACATATGAACAATTAAAGGAAATCCTCCCGGAGATGTCTGATCATGCTGATCCTCCTTCCTGTCCTTTTTTACTCTTTCCATCAACTTCAACTGGGTAAATAGAAGAGCGAGGACACGTTCCTTTCTTTTCTAGCTGTTGAAAAATGTCACACTAAATTGATACACTAATGTGTATGTCTAACACTAATGTGACTGTTACACTAAAGGCACATCCACGCTGGTGGATAGTCTGGTATTCCAACAGACTAATGCAATTCCAGCTGTGAACCAGCCCACATCTGCAGATGCTATTTAGGCTCAGTGTCATCAAGGGGAGAGCACACAGGGGACGACCCACCTTCATGCGACATTCCTTCAGTAACCCTTCCACAAACTTCCAGTTGGTCTGCGCAATCACAGCTGGAGAGAGGTCTGAGAGCTTGGGCTGCCGTAAATTTTTTCCTAAACTCCGTGCCTCCTGCATGTATTTCTAAAAATAAAGAGAACAATTTCAGATATTACAAGTCAGAGGGACTCTCCTCATCCTAACCCTAGGCAAGCAGATGCTGGTGGAAAGGAACGAGCTAGTGTTAATCTAGGAACAAAATCCTGATTTGTCTGATGTTTAGGTGTCAGGCTGGAGGAGTGGAGTGATCCCTTTTTGACAACAGAAAAAGCAAGATGTTTTCCTGTGTGGTAGAGAATCAGCCAGCGTTAGCTAGTGAACTGTGCTGTTAGCCACCAGCATGAAGTTAGGCACCGCGAGTGCATAAAGTGCAATACCTTCATTCAGCAATAAAGTCAAAGCACCCAGTAAAGTTTCTTTCCACTGTTGAGTCTCACTTCAAAAAAAATTATAAAAACTTGTCTAATTTGTGACCAGAATATACACGAATAGAAAAAAAAATGCTCTGAAAATAAATTACAAGAAGCAGAAATACACTTAGTGAAGGGGAAAGACTTCATGCATTACTTTTCATGTGGATAATTGATGTGAGAAAAATGAGACTTGTCTTTATTCTCAATTAACTTCTTGATTACAAGGGAAGCTCATTTTAAACAAAACTGACAGTAAGGATCATTCATGTTTTTATATGGGGTCATAATTATTAAATATGGACAAAAAAAAATCAGCATACTCTTTAATGAGAGATTCAAGCTAGAATAAAAGACTTTTAAACTTTCCTGCTCTGCTGTCTTGTCTTCAGGGGTGGGGTATTTTTCAGTTTGACTTTCATTTTGTTAAGCCAAAAAACACACACCCAAAAAAAAAAAAAAAAATCAACAAGTGATCTCTGACCCCAACATCAGTGAGAGGGCTGAGCATAAAGTTTTTGTTAAAAAAGAGTAAGATAAAGAAAGACGCTGAATAAAAGTCTTGAAACACAGTGCTCAGAGCCTGGTGTGGGAATGCTCTGTTTCCACAGTGTGTTTTCATCCAGTTAATGATACGTCTTCAGGGGATGGTATGTGACAATGATCATCTTTCCCAGAGAGGGCTGGACCACATCTCCTCAGGGATTTAATGCTGCTGCTGGCTGGGTTTTCTGGGGAACTGAGAGGTCACTATGGCTGCTGAACCCTTGGAGCTTTCTGTCTGGGCAGAAAATTCATATCATGGAATCACAGAATGGTTTGGGCTGGAAGAGACATTAAAGATCATGTAATTCCAACCTTTCTGCCAGGGCACGGACACCTTCCACTGGATCAGGAAAAGCAAAAGCAAAATCCAAACACATTGAAGTTCATTGAAATAGCTTACTTCTTTTTTCTTTCCTTTTTTTTTTTTTTTTTTTAACACGAGTACAGTTTTTCTGACACAACTGGATTTTTTCAACACAAAATTTGGACAAGAACCACTTAATGTCACCCCAATAGGTCAGACAAGAATGTAGGGTTCTGCCATGAAAAGCTGTGTTGAACAGAAGTGCTCAGTTAGGTGATTAGAGTTTCACCAATGCTGTAAGGATTTTAAAATCGTTGAAAAACTACAGGTGGGAATAAGAAAAGTCACAGACAATAAAAGCGTGTTGTCCATCAAGCAATCTCACAAGCGACTTCCATCTAACTCAGTGCAAAAATTAACAGCAAAACGAGTGAAAAAAGTAATAAAGGGAATATATAACTAGGAAATCTAATATTTCTTTTTAAATATAAAGGCATAAATAAAATGCCAAGTGTGGTTATAGTCCGAAGAGTACAAAACATGGATAGCCTTATTTCTTTCCATTGTATATCTTGTTATTACTCTTAAATTTAAAAAAAAAAAAAAAAATAGTATTAGCTCTTGTAAGTTCACGAGAAGAACAAGGGTGGGCTGAGAAAACCAGTTGATTGCACTTTGCCTGTTCATCAACATCCACCACCACCTTCTTCCACACTGGGACGCAATGGTTCAGCAGTCAGAAGGCAATGATTTTTGGATTTGACACCAGCTGAGCAACATGGGGGGGAAAAAAAAAAAAAAAAGTAAGACATTCTTTTTTTTAAGCCTTGGAGCCATTATGTTTGCCAGGAAACCGGAGTGGAAGCTCATTTCCAGCTACTTTTCTGATTATAACCACACTTCCAAGCGCTACAGGGACGTGCTCCTACTCTACAAGAAAGGGAAAGGTTTGAGGCGCCGTGAAGACAGAGGTTCCTCGTGCTAGCAACATCTCAAAAGCAGCTTTCAACAAGAAAAACTAAAACATACCAGGCAGCATTCAGAGAAGGATTTTTTAGGAGGCCGTGCAGGAGGGGGTGGTCCCTGATCCCACTCCCAGAAGGCCATTGAGTTCTGACGAAGCAAAAGCTCCTCCGATGGCTAAGAGGAGGCAGATGCCCCAGTGGCAGAACAGCCAGAAAGAAAGAGGAGACAAAGCAAAAGAAGCATGCATATGATCCACAGCCAAAAAAAAAGAAAAAAGTAAATACATGACAAAGTATTGAAAAGGCTCTGCTGAGATACACACACGAGGCACTGTTTAAAATATACTTGCAAAGCCACGTTAGCAAAAATAGCAACGAATATGTAAAAGTGCTGTTTTGCTGTGTTTCCATTGAAACATCATTTGAAGCTATGGCTGAAGAGTCCACTCATCTGCTCAGGTATCTTTCAGAGGGCAAACTCCAACACTGGCCAACATTACTCAGCAAGATTTACCACAAAACAGCATGAGTGCTTTATTTTTGCTAGTGACATACAAAAGAAGCACATGGACATCAATGGGAAAATGTGGCAGGAGATATTTAATGAAGGTCAAGGAACTGAAAAGATGGGAAAGAAATGCATGTACGTGACCAACATTTACAAGATGCATGGGAGTTTCCAAGCTTTAGGCATAAAAAGTCCCCCAAGTCTTAAACCTTTCAAATAGGCTTACTCGTGTCAGGAATCTATGTAAGAGAAAGAAAAAAAAAATTCCTTAAAAAAAAAAGGGAAGAACTCTGCCTCATTCGCTTCTACAGCACTGACATTTATTCAAGGACTTGACTTTTCCAGAGACCTCCACCCTGCCCAGAGCTCAGCAGCTGCACTCAGGCAGGCACCAGGGTTCTGCTGCCTGCACGCAGCAGCACAACCAGGGTCTAAACCAGCAAATAAGCCATTTTTTTCTAATGACAATGGGGCTGTCTTGTTCCTAAATAATAAAAGCACTTTATTTATGTTGCGTACTTTGAAGTTGTACAACATATACAAGCATCTGTGACAAGAAAAGCGGCATCTAAATGGCTACAGAGACGCAAACAAATGTCACAGTAGCCACAAAGCTGCCCTAAGCAATAAGCACATGGTTTGTCCAGACCTCCACCTCCTGGATCACAGCTTGTGCTGCCCGCAGATGATGCCACCTACCTCCCTCAAATCGTTGTCCAAGCCGATGTGCTCCGAGTGCTGCCGCAGGCGGTCCTTCCTCCGCTGCGTGGTGGTGCTGCGGCTGGCCCAGCGGCTGGGAAGTCAGAGAGAGAGAGAGAAGATGCACATGAACAGCAAAGAAAAATAAATATCAGGGGGAAAGCCTGGGTCAGGAGCCAAAGGACAACCGACGGGGCTGCAGCAAGAGAAGGAGAAGCCCAAACTTGGACTGTGCAGGAAACACGGGTGCAAAGTGGTGCCTGACCTCCCCATGGGAAGCCACCTGAAAGGCAACAGGCCACTGTGCACCCAAGAGACAAAAATCCTGATGGAAACATGCCCACTGCCTGCCACAGTCTCCAGTGAGAGCTCCTGGCACCCAAAACACAGGTCATGCCACAACATTGATGCCACCACCAGGTAAACTGTTGTACTTAATTACCCAACACCACTGCTGCATTTGATGAAGTTTGGTAAAAACAGCATCTGTAGAAACCAACAAAATTACAATGGTGTATTTTGAGTCGCAGCTTCTACGATTTCCCTCTTTTGTGAGAAGTACTACTTCTCCTTCCTGCACTTTTGGTGGTTCCTCCAGGAATTATTTGAGAGAAATTTCTCATTGCAATAGTAACTACTGTGATATTGGGTGCACCTATGTCTAAAGGCTACAAACAACATTGATGTTCCTGGTATTAATCATGTTGCTATCTTCACCTTCTGGGGTTTTTTGCATCAGGTTTCTAAATACCAAAAAAAAGCCTGTTTTTTTCCCACATGTTCATATATGTCCAGTTGAATTCTTCCTCATCTGAAGCTGCTGCCTGAAAGCAGCCACCTGGTAACCAGGTTTGAAACTGAGAAACCTTCAAGCTCTCAAGTGTCCAAACTCCTTTACACCAAATCCTTCAAAACAAAAAAATGCTCAACTGGTGCAGAGAAAATGAAGTTAATGCAATATTCATAAAAGAAAGCTGAAATAACACTGTACAAAGCAACCCCTCAAGCATTAAAAATAAGCAGCTTAATGCACATAAAGTCTGTATCTTCAGAATATCACTTGATTACTGTAGTTGTGTTTATTAAACTTAAAAATATCTTTCAAATACAGTTAAAAAAAAGCCTTTAAGGGTATAGCCTTTCAGTCACTTCATGAAGTCACCTGCCTCTCTCCTGCACTCAGAAGATAAGGAGTGAAACCAAGGTGAAAGAACACAAATCCTGCTCAGAGCAGTGCTCCAGCTCTGGTTCCTGGTGGGATGTATGAAAAAGGCTCTACCTACAGGAGGAAACTGCCAGGAAGAATTTGAGGGGATAACCCCAATCTGGAAGAACAAAAAGGTTAAAGCAAACAAACAAAAGCAATAGAAAGAAGATAACAATAACCCACACCTACCAACCTTAGCACTTGAGTCAACGGGACCCTTCAAAACCCATCTCCATCTACTCCAGACTGAAGTGTGCATGCTGGGCACCACACCAGAATAACTGCTCTGAGACGGCTTTTTCTATAGGAACTGTGATCAACAGGCAGAGCTCCTGGGGATTTGGGTTCTCTGCCTCTGACAGGTCTATACAGAGGGAACCTGGAGATGTCCACATCAAAGACAGAAGTGTGTGCTTGGCGAACCTCTCTACACTGGTGGTATTGGTGAGAACAGCAGTTTCCAGATCCCAAACCCATCAATTTCTGTGTATGCACCCCAAACAAGAGCATACACAAATAAGATCTGGGATCTGAACTGTTTGGACAAGCAGTTTCAGCTGGTGCCACAGGCAGATACATGGCAGGGGGAGAAAACTCTAGCACAGAGCTGGACTTGGGTTCTGACATGTCTGGCAGACTATTTGGGATGTGTAGGGACAGGAGCCTGACCCAAGAGAAATACAGAGATGTGACTCCTGATAAACAAACCCTCCTGTTTCCAGAGAGGACTTTGCCTACACGCACCTAACTACCTGCACCAATTCCTCTGGTGGGTCAACTGAAGACTGAATTTTGGCTAATGGGACAGATAAAAAAGGAGGAAAAAAAAGTCAAATTGAAGTTCTGTCCTACCTCACAAATAACATCAAGAAAACAAGTACAAAGGAAGAAATCTGGGTCTGCATGTAATTATGGTTCTTCACCTCAGCATCCCATACAACAAGGAATTTATTTTTAAAGCAATGTAGCCTCAAGTCTCTGCTAACTAAATGAAACAGCCCAATAGGTGTCTGCACAGCAAATGCTGATACCTTCTCAGAGGAATACATTACTGACATAAGTGTCTCTGCACCTCTGCAGAAGTCTTAAAAATAAACAGCCACTGAGTTTAGTAAGTTACCATTTTTAATTTTTTTTTTTTCCAGAAGCAATAGCCAAAACCTTATTAGATGACTGAAAGGGGAGAAATAAAACCCTACATTTTAATAATCTCAACAAGTAGAAATGTAGCACAAAACCCCACACCCTGGAACAGAAGATAGCAGACGCACAAGTGACTTTAGCTACCCGGCTCCAGAGACCTTCCATTTATTGCAAGCCAGTACCACGCTTATGTTTCACAGGATAGAATGCCAATAACACATTGGAAAGTTAAGCTATAGATCAAACATTACCCATATCATATTTTTCTGCTCCAATTTATATGGTATTTTCTGAACTGTAGACAGAGCTTGGATCCCTCTCCACCTGCATTTCTGCAGTTACTGGAAGACCAAAGAATTGCTGTAACTGTCCTTTGGGGGAACACGGCTCATCAAGGGTGAAGGCAGAACAAAAGTTACAGAATAATTACAACTACTACACCATCATTAAAGCATTTTCAGTTCATTCCAGCGCTGTACTTCATCTGGGAGAAGGCACAGACTATTCTCCAGATTATTAATCAGAACCATTTGAACATTTTAAGCATACAAATGTAAAGACCATTGGGTGTTTATGAAAAAAAACGACTGCTGCTCATTAGCGGGAGCAATTACACACGCAGTGAGCTGCACGGTCCTTCTTGCCCAACCTCTAAGCTGAGGAAGAGGAGCTGTTGAGTCACTGGGTGAGGTCTGTGCATTGAAATGCTGCTCTGAATCTCTCTGGGAGATTTAGTGAAGATCTAACAGCAGATAAGCAGGATTAAGTAGCTAAATCTTTTAAAGCCTTTTCTTTACTGGGCCACATAGAATTTTCCCAAAACAATGCTCCAATATTATAATAACCATTCCCACTCCTCTTACCAGCAGCGACTGCATTTTAAATTACTCTTCCTCTCCTCTCGATCACTCAGAGTGATTTTAAGGGGGACAAAAGCCCACCCCAGCAGCCACACCACCTTCCCCGGGCTGTCGAAATCCCATCCCGATGCTTCTCCTGGCACTGCCATCAGCTACTGCTGTATTCACACCTCAGCCAAAGCAGTGAGCAAAGCTGTACTGCCACCAGCAAAGACCTGCTTGTCAGCCCTTAGTCTTGGGCTTTTCAGCTGAACCACTACCATCCATGCCCTTATGGAGCAGGTACCTGAGGAGACCAAGCCCTCCTGGCTGGTTCCTACCTTGGAGGGATGAGCCTGGCACCTGGGAGTGCACAGCACTCCGGTGCTCCTACTCAGCCTGCATGCTGCCCAAGTATCTCCTGACCCAAAATATGCCCTCTCCCCTTTATTTTTTGCTGGTGCAGCCATGAGCATGGACCACAGGCATGTTTCATTTATTCCTCACAGCAGAGGCATTACAAGCACCAAGCCTCTGGGGATGAAGCAGACGCAGCTCGGGCACGGTGTTGGGGGGAGTCCAGGGACAAACCGCCTACATGGAGAAGTGAGAAAAAGCTTGTTTCAGTATGTCTGCCTGTATCTAACTCCCATGTCCACAGATGAATGCTCCTCACCTTCAGGGACTGTGAGAAAGCAGGGATATTTCAGAGGAGGGATCAGGGAAGACTGTGCTCTGTTCAATACAGAAAAATGAAATGAAGGCATCTCATAATAAGATCCTTGTAGCATGAAAACGGTGAATTTCAGTCAGTGTTGTTTAATATCAAACGAGACACAACAAGCATAGGAATAGGTTTGCAGAGGTTGGAGGAAATGTAATAGTGACACTTGCAAAAGAAGATGCTTAACCTGTGATGCTCAATTTCTGTAACAAAAGTGGTAAGGTAGTCAGCATCAAAGCTGTCAGAAACCATCTAGCAAAGCAGCAGCCTCACACCAGGGACTGGCCACGCTGTATTGCGACCACACGTACATCTCTCTCTCTTCCCCTTTTCCCTACCCTGCTTTTTTAAGCTCCATGGAGAAATGAAGAAATGATGTCTCCCCAAACCATACACGAGTTTAATCGGAAGGATATACACTGGAACACATGAACATGCTGGTAGAGAACTTCATTCACAGATGGATTTAACCATTATTGGCATCACCATGAAAGTCACTATCGTAGTTTACAATCTATTTACAGTGTTAAAAGAGAGAAGGAACTAGACAAATGCACTTGTCTATAGGACAGAACCTAAATCTCCTCATATAAACCATTTCATGAGCCAGACTGCTACTTAGGTCTCTAAATCATGATATTCGCCCCATCAAAGAGTTATCTGTGCTTCTGTATCCACAAATCAGCACATAGCTGTACTATACCCTCCACCAAATCCCCCTAAAGCATGCATGCAGCCTGCACACATTAAACACACACACACTGCACATGCAAACTGCTTGGGTTCAGGTGCAGTTTGTGTGGGACTGCATGGAGATTCCAAGGCAAATACACGTCAGACCAAACAAACTAAAAAGAATGTCAAAACTGAGCTCCACCCGATGGAGCTCACAGGGCTGGCGGGGGAGGAGATCCACACTGCCAGTCTGCTTCACAAACACTGCTCCACGGTAAGGAGAATGAAGGCTCAGATAGAGACATGCACCTTTCCCAGCTCTGATGTAGGGTGGAACAGGAAAGCTTTGAAGCTCCTCATCGGGTGGACAAAGATGAGCAAAATGCCTTAAAGAGAGTGGTCTTGCACTGACAGGCTGTCTCATCAGTTTATGTGAAACGAAGTGATTTAAAAGGGTGGCACCCACAGCTGCCATCCTCTGCAAGGAACAGCGGTAGCAAACTGGCAGCATCACCTCCAGAACCCCGAGGAACCACTGTCCTAAGGGGTATTTAATTTGCAAAGCCCCTTGAGGCAGCAGCACTGTTCAGGGGAGAGCAAATGGAACAGAGGATGCAAGGATTCGATGCAGTTTTCCCTGAGAACTTTAATTCTACAGAACTGTGTTAAAATGATGTATTAACTCAGAGAAGTTAGTTGCACTTTTTCCACCTTGCACAAGTTGAGCAGAGGATCAGCAGTTCAGGAGACTTGACCATCAGATTCCAAGTAACCACAGCACGTATTTCCTATCTCAGAAACCATTTTTAAGCACAGATTGTCAGTCACACCTTATTCTCTGAAATGCACGTATTTAAATACAAGTGGTTCATGTTTTCATTGCACCTGTCAGTGGTTTGCTGTATTAGGTTACTTACTGTGTAGTAACTCCATCTTTCAGATTTTCAGACGAAAAAGGTGAGCTTTTACTACTCACAAAGTTTGAATAACATCAGAGCTGTGTGTGGATGGCTCGTTGCTGACTCATTTCATGCTCATTTAGATGCACTGCAGAGATGTTACCCTATATTACTTGAAAATGCAATTGTCTGGCTTGATTAAAAAAAAAAAAAAGCTTAATTGAAAATAGACAGCCTTGAAACAGTACCCAACAGATAGGGAGGTAATAAAAGACCACATAATATGAAGCACTCAGTAAAAGAGAAAGACCATCTCTCATACAAAAACTAATTCAGTTAAAACCAGAACAAATTCTGTCATCATATAGAGATTCATCAACTCCTTTGCATTATATATATATATATATTCTTTAAAAATATTAACTGATGTTAAATGTTAGTAACAAGCAAACAGCAGTCCTATTTAAAAATGAGGAGAACCAGAGCACCAGGCAGACAAGCCCTGGACGGTTCCCAACTTAAAGAGGGGGATGATAATGGAGGCAGAGGGACAGTGTCCACACAAGCTGTGCCATAAACTGGAGCACAAAAAAAAGAGCCGATTTCATACACTCCCAATGCATGATTTTTACAAATAAATACTGACACACACGGTGTGAGATCAGCAAAACACAACCCAGGAACAAATGCCTGGAGAAGGCAAAGAATTTTGAAATCTGCTTCATGGGCAAGAGCAACTCATCACTGAGCTAAAGCCTGAGGTCAGGGGGCCAAGTACAGCAGGATTTGTGCTTGAAGACTTGGACTGTGCCCTTCTTTGGGGTTTGCTGCAAGTCAGGCAGGACACAGAGGACAGACAAAAACAACAAGCTCACAGGAAGCTGGGATACAAGGGAGAGGACTCAGGAGAGAGAAGTGGCCAGGGCAGGAAGAGGGGACAGGCTGGTCAGGGAATTAAGCAAGGAGGAAAGCAGGGCTCAGATAATGAAGAGGGGGGAAAAAAGGGCTAAACAGAAAGAAAACAAAAAAAAGGCAGTTTAAGCCATTTTGTAAGTGTGTGACAAAACAAAACCTTCATTTGAAAAGCAAAAGCTGTAAGAAAAAAAAATCAGTTCCGTTGTTCTTTGCAGGCATTCACTACAAATCACCAGAATGCAAATATATTCCCATGCTTGGTGCGCAATCAATGTTTTCCTCCGCGATATTTAATCTCATTTATCAAGCTTCTTAGTACAAATTAAGTTACAAGGTAATCAATTAGATTGAAAACACAGCTTGTTTCATTGTTTTAAATTTGCACTGTAAGCATATTCCCCCTAATTTAACAATTAGCTAATCAAAAACCATGAAGTGTTTATGTAGCTTGGCTTTTTGTCATTCAAATTCCACTCCTGGATCACTGCAAATGCATCAGTTCAGTGGAGCCCCAGCTACAATTTTAAAAGCCTGGCAGAAAATGCATGCAGAGAGGGAGGAAGGGAACATGTAGAAACCACAGTGTGGTGCCGAGGTTTGAGAAAGGAAATGAGGACTCCGGAAATCAAGGCTCTTTTCCAGAAAAATAGACAAATTGCCTAAGAGACTGCAGCCTGTTTTCTCCTGGGGCGACTTCTAGGAGGACTTCTGTAGAAGCCACTGCTTTACAAGGTTAGAGCAGCATGATGGGGGATGCTTTTGCACCCAGAGGAAGCTGCAGCTGCTCTCTGCAGATTCAGAAGGTTTTCCCATGATGTGGGGGATGCATCAAAGGCAGTGAGAGCAGAGGGAGTCCCTCAAGTGGGACACCGCCTGATGGGAAAGAGGACAGAACTGGGTGAGGTGGTTTTGGTTTGTGTTTTTTGTTCAGTTGCTGTTAGCTGGGATGAATTGCTCTTTTCTTTACAGAACAGTAATATTCCTTTAATTTACAGAAATAACTTGGATACAACAGTTATCATCTTTCTTTTAAGTTTAGATCTGCATATTTTGCAGTTAATGTCTCGTCCATGTTCTGTGGTCTTGATCAAAAAGATGATTAGGGAAACTAATCATATACCTGGGACCCTGTCCTCCAGTTTTATGGAGGTAGGGGGCTGGGGTATAGTGTTTTGTTTGTTTGGAGTTTTTAGTGGTTTTGATTATTGTTTTGTTGTTTTGTTTTTGTTTTTAATTATTTGCTTACTTTTAGACTTTTCATTTCTTTTCAGTAAACTGAAATTTGGAGGGTTTTTTCACTGAAGTTCTTGTTTAGCTGAGCAAGTCAACATTTCCACACACCACCACAGGGTAAGAGGTGAATACCAGCCCTAAATGACATGTACCTGCACCCTAACAGCTGGTAAGAATAGGAGCAAGTGCAAGAAGAGATGCTCTCCTGATCCAGAAATGACCAAGCAGGTGAGAGGAAGCAGCAAGAGCTCGATGCTGCTGGGGCCAGAGAGCACAGGGTTCATCTCCTTGTCCAGTCCTTTAAAGGACACCCGTAAAGGGGAAGCAGGAGGAGGCAGCTGAGTGACAGAAGTGTGGCAAAGCGTGCTGCTAAGCATGGCCGTGGGCTGACAGATGAAACATCAGTGGACTTCCTTTGATTGACAGACTTCAGTGTTTTAACACTCACACATCCTAATGTGATCAACCCTCCAGTATGAAAACTGACCAACTGATAATCTCTCTTCCATCATTTATCCATGCAGGAAGCTTCCCTTTTTAAGCCCTCGTTGTTTAGATAAGTTCAGGATCCCCATGCCTAATGTTATCCCTAAGGAACCTTTAAAGGCCTGCCTTCTGCTCCCATGGAGTTCTTACCCTCAGTTCCACCATCCCTGTCAGGTTTGTACTGAAACAAACCTTAATCCCAGGCTGGCCAGGGCTCAGGTTCAAACACACCAGGTTCAAATGGTGATCTTAGCAGTGGCAGGTTTACAGTTGGACTCTATGATCTTCGGGGTCTTTTCCAACCTAAATGATTCTATAATCCTAAGTAATACTATGTGGCTATCAACCCCACCCCTGTGCCCAAGCCTTGCCCTCCAAACAACCAAGTGCCAGACACCCCTTCTCCCAAACACAATTTTTGCCTGCCTAGGCGATGTGGCTTTCTGGGATCAAATATAGGATCTCAGAACTGAAACTAGAAGTGTTTGTTGCTTGCATCATATCTGTGATTTTGAAATAACATATTATACATATATGTATATATGTATATACTGACAGAGGTAGCTTTAGCACTCTGCCTGGTTACAGGAACGTTCTGAGCTCTGGTTAGTTCATCAGCCTAGACAGGGAAGCAATAAATACCTGATTGCTGGCCACTGAGGTGGCCCTTTTCAGCAAAACAGCTTTGAATTGGTTTATTTGCTACTATTCAGCAACAATTGGCTGAAACACGGGAATGAATTTTTTTCCCCCCCTCCAAATACACTTCCTTACAAAATTCAGGACAAAATTTGCTACATAAAACTGAAGCTGCCCACAAAAATAATTCTCATTCACATAGCAATATCCTTTGCATTGACCTTACAATATAAACACACAATAGCTACATCTGAAGTGTCTGGGAATGTAGCTGAAATGTTCTCTTACCCCACACCCACATACAAAGGTCCAGTCCTATAGTCAAATAAAACATATCTCTGAGAATTATACACTGGGAAATTCAAATTAATGGAAGACTATACATCAATTGATTTTGTGGTCAAAAGAGCCATGCTGTATTTGCAGGGAGCATGAAAAAGCTATCTGTTTTATACATGGGTGTAAATTCAGCAGAATTACACAGCTGAAATGGGAGAGAGAGTCCTTGCAACTGCTCACATGAAAACCAGGAGGCAGAAAGATATAAACAGATGGTCTTGAGATTTTCCAATTACAAACTTTTTTGGCAATATACAGCTGGAGGAATTCCAAACATTTGTCACTTTGACATCGCTCTGCGATAAGTAATGGGATTTTTGTACTTACAAATTCTGAAACATGCTGCAATCTAAATCAAAATTATCACTCGAGGAGTTAGAGCCACATTTTAGAATAGGTACCAATCTAACAGGAGCATCTCAAAAGACATAAGGAAAACTATTTTTAATTTGATGCTTATTCATAGATAAGATGGTGCAATAGACCCAGAAGATCTAACAACTTCAAGCAGACTGGGCACACTCACACTGTTGCTGACACTGTAAAACTGAAACCCACCATAAGGATAAGAGGTAGACTGCTAAATACAGCATCCCACAAGATGAAGAAATTCTCCATTCCTCAAGAGACCATTACCCATAAACTTTTGTCTCCATTTGCAGGATGACTGCAAACAAAGGAACTTAGAAATATGTGTACCTCCTTTTCTCCTTTCTTTTTCCCCACAAATTTCTGTTAAAGAATTGCAATTCTTTAAACATCCAATGCTTAAGGGTATCATTTGCAAATCTTATTCCCAGTAGGTTATTAAAAAGGCATTAGATAGCACTGGGGTGCACAAAAGGTGTATAAATAGAAATGAGTGGGAACCTCATACAGCAGCTCAGAGCAGCTTGTGTGCATGCACACGTCTAAAACAAGAGCTTGTTTCCAACATTTGGACAATTGTAGGTTTTGAAGATCTTGGATTTATCTGTGCTTCCGCATTTTGACTTACCACAGAAACTGGAAGTGAGAGCTTCGGCTAATAATTTAATGAATTTGTGATCACTGGTACACAAATATTTCATTTTTGAAGACGGAGAAACCCCCTTGGGGGGGTGTTTGAAGGAAGAAAGATTAAAAAGAAAAAGTAACTCACTGCACTTACTTTGTATTATAACTGTACAAAGGTAAAGTGTATCAGTATTCCAGCTGACATTTTCCATTAGGCAAATTAACTGTGTACTGCCATGCTCAATTACACAGCTATAGGTACCCCTATCTTCATATCAAAGGGCACCACAGAACCTTATCAGAGTGGAAAGAGAAACCCAGGTACAGAACTACATCCTTTCTACCCTGACCAAGTTATTCTTCCAGGGTATTCCAATGAGGAAACTGAAAGAGAGCTACAAAAATCTCTGGGTCATGTCATAACAGTTAAAGAAAAGAGAGGAACAGAGAGGGCTTTAGTTTCATTCTGCATGACGGTGTGGAGGTTTCAATGCCAAAATTTCTTTCAGAATCTGAATTTTGGCTTGGGTTTCAAAATTATCCTATTCAGTGCAAAACAGCAAAGAAATTACTTTTAAATTCGTAAGAGCAATGGTAAAGCTAAAAATATGTATGAGAAGACAGAGTACTTACCACTCAACAGAAAACACTTCTGAGGAATCTTCCCCAAAACCAGAGCTGACACTTCCTAACGTAACCCAGACTATGGTTATAACTTAAAGAATCACAGCCCACACAAACCAGAAATGGAAGGAGGTGCTGGGTTCAATAAATTGCTAATATGCCACCCAAAATTAGGCTTCTGTTCACGTGTGAATATTTTTTACCAGAAATGTGCTTTTAAATCCAGAAAAACAAACCCCATGCTTACTTGTTATTGGTGGGTCCCGTCGCCAAGACATCCGATTGCAACTTTGGGAAAAATCCTTGCTCGTACTTCCCTTGGCCAATCTTCATGTCGAGTAAGTGCGGGTGGATCGCTGTGTGGTCGATCTTCAGCAGCCTCTGCTCGATGGACTGGGCTGCAAGGGACAGTCACAGGTGAACAACCGCGCTAGAGAACCACCCGAGGGCACGCGCTGCCGCAACAGGAGGGGTCATGCTCACGTCCCTGAAAACCCGCTAGAACGGTGAAATAGTGACCTCAGACACAGAAATCTGTCACTTACAGAAGTGAGGAGACACTCGTGGGTTTTTTTAATTTTGCTTTTAGTTTCTTTACCCAACACAACCAGCACAGGCACGAGCAAGTTAGCCGTTAAGTCAGCAGGCATTTAGGGGAGCCTCTGGGACGCATTATGAATTGGCAAGCGCAGTGCAACCTTTCCCTGCAATTCCTTGCTTGGTTTCAAGGCTCCTTCAGCAGAACGGAGCCCTCTAAGGCCAGCTGCCCACCTCTGTGGGACTGGGCACCTCGCTTTGCCCAGATACATCTCCCTGGGCAGACGCACGGCGGGGGGAAACCCGAGTTTTGCAAACATCTGGCACCTACAGTGATCCTCCTCCTGACATCAGATATGCCATTACTGGGTGACAGGCCTTCAAAAAGCACAGTCAACTGTAGCAGGGCCTGAGCAGCGTCAACAAGATGAACAGATGCTTGGAAACAGAGGAGGCTACAGTAAGAGCAGACAGAGCTCCCCAGGAATTTTAGCTCCACTCTGGTTCAGTCATTTGCTTCAAGGACATGAGAGTTTCTATCTCAAATCTTGAGCAGGATGAAAATAAAACCTGTCACCCTCTCAACACTGAGTCAGACGAACTTGTGAAGGATTGGGGTGTATGAGGGAATTTAGCATTTAATTAGCAGCTTTAATATTCAACTCTTTATAGCCCATCCATTAATGGGCAGGCCTGTTCTTTCAGCATATCACAGCTAGGGAATAAATATGCAAAATGTGGAAGCTAAACCCCTTTTCTATTTTTCAAGAACAATACAAAAGTCATTTCCTAGTTTATAAAACTGTGTTGGGAAAGAAACTGTCATAAGATTTACAAACATTATCATTAGAAACTTGGCAGGGATTTTTTCCCCTTTATGAAAAATAAAAATAAAAATCACTTTGGTTCCATTTTGGAGAAAAGGAGTGGGTAGTGTGGGGTCAGAGGGTTTGAAGAGTTCTGAAAACAGTAGGTTAAACAAACAGGTGCCGGATCAGTGCTGTGGTGACATACATTGTGAATGATAAATATGAAGGAAAGTTGGTATTACTATCAGTTTGCTGCTTTTCACAAGACAGAAAATGAGGTTCTGGTGCCACAATATCTGCCAAAACTAGACGCTGAATAGACAGTTGACCTGCAAATTTGAATTGGGTTTAGACAGAAAAAGTTAAGCAGACAGAGATTTCTATTTCTGCCATGTTTATAACATGTAAAACATTCTGAAGGAGTTAAACGAAAGAACCCCACGAGAAATGTGTTTGCCTCAGTTTATTAATACATATCCCCCAAAAATTTAAGAATATAATTTCCCTGTATTACTTGGAAATGAAATAAATACTTGTACATGTATTGAGTAAGTAACTCAAGTATAATTTGAAAATTCATCCTGTGACTGTAATGGAAAATAATCTAAGCCTTCAGTACACGGTGTATTGTTCATTAACAGTGAACATCGATTGGTGGAGGTACTAAATATGCCACACAGGGTTACATCCCCAGCATCCCCCGCTGCTCTAACCAAATGGCATAAGGCAAAACAAGGTCTTTTTATGGGAAGGGGCAGACAAAGCCAGTGGAGCAGACATTGGAGCTCAACTCCTTGGCGTGGCTGGCACAGGTCCCACCACCACGGTGAAGGAAAGCTCTCCTGGCAGAAGAACAGGGGCTGCCTGAAATGAGAAACTCTGAGCCCAGTGCCACGGTTCCGGTTGTGTTTATTAATGGCACCAGCCCAGGAGAGCTCAAAGGGAAGGTAAAGGCTCGTGCTGTTTCTGGTGTTCAAAAGCATGCTCAAGTTTTTGCTTAGGGGAGATAAGGGTACTGCTGAGTGCCCTTAGCTAGCTCTAGAGCTTCCTCATTGACTGCAACGCCCAAATGACTGAGGACCTACATTTCTTTGTGGCTGACATTGTACTTTTGAATATTTTACTATCCCGTCTGGACGTACCTGCTTCTTTCAAAGTGCTGCATTTCTGATAGTTGGATGTCCGCAGTGCGGGGGCCCTTACATTATACAGCTTTATTTTCTCAATTCGGGAGTCAAAAACTCGTAGGAAAGGGTCCTTCTCTTCCCACTGGGAGATTATCTTATTATCTATGAAGGTTGCAAACATCTGTGTTTCGATGAAGTGTGAAAGGAATGGCAGGTAAGGCTCAGGTTGGTCCGAAAGGAAGGAAGCCTGAAATACAGAACAGCTCATTAGTGCCATGTTCCCACCCAGCCCTGACATGAGGAGTCATCCTGCAGTAGCGAACTGATCCAGAAGCCAGCAGGAAGGCTTGGGCAAGGCTTCCCCGCCATAAAAACACCTCTCAGATAGGTTCTGACTCCATCTACCAAAGGGGTTTGGTGCACAGGTCGCCACTTTGGTCGCAACAGTGAGAAATAAGCAGCCAGGGAGGCTTCGTGACAGCTGGAGCCAAGGGGAAATGGAGTTACTGAAGAAGTGCTCATGCTGCCAGCTTTTTCAAAGCAACCTAGCAGCTACCACCCACAAGAACAAGCCCTGTGCAACACATGCCAGACCACCACCACATGTGCCCACTGGGGACCTCTGGTCTGGGCATTCCAGCCTGGGATCATATCCCACATTAAGATGTCATCCGTATCAGTGGATGCACAAGCGCTTTTCAGCTAATGCTCTTTTGTGACGTTACACTGGGCAATTAATCGTGAATTTCCAATTAGGACTGACCGTGTTTCTAAGCCTCTAACTGAGCTTTGAAAACCCTAAAATTAACAGCCCGTTTTATCGGAGAAGCACTAGCAGAGTTTGCCTGAACCACCCCCTTCTTTTGGATGCTGCCCTGTTTAATGCCCAAATACAAACAAACCAATAAAAGGCAGGGCAGCAGATTTTTTTATCAAAAACTGACTCAGATCAGTATATACCTGTTCCCCATCGCTTATCCTCCTAACATTCTCCTTAGAGAAGGGCTTGTATCTGAAAAAGCTGATGGCTAAGACCACTATCTGCTTTGCAGTCCCTAAGAAATAGCAACTGTGTGAGCTTCCCAACATTTCTCATTCCTTTTGCCAGCCTATTGTCTCTACGTCTCCGTTTCTAATCTCAGCTTCCTTTTCACTCTTGTGTACGTGCTGCAATGGAGTCATAACAGCACTCTTGTGCCACACCAAAGCGATGACCTTCAGAACAACACTACCCCTTACCAACAACCTCTGCTGTGAGTTTAGGTAACATGAAAGGCTGGATTTGGTTTCTCTCTCAGGTGTGCACCCCTCCTCTCAGCAAACAAAAAAAAAAAAAAAGGAAGGCAGACAGAAAAAAAACCAGTCACTTTCCATTGCTACCCTTCCACCAAAGCCACAGGAGTAGCCCCATCAGCAGGCAGAAGCCTGCCAGCTTGGTTTGTGCAAGCTGGGACAGCTCTGACCAGCTCTGTGGGTGTGCACCGATGTGCTCTGGCAGGCGATGTGGGCCTGTGTAATGAGAATGGACAACTCTCCCGGTGAGGCAGAGGAAGAACGGCAGATCAAAGAGCACCCAGGCTGTGTATGCATAACACAGCTATTCTCCCTCCCCCTCAAAAGCACTTTTAGGTGGAGAAACGAATACACGGCTATCTTTACTTTGTCAAAGTTTTGCATTTGTTCCCTGTTTGTCAGCCACGACTCCATGTCGGGGGCAGCCTGGATGACGAAAGCCTCGTAGTCAGCGAACATCTGCGTGAAGCGGTTGGCGAAAACCTCGCGGAGCTGCACGTTCAGTTTGTAGTCCCTCAGCTCCAGCTCCTCGCACGACAGCTTGCCATCCTTCTCCTTCTCCGGGAGAGGGGTCGTGATTTTTTCCATCGTCACGCCCGTTCTTTTGGCGAGGGCCTGCAGGCGGGCGATCGTCTCGTTGCCCTTCAGCAGCTCGTACATGTTGAGGGCGTTGCTGGGGATGTTCCCGTTCTTCTTGTCGTTCACCAAGTCGCTAAGAACCAAGTTCTTGAGTTTGGTGGCGCTGTCACTGCAGTGCAGGTTGCCCTCCGGGGGGATCCCAAACTGCAGGAGGACCTCGGAGATTTCCTGGATAAACTCCAGCTTGTTGGGGAACTGGGGGAACTCCTCTGGCAGTTCGATGAAATGGTTATCGATGTCCACAAAGCACAAGTTTGCCTGAAATACAAAGAAAAATTTTAAAATCGACACTTGAATTGGCTCCTCTGTGATGTAGCCTTATTTCCCCAGAGTGCTTCCAGACAGAAGGGTAAGTGCTCACAAATGGAGAAGACTTTAGCTGTGTTGTCTAGCCCGTGACATTTCAGATTTCAGTCAAGCTCAGGGCCAACTGGATGACAATGACTTAACGAATAAATACAGTCTCCTGTCCCTTCCTGTGACATCACGACTTACAGATCCCAAACTTTGCACTCCAAGGATTTGATAAGCCCTCCCAGACCAGCCAAGAACACAGCAGCAAGAAGGGTAAAATAAAATTCTCTGCCCATGTAAATAGCCTTTGTGTGAATTACTGCACCTCATGGGCCCATTTATTTTACCAGGATCCAACCACAAGAAACCTCTGTACCTGTGCTACCAAGGAACAAGATGTTCAGTGAGAAAGATGACATTGCTAGGAGCAAACTACAAAAGAGGGTCCCATGTAAATCCTTTGGGATCATGTCTGAGTACAGCCTGTCCACTGGAAATAGTGCCCTATTTCCCCACTCCCCTGACCCCCTGTTTCCATGGAGGCTTTTAATCTTGGCAATTCTTCTGCCTGCGGATTTAAAGAGAGTGCTTTTAGCTTTGCTGTGAATGGAGATGGATCTCAGCCCGTAAGATTAAAGTTAAGTGAAGACATTAATCTAGCAGAGCAGATACTTTTACTAGGAAAATGTCAATGGAGGGATGGAAGAACCCCACATAAAAATTAATTACATTGCAAATGCACCCTCAGGAATAATAGCAGAATGAAAAACAGTAATTGATCTTCTGAACTGAGGCTTACATCTGAAATTCGCCGCCTGAGTGCACTGTGCTGAGTAAAATCTTAAACCAGGTCAGATTCCCAAGCTGCTGAGCTCTGACAGGTTTCGCCCTGGCAGAAAGCTGCAGAATGGGAGATGCAGAAACCCACAGGGCAGCAGCAGCAGGTCTTTGTTAGCTTGATTTGACCACTAGCACAGCTCCTCCGCCTTCTCCAAGGCGCTTTGACTGTTCTTTACTTCCTACCAAACGCTGTAAACTAATCTTCAGATTATGTGAACAGAAAGGGCCTATTTCCCTCCTTTTCTGAAAAGGTTAATTTTCAGCAGGACAGTACATTCCACAGCAAACATGTTTATAATATATTGGATATTTCAGGGACATGTCTGACATTAATCACCTTTCACATAGATACTTTAAAGGGTATTAGGATTCATTTGGTGAAGCAGAAGTGTCCCTTCAGCTCACTTTTTCATAATAAATTTAGTCTGTACAAAAAAAACGCATTTCTTCTTACAAAATGATTTGCTTTATTTAACTATGCAGCTATTAAAGAGTTGTGGTGTGCATCAGTACGGTTCTTTAGCTCAGGGACTTCCTTCTTATCTATCAATATTTCATTTCAAAGGCTTTTTAATTTCAGCTCTGCATATCATTTACAAAATTTGAAAAATGAGATTTGGATTCAGAAGACCCTGGGGGAATTGGTCTCACTTCTCTCTTCAGAAACATCTGATGATTAAAGTTAATGCAGAGAGATTAGTAACCTTAAGACAGCATGATGGCCAGTTGTCAGAATTTTTATCTCTAACAAACAAATGGTTTATATTTAGAGTAAGAGCTTGAGAAGCTAGCCCCTGGCCTGAACAATAAAGCACTGCTAAAGAGAACAGCGCTTCACCACTGCTCACATGCTGAAGGGTTTTTTTTTTTTGGTTTTTACTGTCTAGAGGAATTTGAGATTCAAGATCTTGTCTGTTCAATATGCCTTGTTTCTTTCCTTCTCTCAGAGTTACTGGACCTGTGGTGTTCATAAATGCTGATATTTTTCACTCATTTGTTAAACACCAGGGGCGGGGGGGGCAGATTCCACCCCGCTATTGCTCTTCTCTCCCTGGTGATATTTAATTTGTTATTCCAGCGATACTTCAAGCCTGTCACATTAAAATTTTAACCTAAGGAAAATGACAGCTTAATCTGCTAACTAAAAGCATGTGACTAATAATTTTTAAAAGTCACGGTAATTATATAACATTAGTACGATTCTACTGAGGAGCGTAGCGAGATATCAGCTCCATTTCCTCATCAATGCAAATTTCGTGTGCTTTAGTCATTGTATGCATGAGGTAAAATTTGATTTGCAGCTACATGCCACTGAGACTAAGACTCAGTCACCTTCATGTAATACTTAAAACAGACCTTTTTAAAAAGGTATTTAAAAATACCCTGTGTGTATCCCTCCACTTCCACATACAAACTCCCTCTCTAGCATACTCTCCTCGGCTGCTGCTTCCAACCTGCCTTCCTAGTAAGAGCATATACTTGCAAGCCTTAGGCACTCTGCTCCCAGGAGAGGTCTCTGCACATATCCGAGCTCAGCTCTGCCACTGTCATACTGCCATATGGACAGTTATTTTTGGGGTTCCCACTGATTTTAGGAAGAAACCCAAGTTAAATAGTCTGGCTTGCTCTGCTTCCAGTCACCATCTGGAATGCAGACAGGTTAGCCATATCCCAAAGACTCTGCTGTACTACCAGATTAGAATGTGAAGCAGTTTTCACCATCTTGGTCAAATTTTGAAGAGAAAAAGTCTCCATTTTACTCTCTACCATCACCTGGGATTTTAACACCTAGATGACAAAGATGGCCTCTCCTTCCTTTTTTTTCTCCTCTAAGTGGTTCACAGGCACAGTATCCATGCAAATCTGGCTTGTTTGAGGCCAGGGTACTGGTCTAGTAATAGACCTCAACCCAGCCAGGAACACACGGGCTCACACAAGGATGGGATGAGGCTGGCAGGACAGGGCACGCTTCGCAGCAGCAGCAGGGGAACAGGTTTACACCATCTAGCAACTGCACCTGAGATCCAGATCCATAAAGATCACCCCTGAATGAAATTCTCTTTAGCCCTTTGTCAGTAGGACTGTGACACTGATAGACTAACAGACCCTGGTGGAGCGTGTGATGCAGGGAAAGCAGAGAAACTTTCAGTGTCACAGCAAAAAGCAGAAGTCGATACAATTCGTGGCACTCATTAAATTCAGAAATGGACCAGGAAGGGCTGCAGAGTGTTCCCCTACTATATCACTCCTGCTGACAAAAAGTGTCCACAGTGCCAGAGAAGCCTCCTTAACACCAGGCATGGCATTTTACAGCAGGAATTCATACACAAATATTAATAACACGTCTCAGGATGGCAATCCCAAAGATAGAGACTGACCTCCTGAGGCAGCTCCAGCTTGGAGCGGTCGGTTCCCTCCTTAGACTGCAGCCCCATCAGGTAGGGAACAGGAGCATCCAGAAAATGCAGGAGAGAGGCAGGAAGGATGGGGACGTACACATGCTGCCACTGAAACGGGAACAGCAGCGTTGTGATTCCCTCTGCCACCGTCATCAGACGCTGATAATCTAGATGGGGGAGAGAGAGAGACAGACACTGAATTATATTCCTGTGCTTTGCTTTTGAAATTTGTTTGGCGAGGACATCAGTGACAAAACAAGACAGAAACCATGTTTGTATGGTAAGATGTTCTTTTGAAAATAAGACAGTACTTACAAACCTTAAACTTAAAAACTTTAGACATTATTTAATTTGTCAAAGCTCATTACTCCCAGAAAAACTGCTGAGCATAGATATTCATATCTTATCTACATCTATTCTGTCATTAAATTAATTTATTAAAAAGATACCAAAAGTTCTTTCTATAGTACAGGAAAAAGCATGTATTTTTACAAGGGAAGAGGAGGAGAAAGAAATGGACTTCAAAGAAACACTGGGGCTTCTTGCTTGCTCCTGCCTGCCTGCTTCTGCTCCACTTGCTACTACATCTAAGGCTGAGTGCACTTCCCAGAAGACTTGCCTTGGTCACATACCAGCAGAAGTTTACAGTCCCTAAGTATTTAAGAGTACTGCTTTCAAGTAAAATCCAAACAGAAGCCTAATATAAATTTAGTCCTCAAAAATCTTCTGTGTAGATAGTATATTTATATTGCATTACTTTTCCAAATTTGTAATTAACCCACTATTTCACTGCTTTGCAATGTTCTGATTCAAGTAAACACACCGCGCATTATTTTTTAGATCAAAATTTATTTTGATCCAGCTGAGCTGCCAAAATATTTCAGAACTTGGGTAGGAGCAAATTATTTCTCAAATATCCAGCTGGCATGGCAGAATACCACAACCTGTTTATTAATATAAATGAGGGAATACATTGAGAACAATATTTAAAAAAATATAAGTAGATAAATCACACGTTGGTATCAAAGAGATGGTCATCCTTACAGCAAACCTCAAACTGCCGACAATCCATCTGGAAACAGGTAAAGACTCCTGGGTCTCGTAAGCTGCTGGTGAATGTGAAGCCAGATGACCAGATGTTTGCTTCTACCTCATCTTACATGCTTCTGAATTAACAAAAACTCCCCCTAAATATCGCAGAACACGAAAGTACTTAACCCCAAATTCCTTAGGAATCTTAGCTGATCACGAAGAAGCAGTGCATCTCATTTAAGGGCAGTGGTTAAAGCCAGGAAAACCAACAACAAGGCTGTGACTTCGAACTTGCAGAAGGTGCATGGCACAGACAAGAGGCGAGTCAGTTCTGATTCCCACCCTGGGCCTCTGCCACTTGTGAAAGCTGCTCTTCACTATTTGCAAAAACAGTTGTTCCCCTCAGCTTCAGTGCCTGGGTACGTCATCAGTAACCAGCAAGACTGGCAAAAGGGACGTGCCCTCCATGGCTGTATCCAAAACCAAGTCTCATCAGTGCCAGGCGAGTCTCACAAGCTTTGCCTTGAGCATCCAAAAGACTTTCTCTCTCACCAAGGCCAGACCCAGATCCTTGGTAACACTTGGATTGCTGACCATCTCTCCTGATCCCTCTGCCCCGCTCCAGGAAATTAAAGATACGTGTATGAACACTCTGATTTGGAGTCAGATTAGAAGGCTTTTTTCCCTATAGCCCCACTGACTGCTTTTGCCTGGAGAGAAACCCAGCCTGGCCCTTCCCCTTTGCTGAACAAGCAAGCCAGACACCCTGGAAAACATCAACAACAGCAAAAGCACTGTCATCTGACACTGCTCAGCTATTAGGAGGTCACTGGGAAGATACACTTGAATAAATATGCAAATTACAACAACAAATTGCATAACCCATTCTCCTTGCTAGCACTTCTCCATGGAAAACCAGCCTCGATCTGCGGAAGGTCAGTCAGCAGGGCAAAAACATTTTTCTTCTTGTCCTACTAACAGCTATTCACTCAGTCTTCAAAATTAATTCCTGCATGCAAGTCGGTCTCAAGGTTACACCTCAAAATCACTCCCAGCTACAGATCAGCCATTGATGAATCCCTCCCCATGCTGCAATGGTCTATAATTATACACGTCCATTCACTGTCTTTTTGAGGAGCACGTACACAAACCCAACTTACAGTTCCTACTGGCGAAGCTCAGGAGTCTCATAACATTTCATAACTTTGCAAGCTTTAAAGGTTAAAAAAAAAAAAAAATCAAATACAGAAAGTAGCATGTCTTAGTATGCACGAGAATTCAAAGTCCCTTCTGATCTACGTAGCCACATGAAGTAACAGGTTTTGACAGCAAAGGTGCAAGTATCTTTTTGGATAAGGGCATTCAACTCTGGAAATGCGTGCTCACATTTCTCTGGTACTACTGATAACGCTTAACATGGTCACTAGCACTAATTTCGTAACCAATTTACTATGAGGAAATCTGTTTAACAAAAAAAAAACAAACACACACACAGAAAAACCACTAGTGATGACCAAATTATTAGACTAATTGTTACCATCTAGAAATGCTTGTCAGTGATTAGCAGAGATAATCAGTTCAGTCTTGACTGAAGAGACGGAAGTTCCCAGGTTCCTCGAGAAAAATAATATATTAAAAAAAAAAAATCACTAAATGGTTCTTTTGATATCTGTTTTGATATCTGTTCAAAGAAGTCAAACTCTAGTTACTTTTTATGTTCTTTCAAGCCTGTAGAAGGTTATCCTGTAAGGCCTGATGTTTTATTTTTCTGATGGAGAGATTCTTGTACCAATCATCTTTTGTGGGAAGTTTACACGGTTACTGAGGAAAACCTGGAAACAAGGGATTACTCCATTTTCCCAAACCAGAGACTGAAAAAGGGGAGCAAAACAGAAAAAAAACCCCCAAAACCTAGGGAAAGAATGGAAGTGAATGGAAAAAACAGGGTTTGTGTAGACTCAGTGTGCTTGTGGAAAGGGAGAGTGTTTCCAAATTCTATCCTACATCACTAGTACACTTGGATAACAATCTCCAACTTCAAGACAAGTTTTGCTAGTTATTTTATGAATTACAGGCCCAGGTAGGAAAACCATTCTCTGATCCTACTCCAACTCATTCACCTGTCATCAAGAAACATCCAGAAAAAGATACAAGAAGTAAAAACACTGTCTGGGTGATATCCATAGAAGGTCACAAACGAATGGCTCCAATCCAGGCAATTTCCTGAGATCTGTGAAATAAGTCCTTTCCTCTTCTTGGGGCTCACCCACCTCATGGGCTGTGCAGTGAAAGGTCCTGCCATGCCTACAAGGAAGGTTACTACCTGACTGCTTTAAACGTGTGAGCAGAAGGTCACAGCCCATGGTGACAGCCCACAGCAGCAGCTGCTGCCACCAGAGCAAAGATCTGATCCATGCAACATCATCCCTGGGTACAGAAATTAGCAGTGGATAGTTGAGACCTAAACCCATGGCAGTGCCTCCCCTTCTCTTTGCTGAGCAGCCCAGGACAGAGGAGAAGGGACCCAAAGGCTTCCGAGATTTGCCAAGTGCCCCCAACAGCAGATGTGTTTCTCTGAAGCATGCAGATGGGCTTTGAGCTTTAGATTTCTCCTGCCCTGGATCTCCTTTCCATCTAATTGCTCCATCTCTCTTACATGCATCACACACATTACACTGGCAGTGACTGTCCCCCTGTACTCAGCACTGGTGAGGCCACACCTCGAGTGCTGTGTTCGGTTTTGTCCCCTCACTACAGAAGAGACACTGAGGCGCTGGAGCGTGTCCAGAGAAGGGCAACAGAGCTGGTGAAGGGTCTAGAACACAAGTCCTATGAAAAGCAGACGAAGAAACTGGGGGCTTTTTGGTCCTGAGAATATGAGGCTCAAGAGAGGCTTTCTCACTCTCCACAACTACCTGGCACGAGATTGCAGCAAGGTGGGGGTCGGTCTGTTCTCCCAAGTAATAAGGGACAGGACAAGACGAAACAGCCTCAAATTGTGCCTGTGGAGATTCAGATTGGATATTAGGAAAAATTTCTTCACTGAAAGGGTTGCCAAGCAGGGAAGGGGTTGAGTCACTGTCCCTGGAGGCACCTAAAAGACATGTAAATGTGGCACTTAGAGATATGATTTAGTGGTGGACTCGGCAGCGTTTAGGTTTATGGTTGGACTTGATGATCTTAAAGGTCTTTTCCAATCAAAATTATTCTATGATTCTTCATGTTCAGAATTAAATCTCTAATTTGTTCACAGAATGCTTTCCAAAAGAAACTGCTCAAGGAGGATAATCCCAGGGCAAAGTGGTCTCTGGGGTTTCTATTGCAACTGCTGCCTCCGAACAACCGCTTAAGCTGGATTTGGCGCAGCATTGCCTCTCACACTTAACCTTCTCCCTGAGTGAAGAAGAGGGCAAAAGAGTGAACTTAAAAGAGCCTGGATCAAACTGCCTTTTCCAGCATCATCTGCTGGGGGCCCTCAGCCAAGTCCCTGCATCTCAGTTTCCTGGGCAGGACATGTAAGTGCAGCAAGGACCTGCTCTGCCGCAGGGTGCCGGTTCTGCATGAGCACCACGCACCAGCCACGCTTTACAAAAGTCTGGTAACATTCACATCTCTCACAAAATACAATGGAGTGCTTAAAATGCAAACCCTGAGACATTCCTGTATAACTACGAATCACTGTTTTCTGCTGGAGATGGAAATGGTTTCAACGTTTGAACATCAGTTCCCTATAAATGTTTTTCTGAAAGAGGACAAAATTTGACTATTATTTCTCTTGATGTTGATTCTCCACAACACAATAACAGGAAAATAATCAATAAGCACAGTATCATAACAGATAGTGTGCATGCAGAAATATCTATCTCAAAGAGCTTAAAGTTCAAACAGAGGCAGAGACTGAGAAAACAAAATCTTCCTTGCATTGTACAGGCTCTATAGAAGCTCTGAGATACTAAACATTTTACAAAGCTTAACATAAAAATTACTTTTCCTGCTACAAAGGAGTCTGATATTTCAAAATCCTTCCAATGCTGCAGCCAAGCAGAACCAAGATCCTTCTAAAGGGAAAGGGGACATCAGTGTTATCCCTGCCAAAACAACCAAGATCTCATTAAGGTGCTCCTTCCAAAACAGGTTCACATCTTTGGTCATAATCAAACAGAAGAGAATTTCACCTGTGACCTTCCCAGCAAATGCCCAACCACAGGAATTTTGTGCACAGGGCATGTGTAAGAGCACACATGCTCATTCAAACCAGAAATGACATTCCTGCTGTGATCAGTACATGTTCCAGTTTCAATACCCCCTCTCCTTCCCAATGAAAGAACAAGTTGGCAGTATTCCAACTCTCTGTTCCTGTAACCTACCAAAGGTATGGCAGGAAACCGACCGCAGAGCTGGAGTCACAGCCTGGATCTTCTAAATCCAGTCCGACGCTTTAAAAATAGACTGTGCTTCCTTCCTTTCCTTTTAAAGTCCCGCTTTACACACAATTTGAAAGCACTGGGAAGTATTTGAGAGGATGAGTAACGTGGACACCAGTTCCTTTCCTCTACTGCTTTTTGAACATGCATAAAGTATAACTGCAGCTTTGCAAACCTATTTAAAGATATGCTGGAAGATGGTAATCAGACGATGTTCTCAGAGAGTACCTTATCAAAATGCACAAAACAATTCTAAGCAGTAGTTCTAAATAAAACAAAGCAACAACAGAGGGAAAAAAATCATCAGTGAACCTTAATGAATAAAAGCTAATTCTTCAGAGTGAAACACCAGTACAGGCTTTAAAACATTCTTGTGACCAATAGTTTTTCAACATGCTACCTCTTCAGTCAAAGTATTATAAGCAATTGCTCTTCAAATGCCTTTTTTTTTTGGTAACAAGATATGAATTAGAAGAGTCAGGAAAAACTGGAAAATAAAAATGGGTATTTTGCTTTGAGCTCTGAGCATGAGTCAGGAACAGCACATAACTGCTATGAGACCTGTCTTGGGGCTTGGTACCTTCAGATCTGTAATGTTTATATATAGCCTACTGCAGATGAAAAACAAAATCTGAAATTCACATCTGAGACAAAAATTGTTTATGAAAGCAAAGGTTTTCAAGTCAGATCTCAGCAGCTTCACAGAAGCAGCACATATAAGTGCTGCAGACATCAAAGCACCATGGAAGCTTCCACCTTTCATCTGGTTTGTATACTGGCAGCTGCGATGAGTGGCAAGCCAGTCCAGGTGATTTTCAAGAGATGTTCAGATAAAAAGCAAAAAAATGGTTCAGGAAATGTTTATTCACGATACAAATCACCTTGCAGCAGTGCTGCATTCAGGGAACTTGTGCAGGTGCAGTGACATGGGGTTGTAACCAGCAGCCTGTCCTGGGGAAGTGACACATGGCATCTCGTTGCCCTTCACCCCCAGTGGAAGGGTGGATTTACCAGCGAGTGACACAGCACATGAGTTACTCCATAAAAGCAGAGTGGCATTTTATGCAAATATCAAAATACATACTTTCTTAAACAGAATGGCCAAGATGAATCTGCACCCAAATTGCCTGAAGTAAGAATTACCCTCTCAGACTGGGGCTCAGCTCTGCCCACAGGGAAACAACCCAAGGCCAATATTCCCTGAAGCCAAGTCTTACCCTTTTCCCCCACTGGCAAAAGCATAATGTAAAAAACCCAAAACACTTCTACTTCAACGAATTTCCATTTATATGATTTATCCGTGTCACAGCCTGCCATTAGTGGCTCAGCATAAATTAGTTTATGATTAAGAGCCACCTTAAGAATTAGCTCCCATTACCAGCATGGTTAAGTCTCTGAGAGGAGGGCAGAAGTCCGAGACAGGGCTGACAAGGTGCCAGCAGGACACATGAGGATGTTTCTGAAGACACAGGGAGCCCCTTGCTTTTCCCTGCAGCTACTGGGACACAGCAGGCTCCCAGCAGGCAGTGAGGTGGTGGGGAGGACACAGACTCCAGCAGGCAACAACTTTGCTCAAGACCACTTTTGACTGCTGTGATATTTATCTGGTATTTGCCATAACTGGGATGGAAAGGCCTAATTTAACTTTATTTCCCTCATTCTTAAAAGGAAAAGAGGTTTCATCAGGGAAAATAATGATATCTAGCTAATGATGTGGTGGAGTGTATGTGCATGCATAGTGTTAAAGCAGTAACCCAATCTTCCTTTGCAGCTCATTGTGAACACAAACAGGAGTGGGGATGCACTACAGACCTGTACTAGCTCCTTTTCCTTATTTCCAGATGCTTCAAAACCTTGACTTTTCAGGTGGTATTGACTTTGGCTAACAAAATCGAGCAACTTCTGATTAAAAAACAGTTTTGTCTTCGCACCTGAGTTAAAAAGGAAGAGTATATTTCTTTCTCTGACTATTGCATCCAGTTACTTGTCTCCTTTCCAGGGGAAGATGCACTGCAGCCTCCTCTGAGTGTGGTGCTGTTGAGGCCCCAATCCCAGGTCTGTTTCACAGCATAGACAGATTTTCACAGAATATGCTGAGTTGGAAGAGACTCATGTAAATTGTTCTCTGCAATAACTTCCCATTGATTTTGATGAATACTAGTGTGGAGGGCAACTATTTAAACAATGAGCAGAAGGGCAGGGTTTTCTAGATAGCTATTTGGTGTAAAAGTGCTTTAAAAGGCAAACACATCATGTGTATATCAGTTTTTAAAAATCTCCCCCAAACCAGACTTCATAAGCAAGATCTTTCAGACACTACCTTTTTCTAGGCAATGACTTCATATATGCATAGTCAATTGTATTACAATTTCTAAGATTTTTTTTTAAAAAAAGGCAAAGAATATTTCAATGTTGGAGAAGCAATTACTCAAGCCCTTGGAAAAACGACTTGGAAAATGCTCAAAAATATAATGAGTAGAAACAGCCTAAGCTCTAAGAAGTTTATCTCTGTCTCATCCACACGTTCCCTCTCGTGCTTAAATCCCTAGAAAGGCAGACACACAAAATGGATTGCTGAGGTTTCTGCAGAGCTTACAGTTTAATTCATCTCTCTCCAGCAGAAATCTCATGCCGGTGGTGTTTTGTTACCGATACTTGGGAAATTGCAGCAGCTATTGCAGAGTGGACACAAGAAGACCCTTACATCTGCATGGTTGCACTGGAGAGCTGTGCTCTGAATAAAATAAAGGGCATTTGCAAGAGCATTGCAAAGACTGCAACCCAAAGAATTGCAGAGGAAAAAAATTCTAATCTCTCTCCTTGGTTTTCAAAGCCCCAGTGTGAAAATCTGTCTCTACAGAGAACACTTTTAAGATTAAATATGGAGAGAGATGTAACCTGAAGACATCGGAGTTCAGCTTCCCAATGCTTTCAGGTGCAGCCTTTTATATCACCCTTGCAGATCAAAGCTGGCACTTAGACCAGTCTATCACATCTGCCCACCAACAGGGGTTTTGATGAACTCCCTGGAAGTCCACACTGTCTCCGTGAACAGTAAGGGCTGATCTTTTCAGTCTTGCCACTGGGGTGCAAGCACAGGTCTCTGCCAGTGAGCCAGCTGTGTCACTTCGTTCTGTGTTTTGCCTTAATGCTGCCACGGCACCGTTTGCAGCTCCCACGAAGCACAGACATTTCAAAGCTGCAGACCGAAATGCTTTGGTCAGAGTGGCTTTTGCCCCAGAAAGATACAGATACCTACACTATTAGTTCCCAAATTGTGATTTGTAAAGCCACGGGGAGAGGTCTGTAGCACCAGGCTGCTTTAAACTGTAAAGTTGAGGATTAAGGTAGTTGTCTGCAGTCCAAAACGCAGCTTAAAAAATGAGCTCATCATTCTTTTATGTCAGTTTGTCCACCCCTCTGCTTGACCACCACAGCTGTAAACTGAAGTTACAGTTCACTACAATCCCTGCATTTTCCCAAGTGATGGGATACCACTCACCTGTAAAACACCACAAACAACACAACTAGATACCCAAAGTTGTCTGCAGCAGCCACGGTACAAACAGTTACCCACTGGTCCTGTCCCCACTGCAGAGCTGTGCCAGACACTCTTGTATCATGCTGGGAAAACATCCAGGGCGAGCTGTGTAAAGTCACCCAACACCCTCACCTCTTCATTTAGTTAGATGCCTTTGTTCAGGCTGCTGAAACATTACGCCTCAGCTACGGGGTTAAAAATAAACTTTTTCATCATCAACTCCTAGTTCCCTCGAGAAAAGCCACTCCAAAAAAGCCAGTACAGCCTCTGTGCAACCCTCCTGCCAGCCCTTCACTGCTGTTATCACCAACTAGGCTCATTGTATGGTCAGGGTTGTGCAACCACTTATGTTTTCACTCAACTTTCCAAAATAACTATTTATTCTTTAAAAGAATAACAACATTTTCGGCAAGATGGAATGAAAAGCTTCCTTCTAACAAGGCTAGGAGAACGACTAAAGAGTCAGCTTCCATTTCCCATACATGTTATTAGCAGCTCTCCCACTGAAATGGGAGAGGTTCCTCAAAGAGGTTCTTACTTTGGTGAACTAAAGTAGGTTTGGGTCCAGTGCTCTGATTTCTTGAGTATTGTGGCAGTAAGTCAGTGAATTCTGATTTTGGGTGAATAATGCTGTCTTGCTTGAGATTGCAACCAGTAGATGCAAGACCATCTCCTACTAATTTCTTGTTGAGTTTGGGAAGGTCACAGGAAGGCCAGGCTACTGGAAACACAACTCAACGAGTCCATCCTCTTTGAAGCAGGAAAGGAAGGAAGGATGAACTTGCAAAATCCCTCTCTCATTCTTAATTTTGGAACAAGAGATAGGTAAGCCAAAAACTTTTCCTCTTTCGCCTTGAAAGAACTTGGGAGTTAAGAAAGCGTTTTTCCCCAGTGGATCTCAAAGCTCAGGGAGGTGTCAGTGGTATCTAGGCTGGTTACATCTCAAACAGGAAAGTAGCTGCTGTTTCCTCTTTCAGGAATCGCAAGACTGGCATTTAAAAGCAGCCACAGTGCACAATTAGCCGAGTACTCAGCTGTCGGGGTATGCCAAAACTGAGGCTTTGCACTTGCCCTCCACTCCACACTCCTCACCTCTGGGAACCAGCATTACAGTGCTATTTACATAATCACAGAATTCCCCTAATACACTTTCCCCCGTGCACCATTAAGTTGTGTCTATAACAGATAGGGAAGTAAAAGGTCACGTCAAGGACACCCCTAGATTCACAAATAATAGAGGGAGAGTGAGAGAGAGAAAAAAAAATAATCTGAGTTTTGAAGGGTGGAAAGGATTACTTCCCATTATCTCATTTTTGTTTAAAAAAACCCAAAACGAAACAGTGAAAACAAACAAAACGAGTAAACCCTTAAATTATAGCCAGTAACTGGAAGAATAACATTTTTCCAGCTTCTGGGTGCATTGAAAATTGAGTCAAAATTATTTAGTGTGTATTTTGTATCTGTCTGAAGGATTGTTACAAAAGTAACGCATACACGGGTTGTTCTCCACATGCACAAAATATTATTAAAATATAACCTGACACACACATTTTTCCTAATACTGCTACCTTAGAGGGGGAAAAAAAAAAAAAAAAGAAAAAAATCAGTATCCAGTGAGTCCATCAGCAAGGACCAGGGTGGCATTGACTAGAAGGGATGGGTGGGGAAGCATTTTAGTGGTGCTGCTGTTTAATGTCAAATCCCAGTGGAAAATGACAAAGGCAGCACAATGCAAACCAAGAAAGAAAGGGGGAAAGTACACACACACACACACACAGGAGCAGAAGGGAGTGGAAAAGGAGCCTAATCAAAACTAACAGCAGGATTTCTGCTCATACTTCAAACCGAGAGCAGATAAAACCCTTCATTTTCAGTTCTTGAAAGCAAACCCCTGGAGCCCATGTGGAGAAGAGCTCTGCAAAGAGCTAGCAATCCTTTGAATTCCATCATTTTCAGAGGAACTACCCTCTTTTCCACCTCCCTGAACATTTTTGCCCATTCTCAGTCATTTAGTTATTAGCATTACCATTACATACTTACTGACCTTTTCTTTTCTATGACAAACACAAGCATTCCCTTTTGAAGCCTGAAGGTTCACTACCTGTACTCATTTTAGACAACTTCCCATCCTCTCTCCCCTCTCCATTTCAAGCTGTGTGTTTCTTGAGCCACATCTCTTGAGAGGCCTAGGTATTCAGCATCTTTTCCTCTTGTCAATAAAAGGTGTGTATGCCTCCTGGCTTCATGTTTTTCATTCTAGTTTGATGAAACCAGTCCCCTCAATATCCCAAAAAATTTTTCCCCGAGGCACCGTTTCCTAATTTAGGGTCAACATCACAGATACCATTTGGAAACCCAAATAACATGGACAGGGATCCAGTGAGACTTAAAGGAACCTCCAAAAACTCTGAACATCCCTCTGAAAGCCAGCAGGACACTTGAATTTGACATGTTTGGGCACTCTGGTGCATTGAAACATTTGCAGCACTTACTTTTAGTATGTGAATATCAGCAGGGACAGACCCACAGCAACCAGTATTGTACAGGAAACAGGAATAGAGGTGTAAAACCTCAGAGCATTCCCAGCACTAAATCAGGATTCCCCAAACCTGTGGCAGAGTACGGCACTATTGCAGAAATACACAGCCATAAGAGAAAAGGCACAAATCAGATTTTCAAAAGCTTGCTGGCACGCTTCAACTGCACAGGCTCTGTGCAAGTAACTTCTGCCAGTGTAGCCAGCCTTGGCCAACTGCAATCTTAAGTGTCTCGAGAAGAAGTACCAGCATCCTTGTCAGCAAAGGTCCCAAACAGCAGGACTACAGAGGGACGACCTGTAACTCCACTCAGTTTCAACCCTGCATTACATCTTCAGCCTCCAAAGTGCTAAAACACTCCCAGCGTTTTAACCAGAAGATATCCATCACACGCGAGGGAGGAAGTTCCACCAAACATCAGTATGCTGCTGAAATTTGAAAAACAAAGTAGCGAGGGTGTCTTCTGCAAGACGTATCACGCTTTCTGCCGGTATTCTTGCAGAAGATAGGATTTGTCTCATGCTGTCTTGCAGCATGATCAAGGGCAATGTATGGATAATAATCAAATTAATTCTGTTGCTAGCTTTCGTAAGTGATAAATACAACGCACAATTAAACAAGCGGCACCAAGACTGCCTGGAGGAAACAATTATTTAGTGCTTTCATTAGGACAGACTCATTTCTCTCACATTTTTTCTTTACGTTTAGAATTCACGTTTTAGAATTTTTCTCACGTTTCACAAATCCCCTAAAGAACAACATTAGCTCCACATAACATTAAATTACGTTATCTCCCGTGGTTGCAGCTGCCCAGGAGCTGCCCGATGGAAACAGACCCAACGTGCACCGCCAGACAAGCGCCCACCTTGTGAGTACAGAAGGATCTGCATCTCCAGAAGAACGCAGGTGAAAACCTGGACCAGGTTCTCCAGGCCCAGCAGCTCGAAGACCTCCCGCAGCGGGTAGTCAGAGAGCGGCAGCTCGTTGGGCCCAGGCCTCTGGCAGATGATGGGCTCATAAACCCCATAAAACTTGAGCGACCTCCCCGGAGGCGGCAGGGGCACCTCGTAGAGGATGTTGTGGATGTAGCTCTCCAGGGGCAGCGGCGGCGGCTGCTGGGAGGTCACTGCCTTATAGAGCTGGATCAGGAACTTCTTGCAGGCTTGCATGAAGGGCAGGGGGGTGATGAGGCATATGCATTTGGAGACGTACAGCGTGTCTCTGCTGATGTCGTAGGAGTTGTACCGCTGGAGCTTGGCGAGGGACGTGGCGTCGCCCTCGTCGATGCTGCTGGCCAGGGAGTCCATGCTGCACGAGGAGGAGGCACAGACACTGCTGTACTGCTCCGCATTGTGCATCTGGTACAGCGTTTGCATGGCTGTGCAGATCTGCTTGCTCGTGACCTCCTCGTAGAACGTGAGCACGAACCCGTACGTACGAGAGCCATCCTCTCTGGTGATGATGAACGAGTGGAGCTGTGGATCCCTGTTATCTGCCTGCGTCCTGAAGGACAGCCCTTTGGGCATACACAGCTAAGAAAAGAGAGAAGAAATAGATACACTTATCTAAGCTCCAATTTTGTTTTGTTATTTTTGCTGTACAGGCACATTCTTTTTATCCGCTGCATCACAACAAGCCATTTATCATTAAACATAATTCCCCTGAAAAGTATCCAAGAACAAACAGCCTAAAACTGATCCTACTTAAAAGAAGAGGTAGACACGACTGAAGAAACGAAAACACCCTCCAAAATTACCCATCTATTAAGTCATTACAACTCATTTTCATTACTTTCTGAAATTATTTTCACTGCTGAATAGTCTTTGTGTCACTTACTTAAGCATCACATAAAAACACCCAGTTTTGTTCTCATTTCCATATATCATGCCCACAGTGCTCTAAAATCAGAGAGCCAAGGAAGCATCTTATACCACTGAATTAAAATTAAACAGACTTCTTGAAATTCTTTGATCTTCCCTAATTTTATGGAAAAAAAACCCCAACAAACCAAGCCCCAGATGACTGGCAGCTATTAAGCTACTACATTTAGTTTCTTCTTTAAGTGCTACAAAATAGCTTAGATTGGAAAAACAGGGGGG
>VXAY01007247.1:2236057-2292933 GCA_013399855.1 Oxyruncus cristatus
AATGAGGAGGGAAACATCCAAAATCTGTGACAGCCTCCTTTTTGATTTACCACTCAGCAAAATCCTTTGCAGTGATTCTACTACACTTGGTGTTTTCTCTGAAACATGGCCCTGGAGATAACTGGAGGCATTTTTCCAGACATTCCTTGGGAATGCTATCAGCCATCTAATACAAAATAACAAACGTCCAGCAAAACTTGTTTGAATGTGCATCAGAAGGAAACTCCTCATGTTCTAGCTGAATCAGTAGGTTTATAATGGAAGAACTAAAGCTGCCTTTGTACCTTTCATCTGAAGAAATAAAAAAGAAAGCAGAGAGGGAGAGCCTTCAAAATGTTCCTCCTTTTCCAAAAGGCAACAGTTGAAGGCAACTTTCCCAAGGGATGTGAACCTACACACAACTGAGTGTATCCCCCATTGCCTCACCTTGACTCAGGGTAAATTATTCTGATGGTAGAAGAGGTCAAGAGCAATAACCATATATTTTCAAGCACCTCCTACCCTGAACTTCTGCAGTGCACCTTGCACAGACCATTTAAAAACCTGATTAAGCTGCTACCAGCCCAACTGGGATTTAGGTGAGTGGTCCAGACTCACTTCACAACAGGCCCCTAAATTATCTAGGACAGCTCTTATGTATTGCTCAAAAAGGTAATGTATAGGGAAATAAGTAGCCTGGAGCTGGTAAAAGAACTTAATTCAATTGATGGGCTTTGCTGATACAAACCATGAAACTGCAGCTTGAACCATTTTTTAAACAGCAGCCACATTTTCATTCAAAAGCTTTATAGTTTTTATTGAGGCGTTAACAGTAGTGCCATGGTTAAGGCTTCTCCAATAAAGAAGTAGTAAAAAATCCTTGTTTCACACTTTATTTAAATTTATTCTGCCCAATAAATATCTCTCTTCACCTCACTTTTTTGACAGGCTTGCTTAATAAAAATTTATTTCTAGAATGTAGGCTTTCAGTGGTGGCTATAAGCCTTATCAAAGGCAACTGGGCTGAAATCACAGGTTTAAATCTTACTGCTATCAAAGACTGCATTTTTCTTCACTATGCAGAAAAATACCTGCATAAGCAAATTATATATACTGCTAAGATCAAGAAGAGATAAGCATCAGGGAAATTCAGACCAGCTGAGACAGTTTCAGAAGCCTGTTTAAATAAATTTCCTCCAAGTCTTAATTATTATTCCCTCGTCCTTTATATACTGAGTATATACACACAAAGGGATACTCATTATTTAAGTTTCAGCCACAGCTTGACATACGTAGAATAACAACATTTTAAGACCCTGGCTGCAAACCCTGGCACAGCGACTGCTGCTGTTGTTAGACCTACAAGAGGACATACTAAAAAGCAGAGAAAGAAAGAAAGAAGATGGGAAGCACCGAGGCAGGAAGAACGATCAGGAGACACTTAAGAAGCTGAGATCAAAAGGAAGAGCCTGTACTCATTTGCCAGCAATACAGAAAGCTTTGAATTTGCGGTTAATGCGTGAAAACTTTCATCTTAGGGCCTTGGACATCAATCACTTCCCATCTCATCTGTGTCACACATGCCACAGGAGAGCGTCGGGGAAGAGCGGCTTGGGATGTGCTAAGGGGGGTGAAATCTCTGTCTGCTGGCGTGAAGCTGGCTGGCTAACAGTGAGAAGGGAGTCAGTCACCTGTAGTGCATCTTGGTATAAGCACTGAAAACCGCTCGAGATTACCGATCAAAGGACAGGATTTTGGCTTCCAGAGCACTTTACTATTTACATTTAAATGTATCTGTCAGCAGAAAAATGTGGAATTAAATCATATTTGCAATAAGGTTTATAACCAAGATGCTTTGTAAAAAAAAAAAAAAGGAAGCTGCACCAAGACCAGTTAAAAAGGTATCAACTAATCCATAACCTGTCTCTTGAAGTCATGAGTAGGAGATCCCCTTTCCCTAAACACAGAGGCGGGACACAGACACTGTAATCCCTCCCTCCTTCTTCTCCAGGACATCATCCCTTCCAGATATTTCTGAAGCAAAAGTCCCCTCTGGAACCCTGCCCACTAGCACTGGTTCATCTCCTCCATTAGAACCTGCATTTCACTGTTTAAGCTGCTATATATTTCTCATGTTCACAACATGCAGCAGCAAGCTCCATACCCCAACTGCACTGTGGGTGTAGGGGTGGACAGAAAGATGCTTTTTTTTGTGTGTTAAAGCCTGATCCTTCCAATTACACCAGGGAGCCTTTGATTCTTTTATTTCAGTACATGAGATGTTAAACAGATAACGATTCCTTGGAGTTCAGAAATACAGGCAAAGATTTATATATCTTGATGAATCAGAGAGCTAAAACAGGAGGCTTGTTGCCTAAAAATTCCAGTTTCCTCTCTACTAATAAGTTCAGTTTGGTAAAACACATCACTTGCAGAGTGGCCACAGAAGATAGCATGGGATGCTAGGCAGGGATAATCACAAAAAGCAGTGGGGGGAAAGAAACACTTCCCTATTAAAGAGAACTCTGTACTTTGACACCTACTTTGGAAGTGAGAAAACTTGACTCTTAGGCAGCTTGATTGCTTGGAAATTCACCGGGTTATTTTTAAAGAGACAGGATGGTTCCAGAAGGCAATTGAAATTCCTTAAGCATCCAGCAAAGCCAGAGTTCTCACAAGTTAACCTTCAAGGATTTATGCATTTTCTTCTCTGAGGAAAATTGCTTCTGGAAGCTCACATAAAGCAAACACATAGGCAGAACTAATGCAGAAAGGCAAGATCAGAAAGGCCAATAATTGCCTCAAGGGATTCTGTGGAGGTGGGTATTATTTTAAATGATGCTTCAGATCAAAACAATCAAGAAGTTTTCCAAAAGATGATTTAAAAGATCATTAAATACCGCTGCTGTTAGTAAATGCGGGTTTTCTTCCTCCAAGACACATTGCAAATGAAAGATGTGTTCTTCAGCTGTTTGATTTTAGTTGAATGTAGCTCAGTTGAATTATTTTATTTTAATAGGTCTATTGCTGGTTTTAGCATTCCATTTTTATCCGATACTACGACTACACTTCATGAATATTAGATATTTTCAACTGTAATGTGAGAGACAAATAATGCACCAATTCCAGCTGCGATATTCCTGCTGCACACCCCCCATCACTTCTCCTCTTAACATCCCCAATTCAAAGGCAGAACTAAAAGGCATAAATAGCCTTGGCAGTTGAATTATTACCATCTTAACTGCTGATGAAGCATAGCTCAGAGTCCTTCATGCCTTTTGTATAAGCAAAGTGATGTGGAGACCTGCCCAAATACCACACCATCTCCACCAGTGCACATTTGGAAGCAGAGGACAGAAATCCCCAGCTGCCAGAAGCCACAGGGAGTGACCGGGCTCATCTCTGCCTTTCTGTGCATGTGCAGTGCCACAATATCAGCTCTGTGTCACTGCTACTTCCAGCTCCTGTATTTCCATGTTAAGGATTTGGCACAGTGCTTAAAAAGAGAATTCAGTGAAAAACTGAGATGAACTTCAGATTTCTGCATCTTCATGATTCCAGAGAAGTTACAAATGCACTTCTGCATTTGCAAAAGCCATTTTATTGTGGGTTTTACCTATTTCTCACCTCTCCATCTCCTGGGTGAGGGCCAGGAGATTCTCCTGACCTCATACCTGCACCATACAATGAGATCAGTTCTGTTTTGTAGCTAGTATGCAGTCCTACCCTCTGCAAATGCAAAGAACATCTAAACTAGACTGGGGGTGAAGGGGCTCCCTAATTTTCCAGTATTGAGTTAGACTCAATACACATTTTTGAAAACAGTTAGAAGCTGGTTGCTTTTAAGTTATAAAACAAATAGAATTTTCTGTACTGGGAAGCTCAAATACCAGTAATCAGCTGTCAGGTTGTATTCCTAACAAGTGCTTTGCTGATTTTCAAAACATCCTTTGAATATCAGCTCTTCAGAGAAATTCTCAGTGGATCATCAGTCTTTCAGTTGCCACTGCCCCTACTCCAATAACTGGCTTTTCCTCCCTTCCCAGTCCATGGGACTTAGCAACACAGATGCCCACACCAAATTCAGCTGAGAGGAAAGAGATGTACCAACGATGCACTGATGCAGAGGTGCCATTAAAAGTGATGACCCAGCAAGAGCTGTGATGTAGGGAAGTTCCAGCATCTGCAGAAAGATTCCTCTTTCCCTTGCTATATGCAGAATCACAAGGTCTTTTGTACTCAAAAATTTCACAGGGATATCATCCTAAATAATATAATATCTTAAAAATTCCTTGGTTTGCCTTCTGTGGGCACGTATCCTGTGGATATGTATCGTGGGTAACCACACCCCTTCTCACCCAGTCACTGAGGTGGTGGTTAGATTTGTTCCACCATGGAGTAGACTTAAAACTACAACTAAGGAGGGAAATTCAGTATTCCACTTTTGTTGTGCCTGAAAGTATTCTGTGTTTTCACAATACCTCCTCCTCCACAGCTTTTCGACCGGCACACCCAGTGGGTGCTCTTAGTCCCAGCAGAAGCACCTCGTTCATCACACCACAAGGGCTGGTTTTAACAACCCAGGCACTGCTCAAGAGCTGAAGTTGTCAGGTAACAGCTTGAGAAGAGAGTTTCTCTACCTACCATGTTGACGGCATCCTGGTCAAAGGGGTTCCACTCGATGTTCTGAGGGTAATGGGCCAAAACTTTGGACTTGAAGGTTCTCCTTAAGGGACTCTGGTCGAAATTCTCTCCTGCAACAAATGAAGAATTAATGACTTGTCACAGCAGTGAGGTTTCAGACAGAGCTCACTTGGGCAGCTTTCTTCTGTTTTTCTTTTTTTTTTTTCTCCCCTTTTTTTGATGAAATCTGAAGGGCATTTTCACTTCCTACAGAGGTACTACTTTTAAAAGAGAAACAAAAAAGATTCATATTCGGTCTGACCTTACCTTCCTTCCCACAAAATCTTACCAACCAGTTTCCAGCTTAGTATTTATGGCATGGAAATATATTTTCAAGAGAAAAATGACTGCTGGGATTTTACAGAAAAAGACCCTGAAATGAACTGAGTTCTTGACCTTCCCCTATAGCTTGAATATCTAGAGATGGCTTTACTTAGTCACTGAAATAGCACTTTCCCTCAAGTTTGTTAGAAACTGTCTTAAAGGTCAATAAAAAAATATCAGCACCTCTTGGCTATTATAAATTATTCAAGGATTCATTACAGATGATCTTTTTTATATCACAAGTCCTGTGTGAAAATTAAACATTTATTTTTTTCTACACCAAATTTCAAGGGCAGACATCTTCCACACAAAGAATCCACCAAGTGCAAAGAGGAAGATAGAAATTAGACTTCAAGCAGAAATGCATCCAGTTATCAGCATATAAACACTGTATTTCACAGTGATATTTTTAACGGAGTTTCCCCCACTGGATTGCCTACAGTATGCAAAACAGTGATCACAACAAGTTAAAATCTGTTAATTAAATTACCATCTACTACACTTTTTTCAGGTATCAGGTTACTAATTCCAGCGTTCTCATTTTAAAAACGACATATGGGTCTTTTCTATTCATCTGCTTTCTGAGAGAGATGAATGGGATGGTGCCTTAGGTTCATAGCGTGGAAGGTTTTTCACCAACCCTTGCTTCACACTCAAAGGCTCCCTTTAGGATTTCTTAGTATTACCTAAGTACTCCTCAAAATATGTTACTGAAATAGAATTGGATTTCTTTTCTTTACGGAAGAATATTATTTCTCCTTATACTTAAAGAGAGAACGAATATTTCACTAATGTTTTGAATATAAAGAGGTTATTTTGGATTAAAAAATACTCAATTGCTTGGCAAGTTCTAAAGGCAATCCACCATTCCTGAGGTCACTAACCTCACTAACCCCTCTCTGAAGGCAACGTGGACACAGGTATAACTCGTGTTTGCTGACTTACACACAGCAATTAACCCTTTGTGCAGCGAGCAGCCTATGAGATGTTGCAAAATTCACAGTTCAGGAATTACTCGAGGGTTTCTGAGGCTGCACCCACTCGGCACATGCCCTTTGCTCCTTGCAAAGCACAGTCTGCACAATCATTTGTCTCAGAGTGAACTGATCCAAGGAATTTCCTGTGCAAACCGACATCTGAAAGCAGAGCTTCTTGGTATTTTACCTGGCAGAGCTTAGGGTATGAAGGTAATTGTTGGGAGCACAAAGTAATGGAGAAAAACACAGGGGCAGTTCACAAGGTAAAAATTATCAGGCCAAATTTTAGGAGGGTTGAAAACCATTTGTTGTATGAAACCCTTAGCACATCTTCAGTGCAGAGGGCAGAAGCTGCACTGTGTCTCAGGGGCCACAGTGGCAGGGCCATTGCACAACAGAGGTCAGGCATTTCTTTCACCAACTCCAGCTGCCTGCTTGGTCAGGAAAGGGAAGCAGAGGCTTACGCTGGAGTTTCCCTCCATGAGGGTCGTGTAGGCGGATGGAAATTCCTCAAGACACACGTGTCAGTGGCGCTGGGATTGCATCTCACCCTGCTGTGAGAGCCACTGCACTGAGTTCAGGAACCCGGTGGAGCAGAGCAAACCACCTCTTCCAACAGCACTCATGTTCAAATGCATTCAGAGGGTTTAAAATCTTTTTCTTCCCAAGGAATCGGTATTATTTTAAAGATATGGTCATTTTGAACACAGGATTTAGCCACGTTGCGGCATTGCGGTGAAACCACCACACCTGGAAGTGTTAAAAGAAACATGTGGATGTGGCACCTGGGGATATGGTTTAGTATTAACACGGCAGTGTGGGGTTAACGGCTGGACTGATCTTAAAGGTCTTTTCCAACCTTAATGATGCTAGGATTATTTTTCTGTAGCACTACACCTGTCTCACTTGTTTTTGCTGGGTTACCATGCGGGGAGAAAAGCAAATAAGCTTCAACAAGGCTGTTTTGGGCTGGGGAGGAAAAAAAGTCTGAGATGATGCAACGCTGCAGCTGTATTTCCTGGGGAAGGAAACAGTAAGATGGGGAGTGGATGAGGGGACTGGGGAGATCTCACTCTGTACAACTACCTCAAAGGAGGTTGTTGTGAGGTGGGAAGTCAGATTCTTCTCTCGGGTAACAAGTGACAAGACCAGAGGAAAAGGCCTCGAGTTGCATCAGGGGAGGTTTATACTGAATATTAGGAAAAATTTCCTCACAGAAAGGGTTGTCAAGCATTAGAATGGTCTGCTCAGGCAAGTGGTTGAGTCACCATCCCCGGAGCCATCTACGAGACATGCAGAGGTGGCACTTAGGGACACGGTTTAGTGGTGGACGTGGCAGTGCTGAGTTAACGGTTGGACTCGGTGATCTTAGAGGTCTTTTTCCAAACTAAATGATTCTATGATTCCACATGAGGAACTCTGGTAGGGGAAAGCAGCCTGCTTCTGGAATTGCTCAAAGCAAACCAGAAATCCAGCGAAAGTGTATGCATCACTGAAATAAAGAAAACTGAAGTTATTAGCTAAACTGGATCAAATTCAGAAACACGAAGTTCCTCTCCATGCTCAGTTACAAAGTCAGACTGAAATACCAAAAAACAGAGACCATTACTCTACTGCAGAACATGGCAGTAGAATAACCTCTTATTTTGGTCTAAAAGTTCTTTGCAGAGGCATTATAGATAAAGATATAATGTCATCCACCAATTCCTAAAGCTTCACAAAATAAAGATCCCAACAAGCAACACCAGCAAAAATTCTCTCTCCAGGTATGTACTTAAACATACTCAGCAACATTTTTAATTCTTAGTATCAAACCATAATTAATGTGCTTGCATAATCAAACAAATATGCATGAGGTTATTTCCTAATTAGATCTTCAAGCATTCTCACATCTGACAGTTTACCTGACAACTGTCAATTGGCAGATAGGCAGGTATTTGATGCTAAATTTGTTTGGTTGCTTCTACTAAAATTTAGAAGAACTGGATGACTTCATTGAGTTCTCTACCACGGACAGCAAGTGATTGCTGGAGTCCAAATTTCCTTAAAGTTTTCCTTTTTCATAACACAAAAACGTTACTGTAACCTAATGGATAGATGCTAATTGGGTAATTTGTGTTCTTCAGAGGTACTCATCACTGTTGCAGTTCATCACTTGAGCCCTTCACTGGTTCTTTGGGGCCCCCTGTTCCACTCTACATCATATAGATGCACCTTTTGCTTGAAAAATTTATTTCCAAGTTAGACCAAAAACTACATCACTGGGGATGCAAGAGCAGCGAAGGCCCTGATATCTTGCTGTTCTTATTATTTAATATCCTTCATCTCATTTTTCCTATAACCCCCCCCCCACACTTGGTGGGCAATACTCTGAGAGCATTTAGAACCAGTGGAGAAAAACAAGGCGTATTTGCCAATAAACCACTGTAATAATGATAAAATGAGGGTTTCAGTCAGCTTTTGGAAGGGACCAATAATTTGTACGGTGCTGAAGTTATTTGTGCAGTTTTTTAAATGACAGATAGGCCTAAAAAGTTTTGGTTATGAAGCACAAGCATTGCTTTAAGAAATTCAGCTTCCCAAAACCAGCAGTTACAATGCTCTAGAAGGCTGACAACACGGATTCATTTTATCTGGAAAAGTAAAGGGCACAAACAACTTACCTTTGCAGAGTCTCTGCAGTGTTTGCATTTTACTACTCCGGTGGTTTAAAAAAATATAAATTAAAGGCAAAACACACATAAGAGAAAATATGATTTTCTCAATCAGTGATCACAAAACAAAAGAGGAAAAAAAAGCCAAGAACCCTCACCACAGTGAATCAATCGGTCATCAGCTAAAAAAGGACACAACATTGCACCCCCCATACACAGCTACCTCCCAGAAAGTCAAACAGGGTAAGCTTGTAGAGGAGACACAATTTAGGAAAGAAACAGTACGAGGATATGACAGGAAACAGCCTGCATGTCAGGGTGAAATGTCGTGGTTTGGCCAAACTAGCAGGAAACCCCCCAACTCTCCCTGAAATGAGATGAGAGACAAAAGGACCACGACAGCGAGCTCCACACTGACAAGCAGCTGGAAGAGAACCACAGGGAGCAAAACCTTCTTGGCAAACAAGAGGGAAGGGGTCTGGACCAAAGGGTACCTGATAGCATCAGCTCTGAGCCTTGTTAGTTCTGAACTACTGAGCCACGCACGGCAAATAGAATTTACTTAGCTGTTATTTTAGACAAACAGTGAATTTCCATTAAATCTACTATGTGCTTTTAAGTGCTTGCCTACTAACTTCCCAAACAGGATTAGCAAGGCAGATTAAAAATGAAGCAAGTATCAAATGTGAACTGAATCCATATACTAAAATATTAATGGGCAGATAACAGTACTGTGAATGCAGCCAGAAACATCTTATTTGATGTGTGGTGCCCATTCATGCAAACAGCACAACTCATAGGGTAAGCTGCCTCTCAGAGGCAAATTAAAAAATTGGGTTTGAATGGAAGCCTTTTGCTCTCAGGATACTTTAAAAAAATATTCAAGTACTTTTCAAAATTGTGTAAAGTGTGCCAGATTCAATTTCCATTTCAATTGGACACTACATCCTATGTAACTGTACTCTCACACAACTTGTGCCTTCCCTTTAAGGCACTGCTTTTTAAAGGGACATTTAGTTTCAAATTAAAAGCAAATGGTGAAGTGACAGATGCTAGATCAAGAAAAACTGTGCTAATTTAATTTCAAAATCAGAAGATTTCTCAAAATTAGAAAATACCTGTGTTTTGGATACAGGATTCAATTACTAGGGAAATGCAGCTACAATTGTGAGGTTGTCAGTCATGATGGCTTTCGTAAGAGGGATCCTACGTATAAATTTAGTGATCTTAAGGTTTAACCAAATCTGCTTCAATTAATAATCACAGCTACAGCGGCATAGAAAGCCATCTACCAAACAGGCTGAGGCATCCCTCCACCCACACCCTCTGGTCCAGGGAATGCAAGCTATCTGTCACTCCTTCCGAGCCCTGGAATGTCAACAGGAATGCCTGTGACTACGGAAACAAAAATATCTTTTCTTCCTTTAGAGGAACGTACTGGGAGCACAACTATGCACAGTGCTGCACCTCACGGTGACCATCCCTTTGATAGCTATTTCCAATCAAAAGTGTTCAGCACATCCAGTTACGTTCTTTCCCTGCAGAGGGAACTTCAGGTTTATTCCGGATGACCCCGCACAGGAAGCAAACAGTGAACAACGTGGGAGCGAGAAAACAACGTGGGAGCAGCAACAACAGCGCTCGGCTGGGGAGCGACTGAGCTATTAATTGTCAGGTTCAGGAGCTGGTAAGTTTAAGGAGTGCAGAAACTGTTCTGCTGGTTTTACTCCGAGCCCCACCAGGGTGCCAAGGGGGCAGTGGAAGGCTAGTCAGAGTTCAAGGACATTAACTCAGAGGCGTTATTTCTGAGCACATACTCTCATAATCTCACAGCAGAGGAGGGAGACAATATGAAAGAGAGAACTGGGACAAGGCAGCCAGAACAGTTTCCATTCCAAAATTTTAAAACCTGCATTGTCTGTAAGATGGTTGTGGCTGTCCAGGGAGCAGCTGAGGAGGGGGGCAGTGTCTAACCTACTTTTGCACGTTGATACATAAAGGAATTGATGGATCATATTTAAGCAGGAAGCCATAGAGGGTTGTGTACCCTTCAGTGCATCTAAATCATTTGGATTTTTTGAGGGCAGGGGCGTGTCTGTGTGAACCTCACAAATATTACTATTTAAATTTAGACTGCAAAACATGCTTCCTCGAGACGTCAGGAAACTTTGGGTCCCGTAGCAGATATTGGTGGAGCTGGACCTCCAGTCCCCTTTATTCACACAGCCAAGCCTAGCTAGATTTGTGGATAAGTATCCTCCAATGCCAGATATTATTCAGTCCTTATCAAGCACAAAAAGATCTAGCATATCTCATCTCCACCAATATCCTGACACCACGACTGGCATTCTGCTGGAGAGGGGAAGCACATGTGCCAAGAGAGCTTTAAGAAACAGAACAAAATTTACCAGATATTGATTTAAATTAGGTAAAGGAATAAAAAAGTTCAAGGATTCTGGTTTTGATTTTGGTCTCTGATCCTTAATCTGATTCAAGGGGAGTTGGAAGATTGAAAATAAAGAAACAGAGAGGGCCTGGTGATTGTTTTGTCCTTAACCCCTCTTTACCTGAGGTTTTGTCTGCAGTATCTGAGTTCTTGCCATGGAGATCTGCTTGTAGCCATTTGTACAAGACTACACAACATAACAAACAGAAATAAAAAAAAAAAAAAAAAAAAAAAAAAAAAAAAAAAAAAAAAAAAAAAAAAAAAGATATGAACAAAATGAAAAGACATACAAATGCCCTGGGGCAGGGAAAAAATGTGAACCAGACATTCAATACTCCCCCTTGCAATCTCTCTTCCCCCCCACTACTGGCAAAGGGTAAATGCATGAGATAAATAAAACCCTCTATGACTGTATTATTACAGAGGTGTTGAATGCAATGACAGACACGGTAGAATACTTGACAAAATTAGTAACAAGATTAAATTCTCAGTACTTCAAACAGCATCCTGCCTTACAGGTTCCCCATTATGAAAGACATCTTTGTTCACATATTGAGCCACTCCAGAGCCCGTGAAACTCAGGGGGGAAAAAAAGACATCAGTTCTTCAGCTAGTGTTGAACTAAACCCAAGAAGTTTTATTTAACATAATACTGTTAGCTATGTTGTTACACCTTCATTCCTGTACTGCATACCATTTTCAGGACTTACTGAAGTTACCTAACAGCTCTAGTCATCATTTCTGTCTCGTAACTCGGTGTTTTTAGACTAAAATTTGAATAAATAAGCTATGTTTAGAACTTGGATGAACAATTTTCATGTCTTCCAGCAACAGCTACTCCAGCAGGCACAGCTTCCTGCTAGCCTGCCTAACTGAGGTTTCTTCCAACTGGTTTGCTCATCTCCTGCAGAAAACCAAAAAATGTTTTCAGAAGCCATGGAATTTCTTCATTAAAAAAAGTCGCATTTGCACACTACACAAAGGCGTTACACAATCCTCCTCAAGTTAAATATTTTTATAGACCTGGCGCCCACATTAGAGCTGCAATACCATTGGCCTCTCCAGTAATTCAGTTCCTAGGTGTAAATTCAGAGTATTTCCACCACAACCTCATCCTTGACCTGTTAATCCTGTTCAGAGGACCAAGACAGTTCTGCCAAGGCCAGATTTTTCTGGAAGGCAGCACTCAGCAGAGGGCACGGGAGTTCTTCCAGTAGAGATTCTTAGGTGTGAATTTGTATTTCAGGATAATTTTTCTTTAGAATGCACCTGAAGATAGCCTACATGAGAATCTGCAGGGTGATGTTTTTCCACCCCACGTATCTTAAGTTATTTCATTCTACTTTTGAGCTGTTTGAACTAAAAAGTTTCGTAAGTATTTAAATTAAAGAAACAAACCAATTGTCGAAGTTAGAGAAGCCTCTTGCTAATTGCCCATTATACACACTACTTTTACAACCCTCTCTGTCTGGCTGTCCTCTCAGTTCTCCCCTAAAGATTATCATTCAAAGGGAATTGGGCACCGAGCTTCCACAGACTTTGCCACCACCTCTGCAACAGGAAGGGTGAAAAGGGAAGATGTAAAAACTTTGTGAAATATTGTATAGCTCAATGAACTGGGACAGGTTTCTACTACCCATTTCAGTACTTTGACCATTTATTATCATCAATTATGTGGCTAAACAGTCACAGATGTTATGTAAAAAATCCTGGACAAGTAGTCAAATTAACAACAGTGATATAAATACAGAGCTATAGACACTGTTGTATGGCCTAATTCTTTACACAAACACAGTGTAATGGAATACTACCATTGCCACAAACTAATTAAACTTAGGAAAGGCTCACTATTTCAAAAGTTCTTTTAAAAGGCAGTCTTACCCACCCAAAGGAGTTATTGCATATCTTAATAAGTTAAAAAGGGCTCTAACATGAGAAGTTTAGTTTCCAGCATCTCTTCCTTCTGACCTTGATTAAAATACTGATCTCTCTGCCTACAGAGTAACATTATACAGCACCAACACTGTCAGAGTCTTAAAATAGCCCCAAGTCCCAGCTGCCAACAGACATCTCACTACACTCACAAACAACTACGAATTATACCATACCTTTTACATAAAACCTGCATCATAATCGTGTCAAATTAAAAAACCTGTGGCTTAAATTACATCAGTTTGAGTGATTCTTTGCATTGGGGTGGGCAGAGTTAAAAAACCAGGCACCCAAGGCATGGTGCTCCTACACAATTGCCTGCTATCTTTTTGTTTAGTTACATAGCAAGCCAGCATTGTACATAAAACCATACGAAGGGTTTGACTGTATCCTCTCAGCTCCCAGAAGAAGAGTAGAGTGAAAAACATTCAGGCAAGAGCAAGACACCACCACAGGTCCCTAAATGCAGCAGGATGCTAAAGACTGTCTGGCAAGGGATTCCCGGCTTTGGAGCAACAGGCACTCAACTACGGTCTTGGGCTGAACTGCCAAGACAGTGAAGGCATTTTAGATGCCATCACATTCTCTATGCAGTTTGGACATATTCCTACTCATTGCAATGCCTGTTTCCCAATCCTTGTTTCACGGGTTCACCTCCCTCCATGGACAGAACACAGAATGAGGTACCCAGTCACACCTTTTGCACAGGATACCTTTGATGCTTGTGCTTTTTACTTACTTACAAGGACAGGATCGAGTTCAAATGGACCTGATTTCTGTGCTAAAATATGATATCTCGTTCTCAGTCTGGTTTTGGACACAGACACAATTATAATTTTTGATTCAAATGAATCTTAAAGCAGGTTTTATTCTCTACTCCACCATAACAGAGGTAGTACAAGTGTCTTGTCTCAAGATCTGCTTTGCTACAGTTGGTATTTCTGGAGAAAAGAGGAAGAAAAGACCAAAACCCACAAACAACCAGAACTTGTCATCCTAAAAATCCCTATGTTATTACCGTTTAGGTTTGTGTGCGAGAATGCAGGAAAGAAAGGGGAGTTTTTCAGTAAATTTTGCTCTGGGGTTTTTTTATGACGAGAACAGCCTTATTTTTATAGTTTCATCAATCCAGTTATCTTTCAAACTGGGCTGTATTAAACAGAGGGTTTTTTAAAACCACTCTGTACTACACATAATATCATGCACCAGTATCAGTCTCCACTCATCAGGATAGCAAGTTTCAGGTGTTTTTGTCACTTGAAGCAGTTTCACCAAAGCTGCATTTATACAGTAGCAGAGCGTGAATGAATTCGCAGATACAACACCTTCTGCCACCCTAATTAAGCTTAGTTTGCAAGTCACTACAAGAAAATAAAGAAGTTCAATTTGGGCTGGACCGTTTTCAGCACTGAACAACCGTGACATAAACAGAGCACAGAGATGCCCATACTGCAGCTCAAACAACCAGCTATGCCTGTTTGGCGTTTTGCTTTTTTCTGGCTTTCCTTCGACCCATCTCACACAAGCCTGAGGCCTCAGTTCCCTGGACTCAGCACTGTTGCACTGCATTTTGCTGTTTTAAAGGAAGCCCTGGCTTTCTGATGTCCCCAGGAGCTGTCCCTCAGCCTACTCAGCCACAAAGAGGATCCAAAGGACTCGTGGTTGGTTTTCACTTGGCACTTCCCACAGGTTTTGGCGATGAGAGGGATGTTAGCCCTATTTTCCAGGGAAGATTTTTCTTCTTCAAACAGCACAATCCATAGCCCAATACAGGCACTCAAGATGGCTACTTAGAACACCCTGAGCAGGGACAGCCTCTTTGCAGTGCTCTGAAGAGCTGGCCCACACCTGTGAGGTTTAGACAGCTGGTTTTCTCAGGGCAGCAAAAAGTGGATTTAAAGACAGCGGGCCCAGAAGTGGCCCCTCACTGTGGTGAGTTACTTTTTTTGCACACCCTTTACAAGCAAAGGGTTGCAGGAAGACAATTGTTGCCTGTCAAAGGCTGCAGCTGCTAAGCTTTATGAAAACTTAGTTAAAAAGTGGTTTCGATAAGAAAAGGGTCTGGGCAAAGAAAGAACTTTGCTTCTTGTAGTCGAGAAAGCTCTTCCATCGGCGTAAAGCAGAAACACTCCCTTGTGTCACACAAACTTTGTTTAGGGAGTTCTGAGAAACTGCTGTTTAAGCTGCCGCCAATAAAGAATTGTCCTTATGACAGTCTCCAAGAGCCAGTCTTCCGCCAGTTTTCAACAAATGAATCCTTTTAGAGTAATAAAAGACAAAAAAACCTTCTGCACACTGAAAAGTCACCAGAACCCTCAGGCAAGGCTTGAAGTTACCAGAGCTTCTGGATGGAGAAGGGTGGGGAGCAGGCATGAAGATGCAGAGAGACAAGGATCTGCTGCCCACGCAGCCAGTATTGGTCCTTAACTCTGGTAGTTCCACTTAAGAGCTAGCCCAGAAACCATTTCAATTTGGAGATTGCTCTCAGCTGCTTCAACCCAGCTGTACCACAATAATTGGAGATCAGCATACATATGCTTCAAATGTGGGCAAAGCTGTCACTGAGATGAAGGCATTTATATAACAATGCAGTTATTATTAGCTCTGAAAAAACAACAACAGAATTCTGTCAACTAAGAGTGCTAGAACACTGTTAAGAGGCAAAAATACGATATCGAAAGAAAGATCAGTTGTTGTAACTACTCATTTGAATACTTCTTCTGCCACGAACATCTCTGCAAGAACCTACAAGTCTTAGTCAACACCAACTTTGTTTACAATCTGAAGAACAGGCCGCTGCCAGTGAGTTTACAGAAGGGATCATTAAGAAGCTATCAGCACACAGGAATTGTGCATGTAAGCCACATGAAAAACATTTTTTATGCTTGTGCAAACCTTAAGTAAATCACTGCTAGTTGGATACAGCTTTAGATTTTTTTCACCGCAGCAGAGATCTAAGTATTTCAGACAAAGCATAAACAAACAGATTGATCCTTTATCAGTGCTGCCCATTTTATGGCCAGTTTCCAAGTCTACTGAAAATACAGAAAGCTGAAACCAGGACTCAATCACCAAGTCACTGTAAAGTGTCAAATCCATAGGCATGGACAAACATTAATTTCTGGATGCAAACTAGACTCCAGGTGGAAAACTCAGAGCATAGCAGGATTTCTACTTTGCCTCCAGATTTAGTTCAGATCCCTACAAAGGCTCCCAGAAACTAAACCCTTTGGCTTCCCTTCACACCTTGGGGAATACTAGGTGCCAAAGCATCTGTAGAAAGATGGCTCTCCTTCAAAAAGGCCAAAAGAGTAATTGTCTCTGGTTCAGCTCACAAATGCCCTTGTGCCTCAGATCCTTTCTTCCCTTGTCCCACTCATCCCCACAGACATCTGGAAATGGAGGATATTGTGATTCTGCAAGTGCAGTCCTAACCTTTGTGCCTTAAAAGCACCACTTCAAGGCTTCTATCGTATTTCCTCTCTGGTGTATTTAGGGGTTGCCTGCTCTCCCAACAACCCAGCTTTAAACTCCAGGATACACTGTCCACTGCCATCAACAAGATCTCAAAGAACACAGGTAAAGTCCCTCCCACAAAAACTCAAAAGGGATCGGTGCAAAGGGCTCTGAATCTTAAAAGTCTCTCCTTTGTCAAAGCCCAACAACTAAAACCAGTCTCTTGCCTCCCTCTCCCCTCCCAGTCCTCTAAAAATCCCTCTATAGAGCAGTAGATACCCATGTAAGAACAGTACATGTTTCAGGGATGTTTTTAGACCCTAAAGCTATAAAAAGACTGTAGAGAGCAACAAATGGGAACCGTGAACATTTCCTGGCCTCAATCAGGGTTGAAAAGAGCCAGTGGAACCCTGAGAGTGGATCTGGAGAGATGTACAAAAAGGAGAGTAAGAAACTGAAGTTCCTTTTCACCCAAAGTGCATGTTTTGCCTATTATTTCAGTGCCCTACTAGTAGAGATGAAAGCAGCAGAGGACAGATCTAAATAACCTTAAAAATTACTTGGCATTTGAGCAAACGTTTCGTCTTTACCACTAATCCACTAATCTTCCAGTGCCTGGATCCCAGGTTGATTGGCATGCTAAAAATACACAGGTAGAAGGTACGTAATTGCTGCTCTAATTTTTACGTAACCATGAGCTGTCACCAACTCCAGAGAAGCTGCTCCTAAACCAAGGCTTTTAGAGCCACCCCAAACAGGCACTGGAGCCCTCCCAGCCATTGCACACAACTCCTGCTGTTTCTGCATAACATATCTTAAAGTATTTTACACATTCCTTTTGCATAAAGTAGAATTTTATGGAGTTAAATAAAATGCTTCACCTAATGAGGCAAGACATACCATGCTGTTTTGGAGATCTCAGTAGCTGCTATAACATTACACATTAGAAATGGAGTATTTTAAGGTTGGATTAGGCACGGGCCATAGCTGAACACACCAGTTTCTGGAGGTCTGGAAGGTCTAATAAATGCAAGAAAGTGTCATGCGAAAGGAAAGAGAATTAACAAAATGTATGGGATCTGAAACAACGGTGTCTTGGTGTGAGAATGTGTGACAGCTACATTTGAGCATCCTGTTACAAAAAAGAAACAAAACGAAGAGCATTTCCATTTTGCTTGGAAAAAGTTGCTATTCCTTCAGATCAAGGCAGGAAAGGCTAATTTTTGATGCATAAAGATGGGTTTCAACAGTTCCCACTCGACATTCCCTATAAAATATAAGCCCACCAACAAAAGAGCATTATTCTGCATAAGAGAGCATATGTGTCATGTATTCACAACCACATACATGTGCATGCTCCCTCTCTCCCAAAGAGAGGGGACTGGCACGAACAGTCTGTTACAGGTTCAAAAGCTGCACCCTGCACCTGGGGCTCTTCCACAAAATGGCCCCAGCAACAACAGAGAGTCCCCAAACCTGGGTACCAGCTGGCTCATAATTCCTCACAAGACTGCAGTAGCATCAGGAGTTCCTGCATTGCTCCCATGGGATTAAAATTCCCATCTCAAATCAAACAGGATACACACACGTCAGATTAAAGAGACGCAGGCATTTGCATATCTCTTCAGGCTTTGACAGGTTTCTGGTGATTTATTCTGCAACATGCAAATATACCAAGAGCATCCCTGATGGATACATCCTCAATGCACAGGTTAACAGGTCAGCGTGCCTTGGATTAAATATTTACATTTAGGAAGCAATTTCTTTTTTTTTTTAATACTTAAATAGGGAGCACACACAAGAGGAAAGACCCAAACTATAAATATTTGTGACAACAAATGATGTAGATCTCAACAGTTACCCAGCTGTTAGCAATAAGCGTAGCAGAGGATAGCTGAGCACAAGTATTACTGGATATTTGCTAAAATAAAATCTGTAGCTCTATTATCAGGCTGAAAAAAATACTTTCTTGTTAAGGGCTGTAAGATGATTCACTAATACTAGATTACCACAGACTATAATGAATATTTCAAGGGTTTCACATGTATACAGCCAGTCAGTCCAACTGGGGCTGGTCTCCAAGCGGTCACAAGAACAGGCGGTGCACGTGGGGAACAGAATTCCCCTTTGAAATCAAAAAGACTATGTACTTATTTGAGATTAAAAGAATTTGAGCACTTACATACATTCTACAGCTGCAAATTCAAAGGTCATAAAAGAATTACAAAACATTCAAACTTCTAGCTAAGCTTATTTATAAGCCAAAACAACAAAGCTTCCAAAACACACTCCTCTTGCCTCTGAAAAAGGCTGCTCGCTAAAGTAGGATTTCACCTCAGGCTTTGAATTCAGCAAGGTTTATTCTCTGTTTATACTGATATGACAACCTGAATGTGACTTATTTTAATACAGAAATATGAAACTTCAACCTGAATCTGTATCTTGTGGCATCAGAGTATCAATTTATAAACAGCCTGAGGAACTGTCTGTTCTAGTGGTGCTTCTGGTTAACCCCTTCCCAAAATTAATGCCTCCTCAAAGAAACATCCTTTTGCCACTCATTCCAGGGATCTAAACACTTTGGTGTATTTATTCAGGTATCCCCCCCACCTTTCCTGCCTCCTTTTTTATAGTGGTGCTTCCCAACATAGCTGGTTTAGGCTGCAGGTTAGTGCTGAGCCACCTTTCATTCAGGTCAGGAGCACTTTGACTTTAAAGTGGGGGTGGAGGATGTAACAGTCCTGCAATGGCACTATTCCATATCATCTTCCCACCCCTCCACTGCTTTCTCCACGCCTAAAGAGATGATGGATTTTGATGCAACCCCTGGGGGTAAATCTTGAGCAGCTGACTTAATGGCAGGAAAACCTGCGCCTCATACGGGCACAGGTCAGATCAAAGTGCAGTCGCCCTACCCAAATAACAACACACGGACTCACATGGCTCCACAACTGTCTTCCAGCTGGACTCTCTGACAGAGTTTTGCACTTTCTTTGGCAAATGACAACATTGCTTCATCTCCCTGAACCGTCAAGGCACGTCAAAGAAGCCGTGCAATTAACATTGTCTAAAATAACAGGTGTTTCCTAAGCCTTTTAGTTTCTGCTTTGAAAATGGGTTTAATTGCAACCTTGTGTTAACCTGCAGAAGCAAAAGCACTTACTTCTGTTCAGACACAAGATCAGTTTTTCCCTTTCCTTAACTTTTCTTTTACTTAATATTTCGGAAAATTGTGCTCTTTTGACTGTATCCTATGCAAAGGTAGTTCAGTAAGCAAGCCACAGTAGAGTGTATTCCAAACACAAAGTAACACAAAACTGCACCAGCTCAAATTTACTGTGGGGGTGGTGAGGCACTTGCACAGGTTGCCCGGGAAAGTTGTGGATGCCCCATTACTGGAAGCGTTCAAGGCCAGGTGGGATGGGGCTCTGAATAACCTGGTCTAGAGGAAGGTGTCCCTGCCCCTGGCAAAGGGGTTGAAACCAGACGATATTTAATGTCCCTTCCAAGCCAAACCTTCTATGATTCTATGAATTTTCCTGAGGAGCCCTTCTACTTGAATACAAATAATTAATTTCATAACACGCAGAACAGCTCTGCACTTCTCACAGGCTGCCCTGAAGCAGAAAGCAAGAAAGTGAGATCTGGACAGAAGGGGAGCCCTGGACATAGTGATCCATCAGGACAGCGTGGGTAAGCAAGTAGGACCTCAGACGCCAGCACTGGCCATCACAGGGAGCATCAAATCCCACATTTGTCAGGGACACAAGTTCTGTTCAAATAAACTTGCAGAGTCTTTCTGCTCTCTTCTGAAACCCAGTTTGTCATCACCAAGGTAGGAGTGAAGTCATTCCAGCATCCCTTTAGCTGCCATCTGCGTTCCCACAGGGAGGAGGCTCAAACTTGTCAAATGCCTTGAATTAAAAAAAAAAAAAAAAAAAAAAAAAAAAATCAACCTCTTACCTCAGAAGTGTTAAGAGGTGGCAATTTCAGGACAACAGCCTGAAGCCACTGGCCATCAGCAGAGCACACTGCCTATGATTAAGCACGAAAAATAGGTCCCCAGAATCCAATCCCCAACTGCATTGGGGACAGCAATTTTTGAAGATTCAGAGACTCATAGAGAGACTCTGAAATTCAAAGCGGTAACTTGTTTAGGAAACAATACCAGTCTTTAAGGACAGAAGATAAAAGGGAGTTTGGATTACAGCAAATATGGTTTCTGTTACTAGCCCTCCCTCTTTTAAACAGCTATTTTTGATTCCTATTGTCAGGGAAAGAATAAGACATATCATTAGCATGAACATGGCAGGGAAGACATTGCTGGAAGATGACCAGGGAAGAGGAGCAACCTGAGATGAGGCGTGCTTGGCATGGAATGGTCCAGTCTGCCCTGCAGTATGGGAGGTGAGACTGATGAGGGACCAGATCCTGCCCAGCCCTCCCTGTCTGCTCTGCCTACCTGCAGCGTGTGCACAGCTCACACACATGCCAGGATTCTCTCACCCAGGACGGGCAAAAAACTAAAACCAACCAACCAAAAATCGGAGCTACCAGAGTTGGAGAGGCTCATATATATTTCCCACAGATGCATGTGGGGACCAACCATTTCAGTGACTATTTAAGGATGTGCATTGGAAGCTCCCTTGAAAGCCCACCTGGTTCTGATAGTACCCTGCTGGACAGCAGGTTTAAAAAAAAAAAAAATCAGTGGCCTTTTTGTTTGGTTGGGGTTTTTTTAACCTTTTACTCCTGCTTAAGACTCCGCCCCAAGTCATTTCACCTCCCTTCAGGAAAACTGTGTTTCAGAAGATACTGCTGGTAGCTGACACTCTTCTGCCTGATTAATAACCTCACACCCACCAAATATTCCATGCCATCAGACACCGCCCGAGTAGACAATCCCATGTACCAGTAAACACAAGGCAAGGCTGGGCCTTTGGTTCCTTCTTCTTCACCAAGGCCCGAAGGATTTTTCTGATGATGAAAGCCTTCAGAAAGCCACTCTGTTCCTGTGTCTCAGTTCACTTAGACAGGTTTGCTGCTAAAGATTTTTCCCTAAGAAGGAGGATTTCTTATGTCGTGTAGCTTTTAATTAATTGGGGCGCCTCAGACCAGAAGGTCTGCTTGCTCCCCCTAAGTGAGCTTCCCAAACAACAAAAACACGCTTAACATGTGGCAGGGTTATGGTTCAAAAGTTCATTTGGGCTTAGCTTTGTGCTAGAAAACAGTTTTGACATGTAAATTTACACAGACTCAGACTTACTGGAGGTTTAGGAGGCCTAGAAGGCATTTAGAGCATGGCTGTGGGTAACACGTGAGCGTGCCCATTTCATGTTGTTACACAATGCACTGTCTCAGCTGCGTTGGGGAAGGGATGACTAATGCTGAGCAGAGACACAGACAGACCCCTAACAGAGTCACAGAGGAAACTGGAGAACTTCAGACGTAGAATCATCCAAAACATGTACCTGTAAAAGCAGGGGGACTGGGATTGAGTGGATGGGAACAATCAGGTCAGAAAGGACCTCTGGAAGTCATCTGGTCCATGTCCCCGTTCAAAGCAGGACTGACTTCAAAGCCAAATCATGGTGCTCAGGAGCAAGACAAAAATATTTTTTGAGATGAAAAACTGCAAAGAGAGTTCAGTAGCTGTAGGGAGGGGAGTGCAAAGACATCAACATTTCAGCATCTCTGGAGCAAACAGTGTAAGTCAGGATTTCTCTAATTTAATGCTTTCAGTGCAAACCACGAGGCACTCTTGAAGCTGCAGTGTAAATACCAGGTGGAAAACATAGTTTGTGAGGTTTTAGAGGTATTAATCACCCCTCATCAAGCCTCTGGTCTTTTCTCCGAAACATTTCTGCCTCTCAGCCTTATGTTGTTTAGTCCTAACGCATCTATTACAGTATAATGTAACAACAGCAGAAGCATCAGTAACATCATCTTTTGGCTGGAGACCACACACTGAACTAATTTCATTGTTCGCCACCTCACATCTCCAGGAGAGCAAGGCCCAGCAAGCTCAAAGGCACCATTTGTATCTCCTGGATATTACAGCTCCATGGTCACTCCACCTTCTCCTGGCTTTTGTATCTATGGTTGTATCCAGAAAATCATGCCGATTTCTCACTGCGAAGTCACTTTTTTTGGCAGTTTGGCTGCTTTCACAACAACAAGGCCCAAGAAAAACAGTCCGTACAGTTTCAGTGCCTTTCCTAGCGCAGCTGCATCCCGGGTGGGACTTAGGCTAATCCCCCCTGAACGGCCCTGTTGCTCTTGCCTTGCTACAGAGCAGCCTGCTGCAGCCCTCCTGACATCGGTTTAATGCTGATTAGTCCCGACACAATTCTGGTGCAGGCTTCCTGCCAGGCAAGGGAATGAACAAAATTGGTTTGCGCACAGACCAGACGACAGCTGCAGTCACTCCAGCTCAAATCTGTTGAATAAGGACCCTTTTCTTGTTTACCAAGATGAGGCTAAATTAGCCCAGCATGAGACAGAAGGACAGAGCAAATCCTAAAAGCCAGCGATGCCAACCTGAAGGTGCGAGATGCGACTCGGTGAGGCCCCGTTGGTTGTGCTCAAAGAAGCCACGGGGGAAGTAGAAGCTTTGTGTTAAGTGAATCCCCCAACTCAGGGAAAAGCTGGAGTTTTAAAAGGAAAGTATTTGGGGGGGTGGGGGGAAAGATTACAAACAGAATGCCCTCAGGTTTTTTCAGAGCCAGAGAGGCAGTTGGTGCACATTTTCCTTGGAGTGTATTTTTCCCCCCATATCTTTTTCCTCCAGCCCTAAGAGGAGAAAAGCCTCCAGCATTCACAAGCCCCCTGTTCCCACAGTGCCCTTAAGGCAGTGCCAGGCCTTAGCCTCTATCACTTTTTCCTTCTGTTCTGATTTTTTTTGATGCTGAAAGACTGGAATCAACCTGCATTTCTCCAGCTGACTTCAGATGCTCGTATTACAGTATCTGGAGAACTGTAAAGCTTATCAGGCACACACATCACCAACTGTTGCCAAAGCAAAATTCAACATGTTTTCTGTCAAAAGTCATTCTGGCACATGCTTAAGGACAGTCTTTAGGTGCAAACCCAATAAAACTGATAATATACTGTTCAGGCCACAGAACAAAACTAAAATTAGGAGGCATCAAGACTGAGAGGAACAGTATAAGTAAAGATGCACTTAGGTGATTGCTGTGCTTGGTTTAGAGATGGAGAAATAGGGAAAGAAGGAAGAATAAAGACAGATTCAATCACAAAAGAAACAATTGTATCCCTGCCTATGGCAGGGGGGTGGGTGAGGTGGTGGGAACTCTACGGTCTCCTCCAATCCATGAACCAATTATTTTTTGACAAGGTGGTTATATCTTTCTCATTTACCTGTTCTCTGGCTAAAACTGCATTACACGTAGCCATGGAGGCCGCCAGAAGAGCAAAAGGTTAAGTGTATGCTTTTTGCTTGATGGTGCAGTTTAAAGGGAAATTTCTATCATCTCTTAAGCATATGCCTCCATGCTCCTCTCCTTGGAGAGCACCTTGGACTCCTATGTGCTGGCTCTCCACATGCAAAAGATACCCCCCAATCTCAGAGATGCTTTAAAGAGTGTCCACAAAGCTGTCTAAAATCAGATGCCCCTATCAGCATGCTGTCAGTAGGTACCTGTAAAACAGTATCAGCTATGATATCAGCTTGTTTTTAAAATGCAGAGGGTATCCCCTTTGGAAGGTTTCCTGCTCAGGAGTGATCCATTGACTTGATCTGGAGCATCACCTCTGTTTACAGAATGACACACAGATCTCAGGACATGAATACAGGATCCATCACCTTTCCAGAGGCAGCACATGCACAGAGGCAACAGTTGCACGTGAGCTGCTTTCCCAGCCTTTGTCATCAGGGCTGGTGTTACTCAGGCTCTTCCCAATGGAAAAGTAACACTGCTGAGGTCTGTGGTATTTGCAAAAATCTTTAAACCCATATCCAAAAGTGGATACAGCACCACAGGATTTTCCTTCTATATATAAGAAAAGCCTGGCTTTTGGCACTTGCAGGGTTGGTGCTCACTGTTTGGGGTTTATGGATTTGCTAAATAACAACTCCTTTGGCCTGGGCATCTCAGCTCTGCAGGATGCTCCTGCCCATCACATTTCCTTCCTCACTCACCAGAAACAGAGGTCCTGCCCATGTCAGCCACAGTCCAGGCATCTTTTGCCTCACTTCCAGTCCCTGCATGGCCTCATCCAGCAAGGAAGCAGGCAAGTTTCAAGTGTTTTACAAGCACAGCACCCTCACAAAATACAGCTACTGCTTTGTGCAGGTTCTAGCAGGGGTAGAGTTAATTTTCTTCACAATAGCTAGCTATGGCTTGGATTTGTCTTCCCAAGTCACTGTTATGTGTGATGGAGCCCTGCTGTCCTGGGGATGGCTGAACACCTGTCTGCCCATGCAAAGGGAAGAATGAATTCCCTTTTTTTCCCCACTTTGCTTGTGCATGCAGTGTTTGCTTTAGCCATTAAACTGTCTTTGTCTTAGCCCACATTTTCTCATTTTTACTCTTCTGAGTTTCTCCCCTGTCCCACCAGTGGAAAGTGAATGAGCAGCTCTGTGGGCCTGACTTGCTGGCTGGGGTTAAACCATCACAAACTTCTTTCTAAGGGAATAACGAAAGTCAGCTCTAAGATGGTGCAAGAGGCAGAACATTTGCCTTCACACATCAAAAATTTGTTCGATCTTTCGCCTGCTGGAGCAGGGCAAGACTGGGTCTAAATTTTCCCTCTCCCACCTCCCAAAAGAAAAGATACCTGCCAAAAATGTCTTGCTGCACAATAAAACAAAGTGGACCATCAATAAGTTGAAAGGGAGACATGCAAGAAGGATCTCAGCCATGATCCAGTGGTCAGTATTTTGTGTCAGCACATGAATATTCCTGGGGTCTGCTCCCCGCCCAGCCCCACATGCATGGGGATCCCCCCCAACCAACACTTAAACAGCAGAAGGTTCCAGGTGGTATCTCTCAAGTGATGTGTCTAGCCATCAAAGGAGATCTCAGCAACTAAAAGCATCTAAAGAAAGATACGCCTTATTTTAGGTTTCCTTCATATATCACCTGCAATACTACAAAAGAGCAATATGGCATCTTTTATAGAGTTCATTTTAAAAAAAAACAAAACCCAAACAAAATTTTTTACTGTTGAAAGGATTTGGGGCCCATACATTCTTGAACAGCAGAAAGAGCAAGTGAAGAAAAAAATTTCGTTCAGGACCATCAGACGGCAAGCTGAGGTAGGGGAAAGGAAATTGTGTCTTTGGGAAAGAGAAAAGGAAATGCAACAATTAACTCTTCTTGTAAAGTTTATTAGTGGTTATGTAACTTCTGCATATACTAATCATAAATGAGTAAAAACACAAAGCTTTTCTTATAACCTACTCATTTTTAAAAAATATGTCTCTCCTCTCTACTTCGGTGTGGCCCCCAAGTTTTAGGATAATTCTATCACCTTTCCTAAAAATGTAGAGCCTTTCTCCACTTTATAATGACCAAATAAAGCACAAGCCTGAAGGACTTTGGCAGCTATCTTTGGCAATAAAGAGTATCCTCCGATGACTGGGGTACCCGCAAAAGAAGGCAGCATGTAGGGTTCTCAATATCACAACAAGGTTCCCAGAGCTACCAGCTGCTACTTCATCACCCCTGCAAGTGACTCCCACCAAAATCCCGCCAAAAGAAGGAATTTCGCTGATCTCGTTGCTGGCCTTAGACTTGCCCAGTAGGAAAACAGAAGGAACTGATATTTTTCCAGTAGTTCTCAGTGCCTAGATGTAGACCAAAGGAACTTTGCATTTAAAGCCATTCTTTAAATTTTGCACATTCCTGTGCAAAGGACCTGGCCATGCAAAGGACCTGGCCATGCAGAAACCAGCCTCAGGTCACTCCCTAAGCACCTTTCCCTCGCAGGTTGATCAACAGGCAGCTTTTGCACAGAGGGAAGAGGAAAAAACAGTCTTATTGATGGATGCTGAAAAGAAAAAAAGAATCAGTTTTAAAAGACAAAAATGGACACAGAAGGGGAGGGGAAAGTACAAACTGAACTTTTATATGTCTATATATTGACAAGACGGAAGTGCTACTATTTTTAAATTCAGAATTTATTCATGCAGTTAACAGCTTTTCTGAAGTTCCCCATTTTACCTCCAAGACTTACTGTGTCTACGTAAATATAACCGTATCAAAGACTGAGGAAGATTTTAAGCATCTCAAAATGAACACCAATAAACCTCTGGATTCTGGAACAGTAATTTCACTTCCCTGAAAGTTGCAGATGGGGCAGAAAGACCAGTCTTTTACTAGTCACCAACCATCGATAAAGGCTTCAGTAAATTTACCATGGCAGGGTTATTTACTGCACCAGTGGTGAAAAGTCACTTCTGCTAAAACGTTATTACAGATGAAGCTCAGCAGAAGTCTTGGATCCAACACAGGACAAGCAGCGAGCTCCTCGTTCCATCATCCCTCTGAGGCACTCAAATAAGTTTCTGGTAATCCCTTTGCTACACTATTCCCTTGTGACTAAGTTGCACAAGTTACCTTCAAACCAACTGTCACCTCGAGTGACTGACTAATGTCATTGCTGGTCTCGAATGAAACTTCGTACCGTGCAAGGTGTGATGATCACTGTTACACACAGATTTGTAAGATTTGAGACGGAAAAATCTACTGATTTGCCACCAGCCCTTTAAAGACATAAGGCTTAGTCAGGTATCAGACCAGCACAAACCTGGCTGGCTCCTGGGGAGACTGGGGGGTTAGAGGGATATGAGGATCTCCAAGGCAGGGAGGCACAGTCAGCTGTTTGGCTAGCAGGAGGTAGTCCAAGAAAAGAGAGCCCTAGGATTCTTTTCATCCCTGTTCACCTGTTTTTCTCAACTTCTCAATTGTGTTGTCCGCATTTCAATCTTGTGATTTATTTAATAAAATAAATTTAAAACAAAATATCTTTTACGCTGACCTCAGACTGGTTTCAGGCCAAGTGACGGACATAAGATATTGTCTTCCTTCAGGGCAGCTATCCCAGAAATGATGTCACCAGAGCACCACCAGTGTGCCAAACCCTCTATCCTCCAGATATTCTGGAGAAAACAACACAGCTCTGAGGTGGGGATCCCTGGGCTGTGCATGGCAGGACACAGCCAGGCTGGCTCCCTGGCAGCAGTGGGACAAGGAGTGAGAGCACCCCAAAGAGCCCCAACCCTGGTGCCAGGCAATACACACAGGCCAGAGCCAAGCTGCTGACTCAAAGGGCAGAGTCCAAAACCAAAGGCAAGTAATTTATCACAAAGTGTGATTGACAACTAGATGTATATTGCTACAGTTTGTTCCTTTGCTCCCTTCCCTCCCGATAACTGAACATCTTATTCCTATTCCTAATCCCACTGGCCCCAGGTGTTCCTGACACTTTACGTGGTAAACACACACGGATTGCTCCAGCAGGCACGATCTTATGTAACAGAGTTTGAAATTATTCAGAGCAGAACCCCAATTTCCAGTTTGCAGTCCTGCCACTTTCCCTTTAGACCCTCCTAAACCATCTCTGTTACAACTTCCTCTTTCTTTACTCACACATGACGTGAGTCACAAACAGCACTATAACAGGGAAAGAAAGCTTGCATTATGTGATTATGATCAGATTTCCTTTGCTCCTTGTTTGTGACGATCTTCTATCCACCCTTCACAATAATCTAAAAAGCAAGGCAAACTCAGGCATCCAGAGAGAAGCTGGAATAAACATTGTTCTGTTTTCATGTGTCCTCAGTTGTTATTTATATAGATGTCTAATTACCCCAGGCTTTTTGCAGTACAAAAGCTGACTTCAGCCTGCACTCATGCCACAGGGCTTGTGGATGTTTTCACAAGGCAAAGCTTTTGAACAGAAACCAGAACAAGCCCCAAGAGGTCGGTTCCCAAGCAGATAACATGCCTTCCCACTGCTACTATTCACCCCGCTCCCATGTGGAAACTCCGTGTTCACCGGCATTAGTGAGATAATAACAGTGACATCTCAATCTGCTGCCCAGGGGAAGTCAGGCAGAGGAAGGGGCTCCCTGGGAGAGGCAGCTCGAGGCCAGCCCAAAGTGGGCAAGTCCCACAAGAGATGCTGGCTGCCTGCTCGGCACCACCTGATGGAGAGGGGCTGTCCCAGCTTCTCACTAATGGGTGGAGGGTCAAGAATGACATGGGGCAGTCCCACTACTTACTGGTAAGTGTCTTCTCTGTTCCACCCCTTCAGTGGCTGCCCAGGCCCTGCCAAGGCTTCTCTTGTGTCCTCTCCCATCTCCAGGCAAGAGCAGCCCGGTGACCCAATCTCCCCATTTGCCTCCCCAGGGAGCTGAAGGGATGAGCACCTGGAGACGGCAATGGTGACCTGATATACTCTCGTGCTAGCCAAAGTAGATGGCAAAACTGGGGAAACCCCTCTGCCCCAGCCAAAGGTGGGTATAGAGAAAAGCTAAGAGAGAAGGACACTGTAGCTCCCACCAGCACTGCCATATGCCCTTTCTCCCTGGAGATGTGACACAAGGGAAACACCACAAAATGCCCCAGCTGCGAGGAAATGCTTGTGTTCATTCTCAGATGGTAAAAACCTATCATGCACAAGGTAAATCCACAGGAGACCTGGGCTCCATTTGTTCCAACACTCAAGGAACTGCTGGTTGTTTGCTTTAAATATGTATTATTTCCACACAATAGCAGTTAACATACCACTTAGTACTCTCCCACCATCTGATAGGAAGATGTACATTGATGCTGGTTTGTAGTTGGCATGCAAGTCACTTACCGATAACCCAGGAACTGTCTCTTAAATTGCAAAGTGCTCTTTGTGTGCAATTCTAAATTAAGTGGTAGAAGGAGAAAAAATAAATCCTCTTGCAAGCAGAACAAAAACCTGTTTCCAGGGTCATCTTCCAGTTACTGTTTTCCAACAGTAGCAGCCCCTAATCCTCAGAAAGATACACTTCCAATCAAAAATACTGCACAAAAATGAAAGAATAAATTGGAAATTATAAACTTGCAATAATCACAGCAACTGCTACTAGAAGATTTTTCTGTGCCCTTCTGGCTCCTACTTAGCAGGTTTCTGTTTCAGTGTAACCATAGGAACAGCAGTGAAGAGTCTCATTTAAAAGCCTTCACTTCAGCTGGTAGGTTAAGTTATGAGACTGCAGTGGGCTTGAATATTAAAAACATTCAAATGGCTCTAAAAAAAAGTTCAATTTGTATTGTAGGAGACAGACATCTGTGCCGTAAACAGAAACAGTGCTCCACCAGCAAATAGAACAAACCAACCCTACTGAAGGAGGTTGCTAAAAATCAGGCTCAATAAACAGGTTAAGAAGACAAATTGTGAGTTGTTTAACACACTAAAATTGAAACCATATGTTTCCTGTGGCTGTTGTTTTGTTTAACAGACCATAGCAAGACAACTGGATGAACAGTGACAGTCCTCAGTAATATGACAACTTCACTGCAACGTTCACCCAAACCATTAAATTTAATATCCTAAATTTTACCTAATCATTCGAAGTAAAAAATTCTACGTTTCTGTCTCATCATCTTTCTTTCAGGAAATATGAAAAAACACAAGTTAGCTATCTTAAAAGAAAGCCACAGGAACCAAGCCAACCAAATACACAGCCCAAGAAGACTAGGGGTGTTAAAAGGAGCACTCAGGAGCAATTGAAATAAATCAATTGTGAATCAAAAAGGTCTACCTCCGTGCCCCATACCTATGCACTTACACCTTTCTGCTAAAGAACTTAAGACAGCCACTTACCCTAAAGCATCTGTTATTTTTCACACATTAGCACTAAGACTCATCTGAAAGCAGAGTTGGAGACACTCAATTATTCAGCAACACCTATTTAAAATACTGTATTACAATAAACAACCGTACAAAAAACCAGATGGGAACATTTACTTTGCACTCACTAAAAGGGACAGGCCTGTACATCACAGGAAACTACAATGTCCCTTTTTTATAGATTAGTGAATATGGTACCTTTCAAGCAATTCTTATGTCCATGGTCTAAAGAGAAAGTAAATAATCTTTTGGTACTTATCTGTACAATTTGCTGCCTTAATTCAGAAAGAGTATAGACATTTTTCAAGCAGCTAGAAAAATCAGGGGATCTCTGCAAGACCACATCACAGATGAAACAGAATATAAAATGAAGCTTCAGTAACCATCTACATACATTTTAGGGAAAAGGATTTGCTGTCCTTAAAGTGTCTGTAATCTTCTGCTTAATTTCTCATCTATGCTCCTGCTTCACAGGCTTCAGCTTGGGAGAAGGCAGGAAGAGATGAACACTTTGTTCTCCAGGCTGCCATAGCATCACTTGTCAAGTATTCAGAGAGGATCAGACACATCCATATTTTTTCTCTTATAACTTGAATCATCACCATTTTGCTGGTCCATTTACGATCTTCTGTCTATTGCTACTGTTCAAACACGGTCTTTGGTCTGTCTTACAAACATTCACTTCTAACTAACGCAGAGGCTTTGTCCCCACAAGCTGCTATCTGCTTTGTCTGTTGCGATCAAATTTTCAGGCGTGTTTGGGATCTCACAGGTCCCTGCAAAACTACAGCTGATCTGGTAAGCAACATGGAAAAGCCCCAGTGCTTTTATATTGTGTGGCATAGTGTTGTACATATCTAATCAGAGTTTCAAAATTATGATCTTTGTAGCATTAGAGAAACCAAATAAAATGCAGGCTCACGTCTCTTTGAGCTCTTCACATCCAACCCAGAGCCAGCAGCCCTTACTGACTGGACTGTCGTCAGGAGACTACAGGTGTTCTACCACAAAGGTTTGTACTGGCTAGAAATAGGCATCACAAGCTGTGCTTGTAGTTAATTTTGGCTTTATTTTAAGGGAGAAATCAAAAGTTTTCCATTTCCCGTGCCCTTATTCTAAGCATCTGTGCAGCTGAGTCAGTTCCTTTCGCTACGAGTGCCACAAAAAGATCTCAGGCATCTCTGGTTCACGTTTTCATGTTTCTTTCAAATAAAACCCCTCATTATTAATGCAAAGCCCTGTCCTTGTTTTATTTACAGATGGTAAGTGATGCTATGTTCAGATCCACATATAAAATTTTCATGTTAGACATCTGGAAGTTAATTACAAGATAAAAGTCTCCACAAGCTCCAGCGCCTTGCATGGTAGACAGGCGATGCCTCAGAGGTGATTTTAGCCTCTTGTGTTAAAAAGACACCTGGACGATGGGGAGGATATGGAGAAAAGAGAGCAAGCACCACCAGCTTTAAACAGTTCAGGGAAACTGTCTCTGATTTCACAGACAAGAGAAGCTTTAAATTCCTAAAGAGTGGAAATTTTCCTTTAAAGGAAGAAAGGTTTTAATGCGCATGGATTCAAAAAATGACAATAAAAGATATTCTCTCAAGAGTGTGAGACCCCTAACTTGCAAAAAGAAAACTGCTAGGATACAGGAGAAAGGACAGGAAGAACGAAATATGCGAAAACCAACCTGAAATGTGTAATGATGAAAAATATTGAGTTACCTCTTTTTGAAAAAAGGTTCCCATAGCTACTTTACCAAGAGGTGCCTTACAAAGGCAGTTTTCCAAATGTGTAGCCAGAGCCTCCCTCTCAGGAGGACACTGCTCATTCCTGCCCTCCCTCCCACACAGGCTACTGCAAGGCAGTCCACTACTGTGCTGCTATTCAACATGACTGCATTTATAATTTACACCAAGGAAACCACTGCAGCGAGAGAAACCTGCACCTGAAGAGCCCGAGGCTCTTCACTGCTTTGCAATAGCCGTCCCTGCAATGAGCTAGGGACATTTTATTATTTGTTTTAGATGCATTCATTATTTTTAAATGAAGGATCAAATGAAGAGAACTACCCGTTTTACAGCACCATTGAACCATAATTGCTGCAACCATGAACAAAAGGCCCTCTTAGAGATGTACGCAACAGTGCCTGAGTTCTGCATATTGCAGACATGGACCACATCACTGCAAATGGGATGTTCCAAAGCATTGCCAAGTCAATCGCTACCCACAATCCTTCATGAAGGGTTATGCAGTACTTCAAATGGTGCCATGCCACTGACAATACTTTATTAAAGGAAAAACATCATGCCTGGCTAAGCCAAAAAGCTAATCAAATGCCCACAGAGGATACCCATGAGGTGACACCACTCACCTGACTGGGATGAGCTCGACATTATCAGGTGAAATACCTGGCCCGATCCTCAGATGGATAAAACACAGATTCAGACCCTGGGAGTGTGGGCAGGGACTTCAATCTCATGTCGAACCTTGTAACTGCATTACAGAAATAAGATTCCTCTTGTGCTCTGCAGCTTTCCTTAGGTCAGAGAGATTTATGAGCCCCATTAAGGAGGTGGTGATGAACAACTGCTTTTTACTTCCTGGGGCAAGCTCTTTTATAAATATGAACTTAGCGTCTTCAATCCATGCAGATTCCTGTAACTGGCACTGCTAATGTCATACTTTACTTCCTGATGCTTCCTCCCTACTATTCTGAAAGAGAAGGGCAGGGGAAATCCTGTTCACATGCATATTTCAAGATGATCTTCGCCTGCTTGAACTCACACACTGAACATCAAGTTCTAACATTCTAATGCGATGGCTCAACCACGTTTGTTGTAATTAAAGTTTAACAATTTTTCAAAGGAAGATTTTAAGTTCTACATTAATATTTCACAATGCGCTGCACTACCTTGGTGCCGTGCCCTGCCAAATACTTTACACAATCTGCAAAAGCCTTTTATTCAGCCAGATACTGCAGTTCTCCAAGACACAGCAAAGCAGTGATCTGTCTCCTGCCCTGGGAGAATGCATTTCTTCACAGAGACCCACAGAGCCACTTCTGGCCTTGTAAAGTGAAGATAGAACCTTGGAAAATGAACTACAGGATGACATTGAAAAGATGTATCAATTTATGTTTCGTACCACAAGGATATTTAATCTTCTCATCAATGACAACTGGGCCAGGAGCTGCTACTCAGAAATCACACACAGCATCCAGTCCTAGCCATGCCATGTGCTCACGCAACTGCCAAAGAGATTTACCACCCACCCTCTTTTCTTCCATGAGACACTTGCTGTAGGCAACCAGCATACACAGTGGGACCTTGAGTTTCCTTAAACAGTCAAAGAATTTAATAGACCCTTTGTGAGGAGAGTTTCAGCATGAGGACTTTCTCCCTCCTCAATCACACAGATACTGTGCATCAATTCGGATGAGAAGGCAGTGTTTTAGTGCCACCACTTGAGGGGCAGTTCATGAATATTGCCTAGAAAGGAGAGGGGAGAAGGGAACAGCAGGGAGGAGCATGAAGCCTGGGCACAGGACTCTGGAGCAGAGCCCTCCCAAACTTCTGTCAGCCTGTGCCACTGCTCCCCCGATGCCTGGAGGTGCAGATGAACCCTCAGCCAACCGCAACACAAACCCACAAATTAAAATAGCACCTAGAAGCTCTCTTTGCTATTCCTAGGAAGATTCTGAGGAGTCTGAGGATTCTTCTATAGGCAAGCCCAAACTTGAGGTCTATAAACAGCTACGTGTCTACTTCATCGGCAGATCTGCAGTGAGCAAACTCACTGATAAACTAAGTTTTGCTACTCAAAGTTGCTTCCTGTGAAGCACTAAGACTGTCTGGGGAGAAGTAATAGCTGCATAACAAATGAAACGCATCAAGCAGCAAGTTATCGATGGAATCACTTGGAAATGAATGGAATTCATACTGATGAGTCCATTACGCTGTTGCAACTGCTTTTGTGCTAAATAGGAGGGCAGCTTTGATTAATGCAATGATTGCATTGAACTTCAATCTGCTTAATATTTTATTTCTTCATATTCTTGCCTCTGGTTGAGGGACCACGGCTCGTTGAGCACGAGTAACCATGCACTGAGAGGCTGCTGCACCATTTGAGACAGGTTTCCAAAAGGGCAGGGTGCTCCAGCTCCCTTTTGGGGTAATGCACACGCTGCTGCTGCAGTTTCTTAAGACTACTGGAGAGGCCCAATATCTTCCTGAGCTGGGACAGCTTCCTAATATTGTGTAAAAGAGCAGTAAGCACACTCTTCAAAAATGCCAAATCTGCTCGCGCTAGTATAGTCTTCAGAAAGTCAATCTGGAAGCCTCAAGGAAGCAATCCAAAAAGCTACATTCTCCTCTCTCTCACTTCCAAAAATATTATCATGTCTCAATAAGTTATGTCATTTCTCTCCCCTCCACAACTGTCTAAACCACTTTCCAAAATAAGGCTAAAAGTTCCAACAGAAAGGTAATACAGTGATGGGGATAAATCCCATCCATCAAACAAACTGAACAAAGTTATACAGGCATCACCTGAATTATTTTACATGAGATAATGAGATGATCATGAAGAGAACAACTCTGGATGCATTGGAGACAGCAAAACAAAACCTCACTTTGATATCAGTAGAGGATGAAAAGCTGACTGGCCACTGCCCTTGTCTGCCTGTCACAGCACACTGGGCTCAGCAGAAGGATGCCTGCGCACACACACAAGCTCCCTACTATTTCAGTATGTAAATCAACCTTTCCAAAGGGTAACCATGAAGATGTGTCCCTGCAGAATAGTTATTTCATAACATTGTCCTTGAATCATACTCCATAGCAACAGCACATACCAGTTATTGGACAAGATGGACAGTACCCCTGACCAGGACAGGAATTCCCATATAAGAGTTATCCACCTTGAGTGGGTAATAGAAAGCACTCTGAACCCTCTCTGTCATTAGGTTGACCCTTTGGCAATCTAGACAGACATTGATATGCAGTGTAGAACAGCATTTGATGCTCAAGCCACTTAATCAACATGTGGCATTGCCTGGAGGAGAAAACCTAGTTTTTAATTCAGCCTTCCAACAAAATTTAACTCAGTAATACAACATATGGCCACAACTATAATTAGTATGCTATGTTTCAAAAAGGAAACTACTTTTCTTTGGAGATCTAGAAAGGTAAGACAGAAAGCAATGAGAGTGGTAAGACCTTTTCCTGGCTATACAGGTGAAGTATTGTGGAGAAAGAAGCTTGCAGAGCAGAGGACTCTTCTGAAGGGTGGTATCTACTGTCAGAGCAAGTCCTTGGAAGCCTCTTCCACCACACTCCTCCATGCAGAATAGGCTTACAGGCCCTGAGATAACCGCCTCTTTTTGCTAATACTCCAATACAAGGGCTAAAGATTGGAGGATAAGAAAATTTATTTCGAAAATTGCTTTTGAAAGAAAGAATTTCAGATACCAGTGAACGGACTTCAGACTGAAAACTGTCAAAGTCTGTCCCACGCTCCCCACAGGATTTTTAGTGTGATAGTTCAGCTAAGTCTGTTTGTGCAGTTAAGTGTCACCAGACAGGCCAATGAAGTGAATCAACAACGAAGTCAAAAACATCTCCCTCAAATTTGTCATCAACAGTTACAACCCTCCTCTTCCCCCAGTCAGTGTTTTGCCAGTGCTGCAGTAACCATCACCACCGCACTGAAATGGCTCAGTCCTCACTCGCTGCTCCAGCAGCAGGACAACTTTTGCAGCCTATTTCAGGAGCCACAACTATGTGGTGACTGCAGTGTAGGGACCAAGAGGATGCAGCCCTGAAAACCACCATCACCTCGGCTGAGGAAATGCCACATGCTTGAAAGCTTCAAAGGGAAAGAAAAAAAGACTGCTGTCAGCCATTAGTTGCCTTTAACACCACTGAACACTTTAGTGAACGTGGATGTAACTGAGCTCGTGCTTCCACAGTATAAACCAAGCTTTCTGGATAAGCTTGTGGAAATGACTCCACATCAAAGCCATCTCACAAGAAAAATGTAAATGCTGTACCCATTTAAGAAATACTGTGATTTTGTCTGTCAGAGGTTTAACATCAGATCATCTTGTAGTACAAATATATATACAAAAAAAAAAATATATATATATATATGAGTTAATCCCTACATGCCATCTATCTCAACAAATCCTCTTAGAAATATTTATTGAAGGGACTTCCATTTACGTCTTTTTACTTCTTACCTCATAGATTTTGAAATATGGATTTTACATTCAGAGTCCTAAGGAAGTTAAGAACATTATCTTGACTTATCCTAAACACAGACACATACACAAGAAAAAAAAAAAAAAAAGATTGATTTTTGTTTCACATTTTCACAACTTTCTGTTAGTAAATTGAGGGACAGAGCGAGGGAATGAGGTGTCAAAATTTCTCCTGCTAACATAAATGAAAAGTTTGGAGAGATTTAGAGGCTCATTCCTGGTGGAATATTAGGATTTGTGGAATAATGAGGCTCTTCGACAAGTATTAGAATCATCTGTCATGTGCCACCAAGGAAAAGCCACTGCACCTTCTTCATGTGCAAGGGCCTTGGCACCAAATGAGGTAGGCTTCTTTCCTCAGATCACTAACTGGATCCATGCAGAAAATTACTATAGTTTTCCAATCTGGTGCACAAAAACACTCACAAGAAGCCTTTAAGTTTCCAGGATAATTCCTGAAGCCGTACCTGTTGGCCATCAAGGTCATTGTTTCTCACTTAGGATGATCAGAAATCTCCACTGAATTCTCATCTAGTGAGAGGAAAATAGTCACAGAGAGTTGTGAGCCTGCAGAAACTCCATTTTATAACAAACAGGGTTACTTGGGGTCCTTTCAGCTTTGACAGAAGAGAGTAACTTGATTTGCACATGTGTCTGTACACACACACACAGAATTCCCCACGATCTGGAGAAAGAACAGCCACCACTACCCTCAGCCTCCCAGGCATTGTGCATCTTTGCTGTAAGGATTTCTGACAGTGTTGGAAAACTATCTGACTTCCAGCATCACCAGCTCAACACTTCGTTTGATAATCCTTTTTTGCCTTATAACCTGGAAAACCCATCAGGTCTGTTACCGGCATTGCATATTTCTTAGGCCACAGACTTCTCCTTAGCTACAAATTTCTGCCAGTTTGCTTTTCCAAACAGTAGTCTGTATTCCAGTTTTAGCGCACATTTTAACCTCAAGCTTTGCATCTGGGCTATTTTAATGCAGTTAATTAAATTTTTTAAAAAAACTTAAAAAATAACCTTAAGTTACGAAAAAACTTGCATTCATTGCCTTCTATTCTTCACACACACACACACACACCCCCAACGCTATTCAATGCACTTGAGAGTCATTTCCTCTGGGTCCCACAGTAGCACACACCATGGCCCTAAATTCAGGGCAGGAATCTCACACACCCAGAGAGACACACCCATGGCCACAGATAAACTACATCACTCTTCCTCCTACATCACTCTTCCTCTGACTGTATTAAATTCCTCCTTTTTGTCAGAACTCCTTACTAATCAGCATTTTGGATAGCACAAACAGAGAGCTCCCATTCCAGGACTGGGAACACAAACCCAGCAGGGATTCTGCCTGTTCTCACAAGGAAGTTATATAGTCTTCTGTCTTGCTTGGCAGGTTGAAACTTGGCTTGTTTCTCAGAGGCATCTCAAATACATTCAAATATTATATTCAAGGATACCTGAACAACTTGAGGTCTCTGTCTTTTTTACCTTCAGAACTTTGAAGAACTGGCATTTATCCTGAACTAAAGCAACATGCATTTGACAAGGTTATTAAAACCACCTTCCTGCTCAGGCTTGAGTCTGTGCCCTCCAATTTCCTTCTCCACCTCAATTTATCTTCCTCCAATTGAAATCACTGTTACAGCAGATGAGGTTTATCAAGTTTATCAAACAAAAACAGCAGCTCCTACATTCACAGCTCCAAATGAACTCAAATGAAAGGCATTCATTTGCACACCACTCCTCTCCTTCCTGATTAAAGTAACAACTAATTTGGTAAGATGTTAGTCCCCCAGTATCCCACTAGACAGGCTGAAACTACTCAGAGCTGAACTGGTTCAGAAGCATCCAACTGTACACATAAATGACTGCAGCTTTCATAGCCAATGCTTTCATTGCCCTGTACAAACAACACATTTTTTCCAGTAGACTGCAGGAAAGCCAGAACATAAAGCTCCTTGGGACCTACAGTCAATGCCACAAGAACTAAAATTTAGGATTTAGACTCCTCTATTATAACTCTTATTCTTCCAGACACAGATGATGCTTCTATATAATGCAATGTGAAAACTCCTGGCTTTCTCTTGCAGATCCCAAGTAATCTCAGCTTTCCTTCTCCACAGGGAAGGAACCAGCTGCAGAAGGCATCAGATCAGACGCATTCTCCAGAGCACAGCTTGTGCAGGCACCCGCCCGGATGGTGCTGAGTGCACACACAGACTTCCACAAGGAAGAAAATCCCTGTGCTGGTAACCCATGCTGCCTGCGGTACACAATTCATTTTTGTGTGTTGGACGTGTGCCAAATGTCCCAAATTGACTCAGGAGGAGGAAATGACCCATCACCACCACCAGGTCAAGGCGGCATTTCAGCACTGACTTCCCAGTTCACACAGCGTTTGCTCAGCGTTTTTCATCACTTCTCTGCAGCTTTGAATGCTGCTGAGTAGCAAAGGCAGAGGTTGAAACTGCTGTGCCAGGGCTTGTTCCAGCTTGGCAAGTTCAGTTAAGTACAGCAGAAAAAGTTCTCCTCTGACAGAGCCAAAGATTCTTTGGCTAAACCAACTAAATCAACTGCTATTTCTACAAATGATGGTTCCACCATTTTTGTCCTTGCTCTTCAGTAGTTTATCCTCTAGTGCTCCCCCCTTCCTTTTTTTTTTTCTTTTCCTTTTACTTCTAAACTGTAGAAAATACAAAAGACTACACAAAAAAAGAAAAGATGCAGAAGGTCATACAGCTACCACTTCAATAAGCTGGATAGCTCCCAAGGAGCAGTATATATACGTTGCTAAAAACTTGGAGTCCCCAAATGGACCATAAAGAGCATGTTGGCTTCTCATACTCAATACTCATTTTAAATATAATAACACAACTACCTAGAAGTACTTGATGCAAATTTTTGTTAAACAAAGACCTTTCAATTTTTTATCTGCTCCTCTTAGGCTAATGGTTGCACTTCTGTGAAGCTTGTTGTGTCACCCCATATTTTAGTGAAAAGAGAGTCAAGAGAGTCTCAGCTTTGAAAATTTAAAGTTAACTGCATGAAAATGATGGGCTTCCTCAAGCCTAATTCCAAGGGTGCCACATGGGTGTTCAGACTTGACACCCTGGCATTGCTGCACCTTAAAGGAGACACAAAGTTTTTCTACTGCTTGAAAGGAGTTTAGAGGCAGCTGGTTGGGCTGACTCCCAGGACATATATTTGATGGCTGAAATGTCATCACATGTGTCCAAAGGCAATCACTAACATCAGCTATCTCAAGCTGGCTAAATTACACAGCAGGACATGACAAGCCATTGGCAAACTATTTGAATTCCCCAAAATGGCCAGCACTAGGAGCCTTTATCAGTAGAAGCAGCCTATCAGTGTTTAGACTGCTTGCTATGTACCAGCTCTCCTCTTTATGTAAGAGCTGGGTACACTCTCATTTAAATTAATCCCATTGGCCAGGAATGCTGCTTCTCTGGGCCTCAGGTATTTATCTGTAGTATATTCCAGCCTTCACAGGAAAATTTGGCAGAGGGGCAGGCTATCAGCCCCTGCAGCAAAAAGCTTGGTACAGAACTAGGCCACTACATCAAAGGCAGTCGTTTTATTCCTTTAATTCCCTAAAAAAAAGTTTCCTCTTTTCACAGCTGCCCGCACAGTAGAAAAGCCCTCCTTGCTTGAGCAGCGCTGCCTCAGACACAGCACTGTGAGGAAAGGCAGGGCAGGGAATCAGAGCTGGTCATGCTTTTGGCCAGCTGATGGCTATGTTTCCATCTCCCCAGCAGCAGGCAGGGCAGGCAAGCCAGCAAGCCCATTCCCCCATGCCAGCCCCCAGCACCAAGACACTTGCCAAGGCTAGGAGCAAATTTGGAGAAAAGGTAATTCCAGGAACAGCCAGAAACACAGCACTCAGGCAATGAGAGCACAAGTCCCCACGCAGCTTTGCCAGCTTTCTGCTCATGGCTGGCAAATGCTGGTTTGCAGGAGAGTGCTGAGATGCTTGGGATGTTTGCAGAGGCAGGCCTTAGGCTGCTGTGTTTGGGGGTGAGTGGAAGGTGCCAATTACCTCTGGCTGCCACCACAGTCTTAATGTGACATTCAGCAGTAGCAAATTAAGTCGCCCCAACAAGGGGAGCATTGCATTTCCAGCCCCATTTTCAGTGATGATCATGTGTATACCCGCACAGCTACTGCAGCCACACCAGTCACTCCCCTCAATAAAAGGGAAAAATGCACCATAAGAGCGTTAGGAAGCACTGCACACACACACCCCAGCTCCCAGTACTGCACCAGGAGAGTAACAGCCTAAATGAACGGGCAGGACTGGATGGCAAGCCAGGACCTCCTTGTCAGTTCTCGAGGTCCTGTTCATCTCAAGCTGGAAAGAAGAAAACTGCAGAGGCTTTACTCGTTATTTTTGCTAAGTGCTGCAACAGGATGTCTTCCTGCCCTCCAGGTCTGGACTGTGCAGCTCTGCGCTTCCTCCAGCAGTTATAGATAGAAACAATCCATTAACAGTCAGGTTAACGCACGGCACAAATAGATCATACTTGTCAGCATGTCTAAGCCCTACAGGTCAGCTGGCCACTTTATTTAAGAGACTCTGCAGCAGGCTCACGGCGGGAAATCAGGACTTTCCAGTCTCAGTTATAGGGGTACGATCAACTGTTTTTTATTGCTGTTATTAAAAGAGCACAAGACAAAACTTCGTGGAATCACAGAATCAAGTAGGTTGGAAAAGACCTCCAAGATCATCAATCTATGACCTAATACCACCTTGTCAACTTCAGCACAAGTTTTTAAAAAAAAAAAAAAAAATCAAATGAAAGCTGAACATTGTCTTCTCCAATCTGTGTCTTGTATGCTTATGTAGCAGAATAAAGGCACACAACCTGAATGCAGCCAGATGTTGCATTTCAGAGAGCTTGGGTGGGGGCTGGAGAAGAGAATAGGACCCACTCTGGGGATCAGCACGTGCATTTTAAAATACAAATATTTCAGAAGACATCAACACATCACCAATGTTATTTGTATGTTCATCTTGCCTGAGGGAGGTCTCACTATTAATAAACTGTGCTTAGTTTTGAAATCATTAGCTCGAATACAAAAGCTCAGCAGCTCTCAAGAAAAAGACCCCCAACTTTTTCAGCATGCAAGCTGCATCCCTTCTCTATAAAAACTTGCTTTTAGAAACAGATGGTAGCCTGCAAGACCTACAAATCCTTTGTCTGGAGTGGCAAACTAGGCCCTATTGCCCATCAAAGTCAACCGTCACATTGTGAAGCACTGACCCTAACAAATCCATTATGTTTCTTTCTACCACAACGCTAAACCAGACAAAATGAGTCAGACTTAATAGGAAAGGGCGAGGGATTTTAAATCCCTTTCCCCCCATCCCCACAAAAATAACGACAAAGGGGAGAGTCTGTGTTGACTCTTCACTGCCAAGCCCTGCCATGTGGGCTGCCTGTTTGGGCCGGGCTGCCCGAAGGAGGACGGATTTGGGGCTGAAGCATTTCTGTGGCGCTGTGGAATGGCTTTGAAATCAGCACACTATGTCAGTCAAAAGCGAATATCCCGAGCAGGAAAGAAAGGCCCTTATGCTGGCTGAATAATTAGGTCTGATGTGCTTTGTAGTTTCTCGGCCCTCCCTTCCCAGCTCTGCTGAAGTACTGTGCAGACACACAACCCAGAGACAGGAAAAGCTCTTCACAGGTACTGCAGGGAAGAGAATATGATGTATTTTCTCCTCTGTCAGCTGAATTCAGGCAACGTAAAAAAAAAAAAAAAAAAAATAGGAGCTCATATCAAAGGACTGCTGCCTTCAGTCAAGGGAAAAAACAACAGAGAAGCCTGCTGAGGTGATGACGGACAAGGCAGTGGTGTGGAAAGGACCGAAAAGCCTTTTCCCTCCTGTGGGTATTTGGTGCATCTTGACACACAAAAGGAAACACCCATCACTGCTACTATCAGCAGACACCTCCCAGCAAGGAATACTTTCATCAAAGAAAAATCTCTCTCACTAACAGTGGGTCCAGTTTATGAACAATCCAACTGCTTTCATCTTGCATATCTAAAACCGAGATACAACAAAAGAGTCAACGTCCTCAGAGCAACAGTTTGGTTGGATTCTTCACACTCTCATAGAAATTGCTTCCCACCCCACTCCTTTACCGGTTTTCTTCAGCATAAAACAATCTCTCAAGGACATGGCAACGACGACGCTGAAATTCAAAGCACTGAGATCAAACACATGAAGCTGACGCTCATTATGGCTAAATTATGTCACCTATCCGAAGGCTCAAGCCTATTATTTAAGACAATACAACAGCCATTAATCACAGCCATTGTGTATTGCTCCAAAGGCGTCTAGAAAGCTAAAGAATACAACAGAGATTTATTACACCATGGTGCCAGATTTAATTACATGGTTTTCCCCTCAGCATCTCGCCACTTGTAGTTCACCACCTGTTTGCACCAGAGGACCAGAAATAAAGACATGCTGGCCCTTGGGGCCAGGCATGCAAGAGAGGGCCTGTGCTGCGCTGTTCTACGGCTGTTGTAGCACAAGACCAGCGGGCAAAGAGAACAGACCGTTTGGGGGGAAGCTGGCAAGCAAATTACTTGTGTAGGGCTATTGTTTTTCTTGTGAAGTTTTACATTTCCAGTTCCTTTTCACATATATTTACACGCAGAAGAAGTACACTGTTGAGCCCACGGGCAAGGAGAAACAGCTCTCTGTCTCCTTCCTAAAGCTGCAATGCCCACACCACCACAACAATGTATTTAAGCAGTATGTCTGTCTGCTGGCAGCCTTCTGAGATTGCATTTTCTTCTATAAATATTTAATGTAGAAGAACTGTTCATGTTACCCTCTTTGCCCGAAGTGTTTTGACAGCCATGTTCACCACATGACAATGATGCTCTATTTAACACTGCAGCTGCAGACAGGAGGATTTGGTTTCAGTTTTACACAATATTGTGAAACTGATGACCTCCTACAAAATAAACCAGATAATACATTCTTAAGGAGTATAATTTAAATGCATTAGCAAGACAATTATCACTAAGCCAGCAGAAGAAAGAAAAACAGAAATTTAATTCCTGAATGAAAGCTTTGCTTAAATTTAGCTGCAATTTCTTTTTTATTAAACATATTCAGATAGTGAAAATAAAAGACAATCAAGCCTGCAAAAGCTAAGTAACCTCCTGAAATGGTTTCTCTTAAAGCTAGAATAATTTCCAAACTTTCTGGACCACAAATTATCATCAGGCTCAGAGACCTCTACACACTTTTGACAACTAGTTAATTGAATATGCTCAAAAGACGGCAACAGCTTAGTGAACTGCTTGGCTGGACACACGAGAGGTTTGATCCCAACCTCTCTCTAACATACAAAGACTCAGCATGGTCTGGCAGCAACTAACCAAGAGTCAGTCTTTCACGTCTGAAGATCACAACATTTTTCAGATAGAGAAAGTTCAGGGAAACAAAAAGCTGTAAATAACCTGGCTGGTCAAACCCACACAAAAAGCTCTGCTACTATTAGTGATGTGAAAAGGCACTTTAATGGTCTCACTGTAATGTGGAATCAGTTAGCCCTGTTTGGAAAAAAAGGTGTAGAGGTAACTTAAGAAAGAGAAACTGAGTCAGCGATGTTTATCCTTTCCAATGTCCCTCCCAGCTCCCAAGAGCAGTCTCGGTTACCCAGGGGCTCATTAATTCATTCATCTATTACAAGCTTGCTGGAAGCACAGAGGGATGCCACTTTGGTATGAGCAGATTAATCAAGCATAGTTTGCCAACCTTCCACTGCAAGGCAATGCCATCTCCTTCTAAGCCATTTCAGCGGGCAGATCCAGCTGGATATTGTAATTTACTTCCAAGACAACTCATAAATGCAAAGTGATTAGCCATCCCTTGCAGCACCTTTTACTGCAGTTACGCAAAATTTAATGCACTTAATACAGTTTTATGACTCCTTATGCATCATTAGCGCTTTAATACATCTGAATACAGATCTCAGTTCTTAACAATATTATCGGAAAGGTCATAGAATGGCATTTTATAACAATAAAGCGTAAGGATGAGCCAGTTTGTTTTTAAATGTGGGAAGGAGGAAGATTAAGAAAGAAAAAGAAAGTAAAGAACCCTCTTCCCCACCATATTCTGCTGCTGTATCTCCCATTCAGTGCATTTTGAAACAATACAGAAGCATTTTTTCAGAGACACATCTCTGGATGCAATAGTACCAACACAGCCAAGCACTTACATCCTCTCATTGAGCTCGAGGAAGGACTTGGACCCTGCAAACAACCACCTTAGAATTGCTATTTATTGCCAAATGCCTGTTACCACATTGTAGGAGCTGAGACTGAGCAAGAAAGACTAAGCACGATGGCATTTACACACTCAGTGGTTTCACAGACACGGGCGAATAGCACTAGGAATTATGCGACAGGATGCCGGGACAGAAATCACGGTCCTCTCACCTGGAGCTGCTTTTGCTCACACAAGCCTGTGAGCTCCGATCTTCCTTCCTTCCTTCCCCCTCAGCACGAGGAGTTACCTTCATTCCCAAACCCACCAGATGGGCAGAAGGCAACGCACGCTCTGCTCGGATCCCAGCTCTGTGGTTGCCAATTAGCCTGCCGGGATACCCACGTGGAGGAGGCCTCTCTTGCTTTAGAAAGTGCTGTTGCTTTTCCTACAGCCTTTGTGTTATTGGAAGGTTAATTAGGATCTCCGCTCTAGCTGCAGGGACTTCACCAAAAAACATACCCTATCTTTGCCATTTCATCTCTGACAAAATTAAATCGACCTGTGGGCTCAGAAGGTGGTAGATAAGGATACAGATTGGTTTGGGGGGGTTGCTTTTTTGACTTTTTTTAATAAAAAGGAAACAAGTCTAGTGCGATCATGTTATCAAATCACACAAGCTGAAGTTTTGAGTGTGATTACACTATTAACAACACAGATGGCCTCCTGTTTAGCACCAGCTTCCCTTTTGAGTTATTCAGTGCACCACAAGCAACGCTGGGGACACAGTCAGAAGTCATTGTCACAAAGTGCTGACAAAATATTAACTAATAACCAAAACCTAATACAGATTTTGAATTGCAAATAGCTTTCAGATCGTTATCACCATCAATTAGGATATATATCTTGGACACTCCAACGTGATAGCTGCTCTGAGCAATTCACTCTCCGCTCTGGGACGGACCTAAATGTGCACCTTTTCTCCCTGGCTCCTGGACAAACACCTCTCCCAGCACTAGCACAGACCTGCTGGCGAGGAGCATGAATACATCCAGGCCCCAGGACGAGATGTTTTCCCATTCTTATTCCCACCGAAAGCACAAGGGCTGAACTAATCGGGGCCCCGAGCTCCTGGGTCACAGCCAGGGCACCCGCGCCAGGGACCTCAGCGCTTTCTCACCTGCTGACAGGAACAAAGCAGGGCTGAGGGGTCCCAGCTCATTAAGGCAGAGTTTTCATGGGAAGTTCAGTCCACATTAAGCTGGAGGGACCTTTTCGGGAGGTTGGTTTTTTTTTAACAGTGTGTTAGACTAAGCAATTTGCAACAGGGCTCTTTCTTTCCCTACTCAACTCACCACCCTGTGGGCAGCTCCAAGAAGAAAGAAAACAAAGACACGGGCATAGAAACAACTAAATTATTACCCAGAACTGTTGTTGTGCAAGTTAACATCTCCCATCACCATTCCCCTTTTGCTTAGTGCGAGAGCAGATCACAGCTACAGCTGCCTCACCCTATGCAGATGTTCATATTGATACAGCAAAAAAAGGATTACTTAATAGCATTCCTTACACTGGGATTCTTCAGCTCTTAGTCATTCTCCAATTTGAGATAGAAACGCTAGACTACACATTCCTGCTTGAATTAAGAGTCAAACAACATCTGCTATCACACTCACTAACGCCAGAAAGAGTTAACATATTTGCAAATGCCAGTAAGATAAACCTGCCTTGCATAGGATCATCTTGGGAAAAGGCTACACACCTAATCCATCCATGCTGAATAGTTACTATCCTGATTTTCAGAGATAAATATTCTAGCTTAATAGATTTATAACTATAGCCATTATAGACAAAGGCTGACAACCCAAAAAGGGGTGCATTAGAAACACTGTAGTACCTTTCATCCTGTCCTTGATATTTTTGAAGTGTTTACAAAGCAAAATATACAGCAGAATACACCCTTCACACCTTTGTGACAGAGCATGTATCCACCACCAGTAGTTTTACAAAGCACCTGCCAGTTTTTAAACATTTAATCTTCATATCTCCACAAAATTTTAAGGGATCAGGTGTTTTTTAGGTGTTTTGTTGGGTTTGTTTGGATGTTTTTGGTTTGTTTTGATAGTTTCTAAATAAGAAGTGGGGATCCTTCCCCAAATACTTGGTGCTGGGTATTTTCAAACAGTTATACTGGAAGAATAAACAAAGTGAGAAAGCACAAAATCTACATTACAAAGAGTCCCATTCCAGAAATAGTGCAGCAGCGCTTCATCTCTCCCATACCAGCCATCATCACAGCTGAGAGAAAGTCTTGTGTTAACAGGTTTGGTTTGGTTGTTTTGGTTTTAAGCATGAAATTGTTCTTAATTTTAAATTCATGTCAGAGCATTGCACAGCACAAAACAAACAAGAATATCAAGTGGGAATACTGATGGAAAAATGGTATTGTGTGAATAACTCACCAGCAAATCCTCCCCTCCCTCAACAACAACAAAAAAAAAAGCCAAATATTTGCTCAATTGCATATTGCATTCTTTGCTCAGATACTTCATAATTTGAATTTAAAAAAACAAATCTTGATTCTCTTTCCTGAGTACCTCATGAGAGACCAGAGGGCCCAGCAGAAGGCATTTATACCACCTGACTGGATTAACCTCAGCAGCAACCTGGAGGAAAAGACAGCATCCAGGTCAGTGAGAACACAGGCTGCAGAAGCCATCAGTCACCTGAAATCAGTGTAAGCAATACCTATTTGGACCGTGACAGCAGCATCCTCTCCCAGCAGGCTCCAGCTGCGTCCCAAACATTGGTCAGTCCAAAGCAGACTGCTTGGCCCATTTGATCAATATTTCATTGAGGAATCACCAGTTAAGCGAGCGCTTGGTTTCATCATTTCATTACAAAGAGCTCAGCCCTCTTGTCTTTCAGCCACAAGAGACTCGAAGCACCTCTGACACTCGGGCAAGCCTCGTGTGAGGAGCATCCGTGGTGATACTTGATTTTTCCTTGTAACTATAGTTACTGCTAACACAGGTAACACGGCATCGCATCGCGTGCCAGCGCACGCCAATCCGCTTGTACGCGGAAATAGCTGTGCATGGAAATGAGCACAGGCTTATACAGATGCTTAGGGGAAAATGCAAATTTATACAAATAATTTCAGTCATCCGTGAAAAGCAGCAGCCACTACACACCCATGACAGTTGAGCTTTGCTTTTTTTTTTTTTTAAATCCTGTCATTGTTTACACAGAATGGTGTTTCAGATTAAGCCCCCTTACCCTTCCACATGTTAGTCCTTAACGTGACAAGAGAATACCAAGAAGGGGGTGGGCAGAGAATTCTTCTAGCTTTCATGTTGTGCAGCCTACCACTCACACAGTTTCAAAGCACAATTTGACTCCATTTGACATAAAGCTTGGTGTTGTTTTTGGCCTTTTTAATTGCTAGATTAAGAGATCCCAGAATTATTATTGCAATTAGATGAATAAAGTGAGTGTAAAGCAAAGTCAAATTCATGCTCCAAGGAGGAGAGGGGGTGCCCTCACTCTCCAAGACTGACATACTTAAACATTGCCTCTGAACACAAAGCAAGAACTGCTGACATTTTTGTTTGAAATTGTGAAGGTTGTTCTCCAGCAAGAGAACAAGTTGTCTTTACAGACCCACAAAAAAACAGACCCCTCCCCCCAATATTATATTTTACTAAGAGTTAATTTTTATACTATCACTTGAAGCACTAAGATCTAGCAAAGTCCTTCAAAACAACTCTATTCAGACTATATATTAGCAAGAGAATATTCTTTCCATGTCACCCTTTAAACATCTGTTTGGATGTTGTGATGTTATTTTTCATGGATTGGGTAGCTAGATGGAGGTAGAAGCTAACCCTCACACCTCATAGGAGCATGGCTTGCTTCATGTTTTCAGCCAGGCACCTTCACCAAGCCTAGGACACCCTCATGAGAGAACTCTCAGATAAGCTATAATGATCAGATTGCTGAGTAAAATTCTTTGCTGCTGCCAAGCAAGAAGCACAAATGGAGTTGTTTATATTTTCATATTAGTAACATAACAAAAGCTTCTTCCAGCCATGCCAGTATCTGACACCTCAGCAGTCTGCCACACATGAGTCATCTACATAGTATATTTCTTTTACTATGACGACTCATCACATTTTTTCCCTAATTACTGTTGGGATTATCAATATGGCTAATGTGACCAAAACACCACAGTGAAGGTCTGCTGTTTCCTGATGAAATTCGTTTTTCCTCAATGCAACTTTCCTTACCATACATACTTCTGCTATTTTCTGGTCAAGAGGTAGATAATGGGAAAAAAAAAAAAAAATTGTAGGTTATTTACACTCACAAACTTTATGTAGGTTCACATATTTCAACTACTACATACACACAAGAGGTAGCTGAACAAACTACTTGTCATCTTCTTCCCACACATGTAAGTGGTCCTATATGATCTCAAGTAGCACCAGCCAAACACCACAGCGTTAATGACATCAAAGTGCTTGCACTGTTTGTTTTTTTTTTTCCCCTCCTTCATTCACATTTCTCCTTGACTCCAATCCTCACTGCAACAGACCAGCAACTGCAGCAGGGAGCAGTGTGCCAGCCACGTATCCAGCATCAGCCCACGCAGGGGCTTTGCGGGCTGAACACTTGCCAGCATGTTTCAGGGACGAGCTGGCATTAAGGACAACTTGATTAGTCCCTGACAAGCGGGTGAAAGAAGGCAGGCAAGAGAGGCCTGACACCCTTGTTCCACTGGCTTACGTGCAGCCCAGCCCCTCCCAAAGCAGCTGGTTTTGGAGTTATTCCTATGTCAAGCTCTGCACTGGCACAGAAGAGCTGCGGGCAGGGTGTCAGGGCACTGGCACAGCTCCTGCAGCACTGGGAAATGGCTCTGGCGAGGACACAGGGAAAACGCTGAGCAGAGAAATCAATACTACAGTCACGCACTGCCCTGAGCCATTTGACATATTTATGGTTACCGCTCTTGCAATCTCAGAGGGGTGGGTATTGCCTTCCCCCAAATGCCACCATCCCCCAGCACCCTCAGGACCAGGGCAGAGATGGACATCAACACAGGAGTCTCTCCGCTGGCAACAGGGACCTTCACGTAAGGCTCAAAACCACCATCTCCGCACCCTCCCTGCCAACACCCCGCCGTGGTGAGGCCTGATCTGGCACTGCTGGACCCTCCGGGATGTGCACACCTTTGCCTCTCAGTGCTCTATGCCTGAGGCAGGCGGCTGCAGTCCCGGGGACCCCGTCCCTCCCCAGCCACCGCACGGCTAAGCCGCCAGGATGGGGCCAGCACTGACTTCAGGCTGATGCGCAGGAACAAGATTAGGGCTGGATTTAGGTCGTTCTTATAAAGGACAGCAGCTCAGCCATTCTGCCCGCCAGCGCTTTGATTACTACTGCAGTTTATGCTATGTGAAGGAAAAAGGCTACCTACTTCAACGTTAACAGAGCAGTTACCAGGACTGCCACTGAAAAAACCCTTCACATACACCATCACCCCTTCCTCATCTGTGCTACTGCAACAGCCACCGGCAGCGAAACTGCCTCGGAGCGTGCAGGAGGCTTTAGTCCTTCTAAGTGGAAATTAAAACATCAGCTTATCTGGCAAACAAAGTACAAGAAATTCTCTTTGGTTTAGCATTAGTGAGCCAGTGCTATTGATAGGAATAATGACGTTTTTCCAACGCACTCAATACCTCATTTTCAAAGGAATACAGTGTAACAACCTTAGATGAAGGTAAATGCATAACAGAATAGTCACACCGCGGCTAGGGGAGCATTTAAATCCTGTGTTTCTCCGGCATATATAGAGAATGAAAGTGCTATTACTGAAGCATAAGAATACACCACAGCCATTAGCAATTCCAGAAACAGTCTGTAATCCAAGTGAGCAAGAAAGTTACTCCTTATTAAAGGTTATTGTAATTGGAGATCATAGTTGTCAATAATATTGACAATTCTTTATAAAAAGCGCTGTTTCCTTTGGCTGCAGAAATCCTCCTGGGAGCTAAGTCTTCAATGTATAATTCAGAATTTTTTTAAAAAATAAAATAAAAACTCTTTGTGTTATTATAATGGAATTCTGGGTTTCCCCAGTAGCAAAAAAAAATAAAAAAAAATTAAAAAAAAAATAAAAAAAATTAAGAATAAACCATCACAGCAACTATCCATGCCACCACCTTTACAGATGTAGAAGAGAGCAGAAACATTATTTCTATTTCAGCATCAAGTCAAGGTTGCCCAGAAGCAGTGATTATCTCCATACTCCTTTAACTAGAAAAGCAACACTTTGTGTATGCAGAACAAGATTTGGTGCCACATGAACAAAATATTAACCCAGCTTAGACTTTTATCAAACAGGTTTTCTAAAGACATACTATTATTATGACAATTCACAGAAAAAAGACAGTTACTTCAATAATGCAGCTACTCCATCCCATCCCTGATCCACAAGACTTGTTTTTTCCAAAAGTCAGAAGACTTAGTGCTCTATTTGAGCAGCACTTCTTAAGAGGGGCTGGAGAAATGCTTGAATTCCATCACTCCAGCTGGTCCTACAACGACCAGAAATCCTAAGCAATCTACCTCAACTGCTGCTGAGGAGCAAGTCAAGTTTTGTCAAGTTCTACAGCATGAGCCATCTCTGACTCCACTCGTACCACTCTTGTACACATTCAGGCTACTTAACCCAGACAATCCTTCCAAAAATGCTTTGTGCAAATCTGGACTGTACTTAAAAAAAATGAAAAGCAAAACTCCTGCAGCCTGCTGTTCATTTCTGTCAGTTGAGTAAGCCATTAAGAGGAATCGCAACTGTTCAGATATTCCTTGGTAAGGGGAGAGTTCTCAGTCTATTTCCAGTAAACTAGGAACGAACCCAATTGCCTATTTTCAGAAAAGCCGTGCACACAAGGCGTTGTATCGCTGTAGTAGTGCCACCAAGTTTTCTGGCAGAGCACTTCGTGCGCTGACTTGGCACCAAGGAAGCACGACGGAGAATGGTGCAGGATGCGGGGAGACTCTGCAAGGAGCGAGCACGCAGGTGCCAGGCACACACAAGGACAGAAAAGTCTTTCAGCTTTCTAAAAATAAGAGCCTGCTAGATAAGAACCACAGTCGGCCAGACTGCAATATGCCTTGTTTGGATTTTAACATTTCACTGGGGGGAAATTAGTTACCAATATCTGGATCTCTGTAGGGAAACAGCATGAGGTAGAAGCAGTGTTTATTTTCCCCAAGACATTCAGCAGCTCCAATGAGCATGAACAGTAAGCACTCTCAGCTTTGCTGATCATAAAAAAAATAATAATTTGATCTTAAAAGTAGAGTAATGAAGCTCTCTACAGTTTTAAAGCATACACTGAATGGGACAACAAGACAGTGAATCTTTATGCAATGGTCAAAATTAGACAGTGTAAAATACGTTTGCTAGACAAGATACAATAACTACAATGTCTCCTCACCACAACCACAGTCTTGAGGTAATATTTTACAGTTCATGTGTGGGGAAAAAAAAAAAAGCTATAAAACTTTTCATATCACACAGCAAGAGGGCTACCACGACTCCACCAATATTCATGTTCTAAGACACAGAAAGAGGCATCCAACATGGCCCTTCAGGCCCCAGTTCCCGGGGTGGCTTCTGACACCTTTTCTTCCTCCAAGCTGCTCCACCAACAGCACCCTCAACGAAGCACACACCAGTCCTTCCACTGCGGAAGAAAACACTCATCCCTTATCCTATACTTTCCTCCAGACCACTAAGTTATTTCTCCAATAAAAGATATTTAATTTTATTTTTATTTGAGTCATAGGTATTCTGGATTTTTCTAAATTGTCATTTGTGACACACCAATTAAATACTACAAAATTTAACTCGTTTTCAAAGCAAAAGGTAAAGGCCCCTACAGATAGAAAAATCTTGTGCCCTGCACACACACTTATAAAGTTCATAGAGTATGACAAAATATTTGATAGAAACAATTTAATGAATCATTAGGTCTTTTTATTAAATGCAATGTTAAATATTTACTATAAAGGATTCATTTAAGTACATACTATTCCAAGGCTGATAGACTTAAAATGCCCTTACCTGGAAGAAATAAGCTTGTAGAGGAAACTGAACTGAAATTTATTTTCCATCACCCCTGAGCATGAGAGAGAGAAGTTCCCTTCATTCTATTTTAGTGGAGTTCAACAGGGCACTGAAACTAATACTGAAATTTTCACACTTTTCAAGGTATTTCACATCAAATACCCTGCTTTTCTTATGACCTCTCCAACTATTAAGTGCCAAAAAATCCTGATAGTTTCTTTTCATCCCACAAGTCACTACACTTTCGGGTTTTTTCCCCCCCCTTCATCCTTGACCGAGACCTTTGTGATAGTGCCACAAGTGTTTTGACAACATCATATTCTATGTTACTTCACTGAGTGCCTGGATACACTACCAAGCTGAGCAATAGGTAAACAGCTTTTAACTTCTCAAATTAATTCACTTAAAAACCCCAAATCAGCCATATGAAAAGCCAGCTGCGGAGCAAGTTTTTACAGAAAACTAGGAAAATCTGCACAGGAAAACATCATACACGCAAAAGAAAAAAAATAATCCAAGCAAAATGAACCATCTGCTTGGTGGAAAATTCTCATCTACCACACTTACTTTAAGCACTGAGCATCCAGTGGAACAAGAACCATAGAGCAAGTTACTCTTCCTTAAAAGCATGTCAAAACCGTACACAACTTTAAAACCTTGATTTTATTTCTTTTTCTGGACAGACCTATCAACCCTACAAGAAGAATTAAAAAGGTAGTTCTTTGCCCTGCCTTCAAGAGTATCATTGCAACATTTCACTTCGTGTCTGACGCAGGTTGATGAGGATTTTTTGGTGGATTTGTTTGTTTGTTTGTTTTAACTGCAGAGAGTTTTTATGGAAAATTATTTTTGGCTTAAGCCATCAGGCAAGGAAAGCTTCCACGCAGGGGTGAGTCCCGGGCTGTCCTCAGCAAAGAGAGGGCACAGGTCAGGGAGCTCCCAGATGACACCAGCGCTGAGTCACCGGCAGCTCCACAGCACACCATGCACCCCAGGGAGCTGCCTCTATCTCAGATGATCACCATCAAGTCCATTTGAAAGCTGAAAATCCCTCGAGGATTTTGTAACTTCTGCCTCTCTGTTCAGAGGAGAGGCCCTGGGGCCTCCAGGATGGCAGAAGAGCTCCCCTTGGCTCTTCTCATGCTCCTTTGCTCAGCCCCAACACAACTCCACTCAGTCAGACCCGGGCTGAGCAAGGCCCTTTGTGTACACTGGCTGCTAAGGGATTCACAGGTTTGGAGATAAGCAGGTTCTTGATGACTTTTTTTTTGCTAAACTGGAGATGATCTGTGCAGCAGCTTAAGTCACAGCCACTTTTCACTGATGCCGTGACTTACCTCAACAAGCTCTTTAAGCACAAGGATAGCAAGACTTAGCTATCCCAACACTGAAGGAACAGCATCATTTCTTTCTACAAAATGTTTTAAGAACATTTTTAGAAAGAATAGCCTTCATCTGTGGGTTTCCTGTGATACAACAGACTTTCTGTTCCCTCAAGCTTCTTTCTCCCCACCCATTCCGGCAATGAATTCAATCGTAGTAGCTTGGTTTTTGAAACCTGTAACACAGATTTCTAGGTGGGTTCTCACTAGTGCCTGCCTACAGTGGCATTAGTACTCCCCAGGCTTGAACAGAAATGTTTTCTCAGCTATATCTCAAACCAGAGTTATTTTTTTTCACGGCTGCATTATATTTGTGCCTCCCAGCACTCCCTGTTCCTCCCCAGCGTTTCCCACTGCTGAGCTCCCAGCTGATAGCAGAAAGCTCTTGTCATGAGTCCCTAAAAATACAACATTGCTCAGTGGCATTATTAAGTCCCATCATATTTCTGTTACTCCACTTCTTCCTCTATCATATCCCAACCCCCTAGGTATTAAGAATGCCTCCCAAACTGGCATTACCAAAAATATTTGTATGCACAAACCATCCTGCTGGACCTTGCCACTTACAAAGACATTGCTTTTAAAACAACTGCTTTCGCTAATTTCTCTTCGAAATCATTCATAGCTGCATTACGTTGTACAAATGGGTATTTCCTAGATGTGCCAAAATGTCTGTCTTTCACTGAAAAATGAAGAAGGAGATGCCCCTAGCTTTGAAATCTGCTTAGTGTTGCTGGAGCAGTTCAGCTATACCCATGGAATGACCACAGAGGATGAGCCCCTTAGCAGAGGTACTACACTGCGTGAACCCACCGCGCCCAGGCTGTCCTTGAGCGGCGCTCCCCAAGAACACACCTGTGCATCTCACTGGGAAATGGTGTGGGGAACAAAAAAAAAAATTAGCAAGAGACAAGTTTGAGAGTCTGGGCACTCCTCAAGGAAAGCACAGCCTGCCAGCCAACACGGCTTTAAAAATAGTTTCTTTTCGGATAGAAGAGTTAGAGATGACTCAAACTTTACGCAGCTGAAACCCCAATAGGTCACATCATGCAAATCAAACCCTGACCACCATCAGCTGGGAGATGGTCACGAGCCAAGAGTTTTCTACTAAAAGCAGCAAAACCGAAAACATACAACTGCGGTCACTAGAACATGTAAAAAACCTCCCAAAACAGAGATTAAAGCACATTTGGCTAATGCTTCAGCTTGGAGACCCCGGAGTTACCTCCGGCGCGTGCTCACTGCAAAGGGTACAGATTTAGGTACCTGCATTAAGATAAGCCTCCTTGGAAAGTCAGGTATGTGCACCCACCCCTTTTACAGGTGACAAAAACATGAACTTCAACCAGTGTACATTGATCAGTGATGCAGACCATCAAGTCTTTGTCTTACACAACCTGACGGCAAGGTACTTCCTGATGCAATAGCTGTGGAGACCTCACCAGGATCCCACGGCCAGGCAGAGGTGCTCGCGGTGACGGTACAGCTGCCTTCGATTTGAGCCAGGCACAGCTCACTCGACTGCAGTGCAAAATCACAGGAATGGTCAAACACAGGCACCTGAGCACTTCCAAACTCGTAAGTCCACGAGGAAATGTTTAGCTTCCATGCAATTAAGCACTGTTATTAAGCCTGAAGTCAATCGAATTTTATACGTAAAAACCTGACTTTGTTTCTTTCACATAAACAAAAGTGACATTGAGGAAGAACTGCTGTCTTATGCCAACATAATCGGCTCATATACAGTCATTAACCCACCAAAAATAAACATTTTAGAAAATGTGTTAGATCCTATAGCATTAATTTTGTTCTCTGATTCTGTAACAATTTTGGGGTGGTGGGGGATGGAAGGATGCAGGAAGACTATTTCTGAACAGACATAAGATATGAATAAACCGGTATAATAAAGATGCGATTCCATTAATTTATTCATCTCTTCCCAGATCCCTCCCCCTCCTTTCCAATGCAGATAGAGAAGAAAATGCATCTGCCCCGACAGAAAGCTCGGTCATTCGGCTCCCTCCAATTCCATAAGCCTCGGTACCCTTCTGCCGCCAGTCGCACCCCCCCGGCTCCGGCTGGGCCGAGGGCGGGCGAAGGCTGCGTGTCCCCCGCCACCACCGGGGTCCAGGGCCAGCGGCGGGTCGGCGGAGCCCGGCCTGCGGGGAAGGGCGCATTCCGGCGGGAGCTGCCCTCGGGGGGGATGCTCCGCCAGCCCCTCCGGGAAGATGCTTTATCCTTCAAAGTCGCCCCCTCCCCGCGGCTCCCACGGGCGCGGCGACCCTCTCCTCTCCTCCCCTCGCCCCCCTCCTTCCTAGGGGGGGCGCAGACATTTTGAAGCCGCGCATCCCAAAAGCCCGGCGGAGCCGCGGCGGTGCGGGCGCGGGCGGAGGCCTCCCGGCGGCGGCGCTCACCTGCCAGCTCGTCGGGCTCCAGCCCGCTCTCCGCGTCGATGCCGCACAGCACGAAGTAGTGGGCGAAGCGGCAGGGCGCCGCGCCGGGCCCGGGGGCGCCGCTC
>VXAY01007247.1:2293091-2307804 GCA_013399855.1 Oxyruncus cristatus
GGCGGCCCCGCTGTCAGCTGAGCGGGGCGGGGACGGGCGGGAGGCGCCGCGCTGCCGGACCGCCCCCGCGGGGCATTTAAACCCTGCCCGGCCTCCCCCCGCCCGCGCCTTAGCCGGGCATTCCCGGCGTGTGGGGTGCGGGAGAGCCCCCGGCGGCTTTGTCGCGCGTTTTACCCGCAGTCCTCGGGATACGTGACTAAGGCTTAATCTTCCTCCCTCCATTCCCTCCCACCCCGGGTGTGAGCGGGGGAAGGTGGCTTTATTTAAATAAAAAAGGAGACGGTGCCGCTTCCTATCGGGAACGTCTTTGCCCCCCTCCCAGGAGGGAGCTCCCGGAGCTCCGCTGCCGGAATGGGCCGAGCCCCGCCCGGCGCTCGGGCTGCGCTGAGCGTTTCCTGCGGGAATCCTGCCGGGGGAAACGGCTGCTTCTTCTCCCCACCCGAATGTCGAAGCAACAACCACCGCCTTGCAGCGGATGGCCTTTTGTGCGTGCTCCATCCCCGCTCCCAGAAGGATGTCGCCCGTATCACGTTAACTTGTAGGACGGAGAGCTATTTCTTCGCTACCCGCGCTGCTTTTCGCAGCAAAACCCTAAAATGTCGCTGCGTTCCCGGTTCATTTAAGATTTACTAACCATTCTGCCGCGTCAAGGAAGAAATCAGCGTTGTTTTACCCGCAGTGCTAAAACCCCTCTCTTTAGGATCACCTGATGCCAAAGTAATTGCAGCTCTGTCCGGGAGCGGTACCTACTTTTAAAGGGACCGAAATGATTCTTTTGAAGTTCTAAGATTTTCTTCTCCAAAGGGATAAGATCCATGCATATGTCAGATAATTCTGACATCTGTATATCGTAAGGAAGTTGTTGGCAGAATTCAATATGCACTTTCATCTTTTCTTTATTTCATCTGCTTACTAGTCTTGGTCCATGCTGTCTGTAATAACTACAATCTCATCCTTTGCTTACTGTGGACTCCTATGACCCCTTTCATTTAACTCCTAGCAGCTTAAGTCACATCTCTTCTTTTTATGATTTACATTTGTCCTTGTTCAACAAGTGCCTTTGATAAGGCACAAGGAGCCTGTTATTTCATCCAGCATGTGTCATTTTATGGAGGTACATGGAGTAACTATTTCTGCCTAGAGGCCACCTAGGTCAGCAATCTCTTTCTTTCCGTCCCTTCAAATTACCAAGCTTTATGCACTTTTACTTCTCAGCTTCCTGTAGTGTTCTACTGACAGCAGACAAGAATTAAACAATTTTCTCACGTTCCAATTAAAAAAAAAACAAACTAGAAGAAGATGGGTCCTCTATCACAACCACCAATTCTTGTAGTTGCAGCACTCAGTAACGACCTGTGTTTTTTTCCAGGAGATCAGACATTTTCTCGACTTTGCACCGTGAGCCGTGTTGTTTTATTTAGTTTGGTTTGTTTATTAACTTGTATGTATTTGCTTATTCAGGTGTAAGTCAGATGATAAGAGCTTGACAAGTCAGTCTCTGACTCTCATTCAAACCCAACTGCTCTTACTGTGGAGAGGTACCCTCTTGTTTTGTTATTGTAGGCTGGTTTTTCTGAGGCCCAGAGGCAGAGGTGTCTCAGGCAGCTTGAGACAGAGGCTTCACCAGCCTCTCTGAAGGATGTGTGAGTTAAGACTGCTTCTGAGATTAACCCAGAATTCAACACAATGGTTCTGACCTTTTCACCTTAAGTAGCAGGTAGTTCTAGATTGCTTTGGTTTACATGTCTTGTGTACAGGACAGTATTTTTGCTTGAATAAAGTTCAGTGCACAGACACCTGTTAAGTCACCTGTATCTCAATAAAATCAGTACTACATACAGCATTAAACAAGAGGATAAAGCACAACACATGGGATTGGAGGTATAAAATCTAATAAACCCACTCTTCCTGGATTAGCTGTGGGGTTGAGTTCCCACTCCTCCACGTACAGATCCCACAGACACTCTTATGGGAATTTAGTGGGGAAAGTGATTTCTTCTTCTAAGACAACTGATCTTCTGGGCACAAACATCATCCTAATGAGATAACTCAGGTCATCTGCTGAACAGTGCCAGCAGACCCAGCGGTGCCTGGGCTCTAGTAAGTGGTGTTATGTCCATGGGCCTGGATTTTTCTCATCTAAACCCTTCCATCTAATTTGTTCCAGTCTTTCTTTTAAGCTGGTCTAGCTTTAGGTACTACATGCTGCCTTTGGGTAGCTCTTCTTCACTCTCATGGGGTTTTTTCCCTTCATCCTGGCTCTCATCCCAAGGAATCAGTGGCTTTTATGAGATTTTAGCAGTGAAATTAGGCCTGAAAGTTAAATCACTGGACAGCAACTGGAGTTATAATAAAACTTTCCCAAGCTCAACTGCAGGATTTTAGTTACATCAAGTTACATTTCTTCCTGCCCAATGCCAATACTTTCCTTCATTCCGGGAAGTGTACTGGATACCCATTTACAGCTATTTTTTCATTTGTCTTCTTTCACTCTCCAGATACACTCATGTCAGCACAAAGTGGACAGAAACCCAACCAAGCATATTGCAAGCCACTTCCCTCTTCTATCTGGGTTTAAACAACTGCTCCCAGGAAAAGTAGCAGAGGTTTCTGCTTCAGCTGGAGCAAGCCCGCCCAGCAGAGCAGAGGTGGCTGAGCTGTGTTGAATGCAGCACCCAGGAACGCTTTGTGCCCACCTAAGTTCTGCTGTGCCGTGAAGTTTTCCCATGTCAGGTGTGCGAACAAAATGCAATGGCACCTCTCTGTGCCATCGCCTGATGCACGTTATCTTATGGTGTAAAGCACAGGAAAGCACTGACATATTCCCTCCTTGTGCATAATTGCCTTTTCTCCATACTGAGACTTCTTGCACAGCTTTTTATTCAGGATCTAGGCATTTTGGTTGCCTTTTCGCCATCCAAACCCACCCCACTCTGATCACCAGTGCCTCTCTAAAAGGGCTGCCCTGCTTTAAAGACAGATCAAGCACTTATGCTCTACTTGATTGCTTAAATGTCACAGCAGATCCACAAAGACACTTGTGGAGCTTTTTGCAAGAGTGAGAGGAAAATAAAAATGAGGCCTAAAAGCATCATGAGCTGCTGCACATTCTCACTTATCAGCCAAATGCCATGGAAAACATTTGTACAGTCTGGGAAGAGGCAGTGTCTGATAAGATTGTGCCATGAGGCACATCTGGGATGATCAGACATAACTGGGTGGGATTATGAGTATTTGTTTCTTTCACCAACAAAGAGTGCCAAAGCTCCACAAAGGTCTTGGATCAGATCCCCTATTCAAATAATATGAAAGATAATCCCAGGGAGATAAGGTTTGTCCCTGGCACAGCAGAAAACAAACCCGTATCAGAGAACTAGGAACTTCTTACATGTTCCTCCAAGGAACAGGGATAAGGTAGGATTGAGAATTTCGGACTGAGACGAGCACAAAGGACTTACTGGTCTAGCACAGATCTACCTGGGACATTTCACTTTGATTTCTGCTCCTGTGGCATCATCTTTTCCCATCACCAGCTGGATTGCCATGGTGCAACAGAGCAAGGGAAGGCTTTTGGCTTGGCAGATCTGTTCCTCTTCCTTAGGTACTTGTATCTCTATTTGCTATGAATATTTCTCTCAATGTCAATTTGGTTCAGGTTTCCCTCTCCTTAACCTCTCAGTGAGTCTTTGTTCCTCAGAACCTGCGTAGTTTAAACTGGGTCAAACGCTAACAAGCGTGTCAGCCCCCCCTGCCCTTAGGATCTGCCATAAAAGATCAGATACAGGTCCATCAAGCTCTTTGTCCCAATTCTGCAAGGAAACCAATGCCCAGTGCTTCAGAGAGGTGGAAAAAGCCTGGTATTTAAAGGTTACGTCCCCTCTCCTTGCTGTGACACTGTTGCTTCGCTATTTATTTTCTTCTGCATTCTTCAGTGAATTGGAAATCATGCTGCTGGTGATGGATTGCTCGCTCCTCCACACAGCTCTGCAGCTCCCTGTAGAAGATCTTCCACAAGCTGCCAAGACACATTGATTTTTTCCATTGAAAGCCCCTCCTATTTTGCTCTAGTATCTATGGGGTCATGAGATCCTGTAGGGTGGAAGGAAGGAAAACCACTAAGGTGCAATACGAATGTTTGTAATGCTCAGAGCACTTTGACTTTTGGCTGACTTTCAGTTGAGCAGTTCACAGTGCTGTCAGCTACTTCTCAAGGAGCTGGGTGTGATTAGTCACCTCAGAGAAATGGGAGTAAGGAGGGGTTAAGGATGGACTGTAAGGCCAAAATTTAAGTTGTGCTGGCACAAAGTGCAGAAGAACCTATAGCAGAAGTTGTAAAAACAACAGTGGAAGGTTTTATAGACAGGTTCATAGAGAAAGCGATTTTCATTCTCTGAACTTATTCAAGAAGACTGCTTAAAAGATGGAAAAGGTACTAGCTGCCTTAGGGTCTAAAACCAAATAAACCAGATCACAAGCCATAGGGCATAAAGCAAAGAACATTTCCTCCAGCCCAGTTTATTGTTGCTTAGAAAGCAGATACTGCAGGCACATATTCTAATATTTAATCAAATCATAATACCATTAAAGCAAGTGGCTCATCTTCTATACTGGCCTCATATCTATAAAGATTGAGCTTGAATAAAAGCACACGGCCTTCCTCTGTCACATTGTCTATAAGTCACAGCAGACTCATAGATAACAAAGGAAAAGATGGGTACTTTCCGGCATCTCAGCCATAAGACCTCTGAAGCTTTGGTGATTTATAATTCAAAGTTTTTAAATCTTTAATCCTCTATGGTAGCCCATTGTGTTTTCTTAACTTTATGTACATTCATTGTACAAATGCCCTTGCATTGCAAACACATATAGATGCATTGCACTCCTATCTGCTTCCTGAGAGAATCCTTGGGGGAGAGGCTTCATGAGGCAACTGAAATTATTCAACAGTTTATTGCACTTTCTTCCCCCCTCGCTCCTAGGACTGACCTTGTGTTCCTGCTGCTTCCTTCACAAACAAATCTGTAGCCTTGTCTGCCTCTCCTGAGTTCACCCAGCTCACCATCAGAAAACAGATCCCAAAACAAAGGCAGGGATGGAACTATGTTGCCCATTTTCATTCACATCACTGTTGTGCTGCAAGTCAGGCTTCATAGCATGCAGCTCATCCCTCTGCTGAGAAGGCACCTCCACTTCAGGGCTGGCCTCATCTCTGGCCTTTCAAACCTCCCTTCAGACTGAATCAGCTTTCTCAAGGGTTCAGGTCTTGGAGGGGGGAAGTGGCAACACCCCAGACAGGCAGGGCACACAGACTTTGAACACTACCTCAGAAACAACTCCTAGGAAACTCCTGCTGTTGCCATGCCTGCTTTCTGGAGGTTTGTGTCCTTTGCCACCCTGGCCTTTCCTCTTCGTATGTTCAATGGCACAGTATGGCAAACATCTGTGGCAACTCCTGCCATTTCACTCCACTTCTTCCTGTGATTCTATACCAAGCTTGCAAGATGCACCTCCTGCTGAGCAACTGATTAGATGAGGGCTTCCTGCAATCCTCCCCCTCCTCCTATGAAGTCAGGGGAAGGATCATATGCAACCATTACCTTTTGTATGATTCAGTGCCAAGACTCTGAGGCCAAAGACCATATTTTGCTCAGAGTAAGGTACGCTTTCTGCTCTTTGGATGTCGAAGACATACATACTGTTCCCACTGCTACCGAGATAAAACCTAATCAGCAAAGTACACTGCTTGGATAAATCACTAGCATGTCATGCATTAATGGAGGTGTTGTGCTGGGACCATCAAGCTAACGCCCCCACTCAGAGATTTCCATCCATCTCTGACAGCACCACTCACCTGCTGCATGACCTTGGCCAAATTGCTCATAACCTGACTTTGCAAAAGCACCAACCACTCTTTGGGAAATCAGGTCAGTGCACTCCCTGTGTTTCAACTGCCCTCAGGAAAAGAAAGCAAATACTGCCTCTTCTCTGCCTGAACATCTGCCAGGCACAAAGCCCTATTGTTCCCCAAGCCAGCCCGATGGCGTTGCACGAGAAGGCAGATGCACCTCCAAACGGGCAGCAGCCCTGACGCCGAGTCCTTCCGGCCCACGCGTCCCAATACCACCGTCTGCTGACAGACGCCTTTCACACCGGGCCTGGGATGAGGTGGATATTCAGTGAGGACAGCAAACTGCTGCTCCTCATTTTGAAATAATTTTTGCTGTCTGCTGAAGGCATTTGTTTCCCTGCCTCTAAACTCCAGTTCCTCTGTTTTCAGTGCTCCAGGATGCCAGCACCTTAGAAATCCGGTAAGTCTGCTTGGGAAAGATCCGAGATGGTAGAAGCGTCTTGCAATATAACACACCTGCCCACATAAAGCATGAGGAAAGGGCTGTGGCCTTCTCTTTAAAGTACTAGAGCTTCAAAGGCACATATTGCGCCAAGGAGAAAGGCATGAGGGGATCCTGGCGAGCTGCTTGGACCACATGCCCACAGCAATATTGTCTGCAGTGGCAGGGGTTCAGGCACAGCTGTGTCAGTGGTCTGTGCTCCCAGTTAGATGATCTCTGGCACTGGGAAAGCTTCCAGAGAAGATGTATTCCTGCTTTCACATCAACCTGAGTAATGGCATTGTGTTCAAAGCCTGATCACAAATATTGCTTTCCTTTACCTTGGCTTCCAAAAGTCAGGTGGTACCATGTCTGCCAATACTAGTGGGAGCATGAACCAACTCCACAATTTTACTATGCACTCTGGACAAAATCTGTCCATGAACAGCAGGTAAGCTCTTCCTCAAAATGCCTTTGGCCTCTGTACAAATGTAATTAGAGTCTGAATTCAACTCCCTTTGAAGCCTTATTCAGTAAGAAGTGCCAGACACCCCGCATCTACATTACAATGCATCCTAGCACACTTGAAAGCCCAAGGGCATGCTAAAGAAACCCAAATCCACCGAATCCATGGCCAATATACAACATGCAATCAAGGACGGATGAAAAGTGTTTCCTGCAGTGAATATGCACTGTGAATTGCTATATCATTTAGCAAGGACTGCTGCTTCGCTGCATGCTCTGTTATCATGTGTGCTCGTATCACTGCAGTGATGTTATAGCATGAGTCTAGAAGCAGTTCTTGCTCATCAAAGCACTAAAGGGTCTGGTTCAATTTCCCTACTGGTGATCTAAACATTTATGTCTGTAGGTTCAGCCATATCTCTCTGTCACTTATTCCTCATGCTTGACAACAGCACATTGCCTTGGAGTATTTGCTGCTTAAAAGACACTATTGACAGCAGTGAGACTGTAGCTTTTCTGTGTTGGCTGACTGTGCTCTTGCTTTGCTGGAAATCAGCTCTGAACTCACACAGAGGAGCTCAACCAGAAGGACAGAGATCAAAGCAGTTTGCTTCTCCTTGAGGATCATGTTTCTTAGTGACTTCCTTGCAAAGCAATAGTCACAACTTATTTAAGCCCGGATCCATGCTGAGCAACTCCAGCAGTTCCCATCAAGCACATCCTTTGAGGGTGGGAGAATTTGTCACTGTCTAATGTGGCAATGGGCTATTCTAGCACCTCCCTCCAGGCTGAAATTCAGCTATTACTAAGAAAACCCAGAAAAAAAAAAGCATTTTCCCAGCTTAATCAGAGCCACTGGCTTCCTGGTGCTCAACACTGCCAGGCAGGGATGAAGGCAAGAGATCAGCAGTAGTCTTTGGTGCCAGGCACTGACAGTGTGTCTGGCTGCTCCGACTCTGATGTCGGCCCACAGGTGACAGTGAGGGGAACCAGGTGAAACACAGCCTTGGGATAGTCAGGGAGAGCAGGATGGCTTGGTGGAGGTCCATGAATGGGCAGGGCAGGACAGTGGGGAGCTAGAGACCAGGCCTGAAGTGACATTGCTGGGGCAGGGACAGACAGCCCCAGGGGTGCAGAAATACGGTCCTGGGCTGTGGGCAAAGTGTGGGGAGGCCTGGGGAGTAGCCAGGGCCAGTAAGAGCCATTAGTGCCCTCAGGGCCCTGATACTCAGCACATACAGCTGAGATGTGCTGATTTCAAAGTGCTTACTTTCTTGTTTGGGAGATGACAGAGCCTGTCTGCTCTGTTTTTCTTGGACCATTGATTCAGACTGAGGGTTAGTCTACCTGCAGGTGCTCCTGGCTCCCCCAGCACCAGGTCACGGTGCCACAGCTGAGGAGCTATGCTTGCAGGGTCACAGCGACACTGCTGCTTCCCCTCCAGCTAGATGCAGCTGCTGGCACGAAGCTTGACACCTCAGCTGATAAAACTCAAGAAGTGACATCACACAGTACAAGGTTGGGGGTTCTCAGGCTACCTTTGCTATTGGGAGCCCCGGGGCTGTGACAAGGAGGCATCCAAGCAGCTCCATGTGCAACCTGCCCAGCCCTGCAAGTAGCAGATCCAGCTGGAAGCAAGCCCACTCCCAACAAGCCATTTGGGTGTCACTGCAGCATGTCCTCTGCTGCGGTGAAGGAAATTGCAGTTCACTGCCAATGCACCAAGCTTGGAGAAGAAGCTTGAAATACACCAGGACATTATATATGGGCTACTGTCAGCTTAAGTTGTTCTGCAAACAAACCCCGTAGAATCGTTCAAGTTGGAAAAGACTTTAAAATCATTGATCCCAACTATTCATCTGGGCACATGTGTGTTTGAAACCTACTGATACAAGTGACAGAGTCGCCTGTATCCTAAAGGAAAGGTATGCCAACACCCCTTTTTAGAGGACATGCTACATAAATATGGATGGGAAAGCCAGTGGAACTAACACTTTGCCCGATACCACTGAAAATTGAGAAAAGTTTCAATGACTGAGTTTTTTCAGCCTCCTGTGACTTTCCCATGCCTCCATGTGCATAAATAGCAGCTACTCTGTCCTTGATCACATCAAATTTCAGTTTCACCCTGTTCATCATGTGAGGGAGCTGGCTGGTGCTGCAGGTGAGTTCTATGGCTGGTGTTTCTATTCCTTTGGGCATCCTTGTGGTGGTATAACTTGTTTTCTGTGTCCTCTGGACACTAGTGCAAAACAGTAAAGAGCAAATTTCCTGACTTAGCATGATCCGGACTCAGAAAGAGGTTGCTGGAGGACCCTGAAATCCTACCAAAATGCAACAGCAAACATCAGCCAAAAGAGGAGGCATATTGTGTCAGATTCTTGGCAAACAGCTTCCTCTAGATGCTCTGGAGAGTAACCACCACCTGTCTGTCTTGCCTGTCTCAGATCTCCATTGTTTCCTCTGTCCCCAGGTCCAAATGTTTGGCAGACCACCATGTGGAAGGCGAAAGGAAGAGTTCTGCTGGTGCCAGGCTCTGAACACCAGTGGAAAACTAGAAAATTTGAATTGCAAAACCAACCAGCTGCTGTGAACTGATGCAGCTCCTTGAAAACTTGATTTGCTTACCTCCCCCCTGGCACCAATGGCTGTTAGCATGACCCTTAAAATCAGACGACCAGAGGTACTATGGCTTTAGGGTTTGTTTCTGGAGTAAGCCAGAGCAATTGCTCTGTTTGGAGAAAAGAAAATAAATTAGTCAGAAGAGGAATGATTTGAAGAAGAGTTAGAGGTTTAAACATGGTAGGGAATCCAGCCTACTTGGTAACAAAGAGAGCTAAGCTTAGGAAGCATTGCTTGCATTAGGGCCCCAGCTGGTGGCCATGATCTCATGTTCCAGACTAACTGTTGGCTTAGCTCTGGCATTTGACTTTGTTTCTGCCTGTCTGGGAAAAGCTAAGGACAATTAAATACACTGAAGTCATGGGACTTGCATATTGCCCTTGGTACATCACACGTGGAGGGAATATGGGACAAAGCCACAGGGAAGGCAGATTGGATGAGTTTTACTGACATAGGAAATCAGGAGGGATGAGGACATGGAGAATGTCTTTGTTACATTCAGGAAAACTTAAGCAGCTACAGGTTATTCGGAGACCAGATGGAGATGCTCCATGGTGCTTAAGCAGCCTCTTTCCCTGGCTGTCCATATTCACATATTCACTACATCTTCCTCTTTAAGGGCTTTGCAGGAAAACAAAGAAAAAAAACCCCAAAACAATGAGGAAAAAAAATCCCAACCAAATAAATGCTCTGATGCCATTGTTCAGGTCTGTTTACAGTCCTTCCTGTAAATGAATCTTCCCCCACCTTGGGCTAGCTACAGAGCTGGCCCAGACTTGGGGATACCCAAAAGATTCCTGCAGACTGCTGTGACCCAGACTCCTGCCCTCCCAAGATAAGACACTAGCATCCAGAAAGTTATTACAGACGACCACAGCAGCAACACAACAGGATAAAAAGTATGACATGAATAGTTTGGTTTGCGGAAGACCAAAGTGACCTACAAATAAAGCCCACTGCAAGCTGTCCACCACCTCTTTCTGTGTACTAATACAAGTAGTTGTATCATCAGAAGTGGTTGTGCCAACTGGTGGCTGCTTGGTCTTACTTGCTGCCTGTGCTGCAATCTTTGCTGTGCAAATAAAACTACCAGAGCACTTGATGTTTTTACAGGACACATCTCTGAACACGTTTGTTAGCAAGATATAAGTTCATCAGGCTGGACTGCTTCTGTCTAACTTTTATCCCACGGAAAGGTTCAGTCTGGAGGGGGATTGTCACAAGATATTCCTGTGACCTGAAATGCAGGAGCCCAAGGATCATTACTGCAAGAGATATATGAGAGCCAAAGTCCCACCAGCTCAAGGAGACTTCAACAGTTCAAAAACAAGGGTTGAAAAGACATACCCTGTAGTTTTAACAGCAAAACAAGTATCCAAACAATACACCAAAGAGAAGCACAAACCATCAGACTCTGTGCATCTTTCCACTCTTCATTCATGCTATAAAAATACTCTCATGTCTGACTGTGCATGAACACAAACAGTCACCTAAAGCCAAGCTTACTTTAATCACACACGTGGACAAAAGACAAAAATCAAGAATGAGCTCAGAGATAATAGTTTTCAATATCCCAGTCTTGCCATCAAGGCTCTCAGAGGGACCTCTCACACCAGAAAAACTGAATCTTCAGGGGTACAAGAGTCAGATTAATACAACTTCTCCTCATTTTGTCACCCCACCTTCACTCTGAAGAATAGTTGCACATTGCAAATTCCCCTTCTTGTATTCACTGCTAGAAGGTACCTGATCCCTTCATCTCTGCCAGCCACTGCTCCTTCCTAACCTAATGCAGCTGCCAAGGCAGTGGGGAAAGGTAATCCTATGAAAAGAACATCTAATGTTTTCAGGACACATTACATATAATATGTGTTTGTTGTTCTGTTAAGATATTTATTCTTCAACTGCAAAAGGTGTCCTGTTATTCTGAAATTGGATTGTAGGTGAAGGCACAACAGAATAATTGAATTGTCTCTCCCTTACCTAGCCAGAGCTCTTAGTCTCAATTTTACCTTAGCTACGAGCTAATGCACCAGCTATGTTTTTATAATGACTTGCTCTCACAGTCTCTGGGCAACCACAAATTGATCCTGATGTGCAAAACCCCTGACTATTCATACTGAGTTGTTGGGATACTTTTTACAAATCATCAGTGCTCTGAATTCATCCATCTTCCCTTCAGTCCTTTCACCACAGCGAACTGGAGCAGCTGGCCTTGTCACCTGTACCAGCTGGAAAAGAGAGAGAGAACAGGGGAGATCACCTGGATGTTGCACCACAGGCCTGCCTTCCTTTGAGTTTAACCTTTGTATCTGTGAGGATTCCTGAGTTGAGGGCTTGCTGATGTACAGGTCGCTCCTCTCTGCCTTCCCCTTCTCCCTGTCCTTGTGCAGCTCCGTTTCTTTGTTATTAATTGGCTCAAACAAGATTTCCCCAGAGACACGGGCAGTTGTATCATCAGCCAGTAATCCCCTAATTCCCTTGGACACGCAGGAGTCCCTTGTGTGTTACTCTATAACTGTATTTTGCAAGTATTGCACTCCTCCATGGTATGCCAAATCGATGTTATGTTGTGATCAAAGACGTCCTTGTCCTCGGAGTGAATTCCAGCACAGTTATGGTAGCTGGCTGTGCAGGATATCGTAGATTTGAGCAGCAAAAATTCTTAAGATATCACCATCTCTAGCGAAAAGCCTTTGGAAATCATACTTTTTTTTTTCTCATGGGGGACAGGCTTTGATACTTCGCTGAAGTAATCAGCAGAAAGCACATTCTGAAAGTCTAAGTGGTTCCCCTAGACTTTCACAAGAGGGATGGCAGCTATCACTGGTATCACAGATTTCTTATGTCATGCTAGAAGTCTATACAATCATAACTAATAATTTGTAGTTCAATAAGAAATACTGGATTTCTAGTTTAACATTCCAGCCAGCGTTAATAGGAAGCAAGGACTTTACAACTTCTTTTTCACCTAAGCAATCCCTCATCTGGGAACAGCCAGGGAACATCTTTGAAAGGTTTGAACTAGACGACCTTTAAGATCCCTTCCAACCCAAACCATTCTATGATTCTGTGATTATATCTCTTTTACCTGCCTCAGTGTGATGTTGGTCTGTGTTTGACAGCAGCGACTTCACTGAGACCCACAGAGCTAACGAGTACAATCATACAGGAGGAGTTAAAAAAAAAACTAGACCTGAGAAGATACTTGTTAAAATAGCAATCAAAGAAGCTGGAGATCCAAGTGAAAAAGCTTTCCTGTTAGATTTCTCTGAGAACATTCTCAGGCATAAGAAAAAATGGCCAAGGTAGAGGTGTATCTTCATCTGTCAGCATGCTCAAAGCTGATACTGCATCTTACATGGCATCCTGAGCTGATGTTGATAATGATTTTCCTGTTACCGAGTCCTTTATTCCTTGCATAGTGGTGAGTATCTAGAGGGCACAAAACCTCACATCCTGAATTGCACATTTTATGCACAATTTTAGGTATTATGAGTGTTTTCAATGTCTCCCTCCTTGGAGAGGACCAGCAAGAGCTGCTGAAAGACCTTTGAAACTTCACTGTTTCCCTAAGAGCTCGAAGAGCCGTCAGACAAGAGGGCATGGCCTTAAGCTGTGCCAGGGGAGGTTTAGGTTAGATATCAGAAAGAAATTCTTTACAGAGAGAGTAATCAGCCATTGGAATGGGCTGCCCAGGGAAGTGGTGGATTCTCCATCCCTGGAGGTTTTCAAGACGAGGCTGGACGTGGCACTTAATGCCATAGTCTAGTAACCATAGTGGGGTTGGATCAAGGGTTGGACTTGATGATCTCCGAGGTCCTTTCCAACCCGTCTGATTCTATGATTCTATGATTCTATGAAATAACACTTCAAACACAAAGGTCCACACCTTTATACAATTTGAGGGATCATTTCTAATAAGACTGAGTGTGAGTCCTGCTTTCCAGGACTAAAAGGCATGCAAGTATCCCTGTAGCTTAACACGTCTGTGGATTTCAGGCTCCTTTATGTGGTAGGTGGACACCAGCTTCCGTCTGGGTCCCAGACACTCTGCAGCCCAACTTGGAGAGGTCACCTTCTCTTGGGAGACAGCGGATCATCCGCATTTAAACAAGAGGTCCTGGTTTATAAGCAGCTTTCCCACGCTGGAGCGCACCTTTTAATTGCAACAAACCAACAGATCACTAGATGGCCTCGTAACCTCAGAGATTTGGGTAGATCCAGGCCTGGGCTGAGAAATCGCCGGGTTTAAAGCCCTGGCATCCTAAGTGCTGCAGAATCATCGCCTCGGGCAACGCACAAGAGCCTTTTTAAAAACGCAACCTGAGAAATTTGAGACACTTGGTCCCATCGGGAAGCTAGAGAAACCCACCTTTGTCACTCTCGTTGACAGAAGCTGCTTGTATTCCTTAAATCCCGGCAGATGGGACAGGAGATGGGGCAGAGAGTCGGTGGGAGCTGCTGGAGAGTCATAGGTGTGTCTCCAGTTTCCCTTGGAAGGAACCGATCAATCAATGTAACAAAACCAGCCGCTGCAGGAAGGACAGCCATTGACCAGGGATCCCAAGAACCACCACCAGCCCCAGCCTGGCCTTACTGCACCCTCAGGAGGGGTTTGGGCTTGGCTCTGGCCCTGAGCCCACCTGAGAGGGAGGTGAGCCCCTCTCTGGGTGGATCCCTCTGTGAAGGTCAGCGGCTGGGCAGTGGGAGGGATACAGGTGGGTTTGTTCCTTGTCCAGCCACCAATGAGTCACAGTCACTGTCACATGAAAATCTGGCCTCTTTGAGGCCTCAGAGAAAACATCAGTGTTTGTAGGCTGTTGGGCCCTTACCTGCTGCAGAGCTGTGCCCTCCTAAGGGGCAGCAGCAACATGGTGCTGTAAGAGAAGCCCCCTCTCTCCTGTCCACACTGGAGAGGGTCTGGGGTGGAAGGAAGCAAAGGGATCTTTAGAGCAGAAAAATATGAATGGAATGGATGGAGCACATGGAAAAGGAACATGCAGAGGGGTAAACAAGAGGTCCAGCTTGTCTGCGTGGCAGAGTCGGCAGTGGATGCTCTTTCGGTGGCCGGTGCCCGCAGTAGCTGTTGCTGCCTCAGAGAGGCTGGAGAGTTTTGGCTGTGCCACATCGGGCTGACAGCGGCCTTGACTTCACGTGCAAAGGGGAAAAAAAAAAACCCATCATTCTCCCTGCTGTCAAATCCGGACATGTGTTATCACTCCCTTTCCCGGGCGGATTTTTACCCACATTTTTAAACGCAGAGCTAGTTCCCATTGACGCAAGCCTTCCAGGAA
>VXAY01007247.1:2307979-2351000 GCA_013399855.1 Oxyruncus cristatus
TTTTTGTTTGGGGTTTTTTGTTTGTTTTGGTTTGTGTGTTTGGGGTTTGTTTTGTTTTGTTTGTCGGGGTTTTTTTTCCGAGAGTGTTTTTTTTTCTCGTAGGTTTTGCTCCGTTTTTGTCCCCTTTTCCAAGTTCTACCCACCCACTGATTTTATTCCCAGAAAGATGGGCAGGCCCTGCAGGAGTGTCAAACACGGGGGTAGCCATCCTGCTATCCATCCTGATTTTATTCCCAATAAGATGGGCAGGCCAGGAGTGTCAAACACAGGAGTATCCATCTTGCTATCCAGCTGGATTTTATTCCCAATAAGATGGGCAGGCCAGGAGTGTCAAACACAGGGGTAGCCATCCTGCTATCCAGCCTGATTTTATTCCCAGTAAGACAGGCAGACCAGGAGCATCAAACACAGGGATATCCATCCTGATTTTAATCCCAATAAGGCAGGCCAGGAGTGTCAAACGCAGGGATATCCATCCTGAGGCCTTCCCTCACTAAGTGCTTAAGCCCAGTTTGGCATTTTGAGCACAGAGCTCTTGGCAGGTGTTTCTCCACCATCGATTAAATTCGGGAGAGTAACCATCATGACAGGCGTTGCAAAATAAACACTGCTGNAGTATCCATCTTGCTATCCAGCTGGATTTTATTCCCAATAAGATGGGCAGGCCAGGAGTGTCAAACACAGGGGTAGCCATCCTGCTATCCAGCCTGATTTTATTCCCAGTAAGACAGGCAGGCCAGGAGTGTCAAACGCTGGGATATCCATCCTGAGGCCTTCCCTCACTAAGTGCTTAAGCCCAGTTTGGCATTTTGAGCACAGAGCTCGTGGCAGGTGTTTCTCCACCATCGATTAAATTCGGGAGAGTAACCATCATGACAGGCGTTGCAAAATAAACACTGCTGAGCCTCAGCCCTGTTAATTTGCAGCAATTCATGGGGAAAAGCCAGCATACAGCATTAGCTGACAAGGTTTATCTCTCAGATTGATTGCAGTTAACATCGTGCTTCCCTTAGGCAGATGAGGATTATACTGCTCTGCCTTCAAGAAGGAAGGCATTTGCTAATTACGTTCATTAATTACGTGGACTCTGCTGAATGGAAAAATGTGTGGAAAAACACAGCATGTTTGATTGTGTATATGTATTTCTAATAACACCAGAAAGCCTTTAGCCCGTGATTTAAGCAAAGACTTAATGGGAGTATCAGCAAAGTGTTAGGGGATGGAAGTTCACATCTTAATGTTTTGGTAAGTGATCAAACTTACCAAAGCCAGTACCTCAGGCAGAGGCCAGCACACAACAAAAACACCACTAAACACATATGAACTTTTACTGAAGACACAGACAAAGAAAGAAAAACTGAAGTAATGAAATACGAAGCGTTAAGACTTCGTTTTTTGGGCATATTTTTCCTGTTGTCCCTTAGTCTATCTTTTTAAGGGCAACGTGCACAGCTCTGCAAGGTGAAGTGGTCCATGATTCTTCTGGTGTGAAAAATTGGCAAGGGTGGGCAGAATGATAGAGTTCTGCTTTCTTCTGCAGCTGACAGCAACCACATGAGGCTATTGCACCATAAGACTAACTGATCCTTTAAAATATAGACTGAAATTCAACAAATTGGGAATTCTCTGGTTAAGATCAGTTTTGTTATGTCCATAGGCCCTGCAATGCCAGAGCCCTCCTGCAAAATCTGAAGATTCAATGGAAGAACCTGAAATGGGAGTAGATTGTCGGGGCAGAGGGAGGGAGATGTTAAAAGGCTGCACATTTATTTTTTACCTCTGTCAGCTGTCCTACTAACTGGTTGTTTCTCAATGGATATGTTTATAGTACTCTCCTGGATGGGTCTCTTGAAAGCTTCTTCCTTGAATACCAAACCTTTCAGACTTAAAAGATTCTGGGCAGGGGCAAGGCATATGTGTTCATGGTCACACAACAGTGACATCCCCTTCCTCAAGTCCCTGGTGATGCAAAGCCTTGAAGAAACATCACTTATGGAGCATTTTTCTCCTCTCAGGAATTGTCATCCATCGCTATGAAAAACAACATCCTGTGAGTTTGTTTCAAGATTTCTGCCTCATCATCCTGCTTCAGGCAAGCTGTGCTCTGAGCTCTCCTGGGGAGGGTTCGTCTCCTTGCAGAAGCATGGCCCTCCGTGGCTGGAAGTGGCTCCTCCTTTTGGACAGGCAGAACTCCTTTGCCAGAGCTTGGAGGAGCAGGAGAGGAGGCTGGAAGCGCTGTTGCCATTGGAGTGCTGGCAAGTCTCTGGACCCCGAGGTGAAAGCATTTTTGGAGGAGAACACGGAGGTCACCAACAGCGGGCACCTCACCCCAGAGATACGGTTGCGCCTCCTCACCCCTCGCTGCAGGTTCTGGAGAGAAAAACCCGACCTGTGGCCTTATGGGGACCCATTCTGGGCAATTTACTGGCCAGGAGGCCAAGCCCTCTCCAGGTATGCAGCACAGTGCACCATAATGGATAAGCCCAGTCTGCTGCAGGTCGGGATGTCAGACCTGGCTCTGTTTGTAGTGATTCCTAGCGATGTGTATTTGCCTGTTGTGAGGGCATTATCCATACCCCTCTCTGCTTATGCAGGAGAACTGCAATCTCTGCTGGTTGGCAGTGACGTTCCAGCAGCTGCTGTACACAATAACTTACGTCTCTTAGGTGGAAATCTGTGGTATGCAGTGGCTGACAAAGGGGGCTGAATTTGGGTCCCTGGAAGGGCAGTGCAGTTGCCATCACAACCTAGTGAGATTTAATTCTGTTTAGCTCTGTCGCTCGTTGTCGCTCCAAACAGGAGGATTGTATTTTGCCATAATGTGTGGGGGTTTTTCTGTAGGAGACAGACAGGAGTGTGGATGTGCGTCTGGTCTGGTGAGAAAAGTAGGTTTATGCTGCTGCACTTGGAGTGCTGGTTAGCCTGAATCACTCTCCTCATCTAGGATTTCAGCAGCCTTATTGTCAAGCCTTACTGTGGGTGTCATTTAGTCACATCAGAAGCCACATTTTGATTTTGGCTATTGACTGTCAAAATGTCTTTAATGTTGCTGATTCCCAGGAATTAGTTGGAGTTCTTTTATTCTGTAAAATCAAGTCTCTCACTTTGAACAGCAGAAGAAGTTCTTAATTTTTACAGCAAAGAACAAGCTGTCGGACAGTCCCCAGAGAGATCAAAGGGAAGGATCTGAATTGAGGCTCTACCGTTTTTCTGCAAGAAACCAAAAATAAGAAGGTGTTATTGTCCAGGGAAAGGATGAGTTTTACTGTTAACTTGTGAGCTGCTTAGCCATGTAGATTAATTACAGTGCTCCTGAACCTTGGGTAAATAAATTAGATAAATTAATCTCAGTATTTTGTTATTATGTGATTCATATCCCCATATATTTGGGTGGCAGTAATTATCTGGCAGTTCACTACTTCGTTGTCTTACTGTTTAAGCACTTTTTTGATGTATAAGGAATGTCAGAGGTTAGCTGCATAATCTGGAAGAGTAAAAAGGGAGCATGAAAACATACGGCTGCTTCCATAACTGTGCTCCTTTCACAGCTGGCATTTCCACAACATCAGGAGTCTCCTATTTCAAGCTACTCCTCCTGGTGTAACCTGAGATACCTCGTTAGCCCAGCAGGGCAGACGGCAGTCTCCAACAGCAGCTTGATGCACTGTGTGCCGTGGATACAGCCAGATCTGGCTGTCCTCAGTCACCACAGTCATCAGCAGTAACTCAATAACCACTCAGATGGAAACAGGGCATTTGCTGCATTAGGCAAGATCATGCTCTACACAAATTACTGGTAGAAAGTCATGGCAAATCCAAGCAGAGGGGCTGAAAAGGAGAAACAGAGCACTTCTGTGGAGATCACACCCCAGTCCTCCACCCTTGATTGGTAAACCAAGCCCTGTTGGTAAACTAGGGGCTATCCTGAGTGACAGGACCCGAGGGAATGGCCTGAAACTGTGTCGGGGAGGTTTAGGTTTGATATCAGAGATTCATCACCCAGAGGGTGGTTGGGTTCCCCAGGGAAGTGGTCACAGCACCAAGCCTGACAGAGTTCAAAAAAGCATTTGGATGATACTGTGGGTCCCTTCCAACTCAGCATATTCTATGATTCTGTGAGCAGTGTCCTCAGTGGAATATTGCCAAACAGCTGAGCTGCTGAGCCTCTACACAAGTGTTCTGCACTTGACACTCTTATGAGGCCTCTTTGTGCCATTCCTGCTGGTGCTACCTGGCCCAGACATGTCCATTCATCCATTCCCTTTTTACACCAGTCTTAACAATTCCATTACAGTTCTCTGCATTGGAATACCCCTGAAAAAGCTGTGCTTACCAGTAGCCCCGTGTGAAGAGTCAGTCATCACTCTCCCTGCCAGAATATAACACAAATGCAGAATCCTTTCCAGTTTCTACTTTAACTGAAGTTATAGAAATCGGTAGTAAATTTATGGTGGCTTTGCAGTAATTCATTTCACCCAGGGCTCTTCTCCCTGACACCGAGGGCCTTCCCCTTCACAGCCAATTGAATTTCAAGGCAGTTGTTAAAGTTCTAAATCCTCTGTAATGGCTAAAATATGATTCACAGTGTTTAACAATAGCTGCTGCTTACCTTCTGTCAGTTCCCCACTTCCAGCCTAGAGGTTTTACAGGATTCCTCTTGGCATGTGTCAGCAATTAGATGAAGATACTCCTTCTGCTCACCACAGCTCTATTCTTTTTCTTGGTGCTACTCAGGAACAACATTAAACAGTCGTGAAGTATTTGCATCTGTGTCTGCAAGGCTCAGGAAAAGAAAGAGGAGCAATTTCTCTTCTTCCAAGCAGTTGCATAAGCAGCACTTCAGGGCGATGGGTAGGCACAATATTCACTGTGAATATATCATGTTTCTTCAGGCAGAATGCTTTTGATTTCTCCAAATCCTTACTTTCCTATTTCTGATATGTTCTGATTGATTGTGGTCACCTTGCAGTTTGTGTCTATTTAACAGAGAAGCTCACCTGTCAGAGAAGGAGCTGATTGAAATAAAAAGTTGTTTGCTTGGCTGGATTTCTTTTCATTTTGGGGGGGTGGGGAACAAGTAAGGAAGAAAGATTTTCTTGATTTTCATATCAGCAGAGACGAATAAGGAGCTACGTACCAGCTGCACATGAGGGATAGTGTTACTAAGGTATCACACTTCATTACATGTAGAAGAACCCTTAGTGTGATAGAAACATGAGACATTTGCATCATCTTGTTCACTGCTTTAACAGTTTTTCTTTTTCAGGTATATTTTAGATAATCCCCGGGTTGTTAAGGGGCGATCAGTTTTGGATCTTGGCAGTGGATGTGGAGCAACAGCAATAGCTGCTGTGATGAGTGGGGCATCCCAAGTCCTTGCTAATGACATCGACCCTAGTAAGGGCTTTTTTTCTTTTCATCTCTGTATAAAGATATTTATTAATTTTTAAAGCACCTTTAACGAAGACTTTTCTTTACTCCATTTGGGAGAAATGCAAGTTCCAAACAGAGTTCTAAGAACACTAAAAAGAGGAATGGATTTTGCCAGTATTAGAAGCTGGGTTGTACCAGCCTGTCTTGGACCAAATGTATCTCCATAATACCTTAGAATGAACAAACCGTAAACTTTCTGTCAAGTGTTACCTATACACCATCATGGCTGCTTTGGAAGACAACTCCAAGTGCAAAACAGCATTTTGGCTTCTCTGTAGGACTGTAGCATTTTCCTGTACTTTGATGTTAGGACCTAGATTTTGCCTTTTCCCTCCAGACTTTTCCATAATTGACTTATGAATTCAGTTTATTCATAATTTAATTACTCGTTGTTTAGGGAAGAAGTATATCCATAGATTAAGGCAGTTGGATATCCTAGTTCAATTCCATGATTGTTTTCCACTGGTATCCGCTCCAGGAATAGTTCTTCCCTGTGTCGTGGTGTAATGGGTATAAAATTTCATCACTCTATGCCACATTTTAACCCATCGTGAAAACTGTGGAAGTCCCTAGATAGGATAAACAAAACTATTTAAGAGATGAAATTGAAACCTGTCAAGGAAATTTTTAAGGGGACTGAGTGGCAGAATCCTGAAATGTAACTTCCATTTTGCTTTGACTTTTCTTCAGTTGCAGGAGTGGCAATGATCCTGAACTGTGAACTGAACCACCTCAATCCCTTCCCCATCACCATTAAGAACATCATTAATTCAGAGGCTGGCAACTGGGACCTCATTGTTTTAGGAGATATGTTTTATGACGAACAACTTGCTGATGGTCTGCATCAGTGGCTGAGGAAGTGCATCAGGATACAGCAAACTGAAGTGCTGATTGGTGACCCTGGCAGGCATCAGTTTTTAAGCCACAGCATTCACAGTCAGTTGCACAAAGTTATAGAATATTCACTTCCCGAATATACTAGACAAGAAAACCATGGATTAACATCAAGTATCGTCTGGAGTTACCAGCCCTCAAACGCCTCAGAAGACTGTTGAAGTTGGCTTTGTAAGGCATTTTGTCTTGCTTGGTTGGCTTTTTAGCAAGTATGTAAAAAGAAAATGGGAATTAAACACAGTACGTTATCTGTTGATGTAAAGCAGATTCCTGTACCTTCACTGAACTGATTTCAGTCATACTCACTGAGGCTTTTGCTCCATTTGAGGTAAAAGCTACATGCAAACTATATTCAGAGGGGCCTGCACTGAAGTGCAGACCCACAGACAAATCACACGTAAGAGTTTGCATGCTTGATGTTTTTCATGTATATTTGTGTCTTGCTCTCTAACAGTACTGTGAAATGTTTTGGATGTCCAGTACCCTGCTGTGGGGAGAGGGCCACGGCTGACAGACTACTGCACTGCTTTCACAGACTTTTGCAGCTTATTTACAGAGAAAATTGTCAGCGTCCTTCATAAAATTCTAATTCGTAAGAGATTATTAGCTCTTAATATGCTCAACTTAAAGTGCCTTGCTCGTTTTCTGGATATCTCTTCTGAATGTCAGAGTAACTAATTTGAATCTCCCTTTTCCCCTCTATAATAAAAGCTTACTCTTCCTTCAGACTGCCAGAGTGATTATGTAGGAGTTGCACACAAACCTAAAATAGCTTCTTGACTGGTAGCCAATGTAGAAGTTTTTAGTAAGTGGAAAGTGCCTAAATAGTACTGGCTGTGGGGTAACTTGATCATCTAGAGAGTAGGGTCAAATTACCTACATACCTGAGCTTTGCAAGGGTAAACTAGGCAATCTGTCACCTTGGGAAGATGCTGAGGGATGAAGAAATCTTTCCTTGTGTGACAAACAGAAGGTAACTAAATAAAAACAGGGAATAAAAGTCTCATATAATTATTTTGCTCTGCTCTTGAGGAGATGGTGGACAACAAGCTCCAGAATTATTCTCAGTTACACCTGTCAAGAAAGAACTGTCTGCACAGGGTCAAAAAAAAATATTGATCCACAGGTAAGAGGCTGTAACTGCAGCCTTTTGAAGAAACCACCACCGTTTTCAGAGCAGTAGTACTCACTCAAAAAACCATGGTATTTATGAAGCAGGAGGCTTAGGAGTACAGTACATGGTTATGTAATTTAACAAGTTTCCAGAACTACCCAAACAGATCTCTTACAAACTTCAATCATCTGAACAATATGTGAATATTCTGCAGAGCTCACCCAACATTTTACAACAGTAACAATATCCAAACAATACAGAAATATGAAGTGGTAAGCACATACATGATGTTCTTCTCTCACTTCACCCAGTGCTTGCCAACATTTGTTGAAAATTACTGTGATTTAACCTGAATCAAAAAAATACTCCAGTAGAGTCATGCAAGTAACAAACATGGAAAAGCAGAGTCAAGCTCTAATGGCGAATGATTTAAAGTGACTTACAATAAACTTTCAAATCTAAAAATGCAGTGTTAACTCGTTGCCCTGTTGTACAGATTTTTAAAGCACAAGTGAGGATGTACCACTGAGTTACACATTTAGAAGAGGCTGTAGGAGAAGATGGTAAATCTACATGCACATTTAAGGAGACACTATAGGCTGCATTTGCCTTCTACATGACAAATCCAAGCTTACATTAGCAAGGGGGAAAAGGACAACTTTGCCAGTGAGGTTAGCAGTAGTATTGTCCCACTGACAATTTTTTTAAGTGTCCTTTGCTATTACAGATTTTGGTGGTCTTCCACCTCTAGCTGCTTTACATAATCTTCATTTGTAACTTTCTTTCTGGATGTAGCACTTGGGAGTCTGGTGCCCACCACCCTTGTAATGTAACGTGTATTGTTACATGACAGCAACAGAGAGAGGGAACTGGGCTTGTTCAGCTTGGAAAAGACAGGGCTTCAAGGCACCTCTGAGCAGCCTGACCACACCTATGAGGAGGCCATCGGGATAACAGCCAGGCTCCACTAGCGAAAGAAAGGGTGTTGACGCAAACCAGGGTCCAACAGGACAGAAGGAAAAAAATTTCCAGCATTATTAGTCAAGCAGCAGAACAAATTGCCTCAGAAAGTTGTGAAGGCTCTGCATCTTCAGTTTTTGAAGATCTGGCTAGATAAAGCGTGGACTAAGCTCGTCTGAGCTTTGAGCTGGCCCTATTTTGGGCAGGAAGTTATACATGAAATCTCCCAAGGCTCCTCCCTTCTTCAGTTAACTTTCAATTCTACTTAGTTTTTTCATGGCAACCTTCCTGAAACCAAGAATGCTTTATCCATTTGACACAATTTGACACTGAGCCTGTCATTGCTGCTGCCTAATCAGCCAGATGGGTCAATATCAAAAATATTGCAAAACAGATTTATTGCCAACTCATCTCCAGGAGTTCAAAGGAATGATGGGCCCTGATTGATACCAGGGACTCCATGGGGCAGAGAAATAAATTTAGCCAAAAAAACAGGGAATAAAACTTGGTAGATTAGGTTATTAATCTATTGAGTGCAAGGATCTGCTGCAGTTGCAGCTTTCAGATGCTTGTGGCTAATGTAGCAAAATCAACTCCTGTTTGCAAGAATGGTTTGTGCTGGTGCAGCTGTACCTACAGAGATCACAGGAACACTCATCACTGGGCTGAGCCATGGTACTCCATGCAACAAGAGTAAGGGATTTAGACACTAGAGTTGGAAAATTATGCTTTTAGTTACACTTGAACAACTTTTCTAAATAGATTTGCTCTGCATGAACCATATAATCAACACAAGAACGAGATCATTGTCAGACATCATAATATCCTTTAATATTGGCTGCAACATGTATGTTCCATGCAATTTGACTTGAACTTTGAATAGATTAGTAGAAGACTGGATTATTTCTGCAACACTTAAAATAAGTGTGGCTATGACAGGTTTTAAATTGTAAAGTAAACATATTCATTATAGTTGCCTAAACCCGTAAGTTTCCAAATGTCCTCAGATCCATGTAAGACCACCCTACCTAAACCCTTCTACTTCCACATACAGAGTATCAACCTAATGTGCTCCATGCCCTGTACAATGCTAAAATCACTAGCATTTTAAGAAGTTTAATGCACAAATAATAAAATTTTCACGAGAGATTATGCTGGTTCAAGAAAGCCAATGAACATGACTTATAACTGTGATGAGACCTTCATGTAATAAACTCATTCTACAATTCAAGAATTTTTTCTTTATTATGACTATAATTAAACAGTACATTTATAGTTATTTTCAGCTCCTGGGGGCCCCTGGATATATAATAAACTGCATACACCAGAACACATACTCTACTGAACTCTACCATCCTGAGATTTATATACTCAGACAAAATTTGGTCCTATTTCACTCACACCTACGCTTATGAGTGCTTAATATTTTGTTCCCTAAAAGGACTTCCATGTTGAAACACAGGCAAAAGCCAGAGCAAATTAAGTATTTGCCCATATATAAAACTCTTTTACTAGTCATAGCTACTACTCTGAAATTTGTAAAGTCACCATAACAATTCCAAAGCAAGTTTATGTTACACGTTCATAGACTGTAGCTTTGGATATGTAAAAATCCAGCAAGTATTTGATGGTAAATACAAACAGAAATCTGCAGCATCAGTAACATCAGAAGAAAGGTACGTACATTTTTCATTCCAGATCTAGAGGAAGTACATGGTGAAAGGAGATTCTTTGTTACTACTAAAAATATGTTTGTATTGCTCTTAATGCCAACTCCATTCACCTGTTCTGTCCATTGACTTTTGTCACATTTAACTCCCAACTTTACAGACACTTCTGTGTGAGTGTCAGTGCTATCTATGTTTGGGTTTGGTACTTTTAGTTGCAAGTACCCTCCCAGCCTACAAACTCAGAGTTACTTCAAGTGGGTCTGTACATGTAGCCAAGTTGCTAAAGGATGCCAAGGAGCAGCCAAGTCTGATACTACGAGGAGGCTGAGCTATGGCTCAGTGTAGTGTTAATTATAGTTTAACCTTCCTCTTAATGAAGATCATTAATCAGCAATGCAAAGACAGACAGGGCTCCAAGCAGAGACAATGGGGAAGCCCAGACTCACAGGCAAGGACTGGAATAGCAACAGAGACCCCCAGTGGGAACCAGGAGATTCACAACCTGGTGGTACAAAAGTCACCAGCAGGCTCTCCAAGGTGCTTGCTTGCTGAAAGGGCTCTCCCATCTGTAAACTTGACACTCATTTGTACAGGATAAATAATCAGTAAACAGTCCATGTGACCTGCTTGATTTTGTTTGATATGATGAGTTCCTCTAAAACATCTCTGGAACGATCTGCAAAAGAACAAAGGAATTCCTTGTTATCGATTCAGAACATATACAGGTGGTGGTCAGAAATTAGCCACACAACAGAGCAAAGTAATTCAGTTATACACCGGCATTCATGCTTATTTTGCTCTTACAATATCACACTTCAGATACAGTAGCAGTAATGTAGTAATCCAAAACCACTTGGTTCTTCCTCCAATCACCTAACTGTAAAGCATCACCAACCAACAGGACTTAAAAAACCCATGGGCTATCCTACTCCATTCCACTGTTTCTTGAATGGATGCTGTTCCATGCTTTTGGAATAGAGTAGGGATTTAAGATGCCAACATTCTTCTGAAGTCTTTGGGTCTTCATCAGAATGATAAAGGTGGAAAAAAAGGACACACAAAAAAAAATATCCAATTTTCAGAACAACAACAGAAAAATCCCTCTCTGAAGGTTTCCATGTTTCAAAGCAAAGCTCTCATCCTGCTTTGAAAAATCTCGGTGCATGATTATTTTATCTACCAAGTTATTATTTGTTTGCTAATATTTACAGTGTGCTCTTCCAGACAGCAAGAAGGTATTAGCAGCAAGAAATTACTCTTCTCACTCCCTGCATGATTTGACCTACCTGTTATCAATGGGCATCCATGGAACAGAAAAATGTGTATCTTGGGACAACAATTAAGGACGGCTTCCACGGCAACATCAGTCAGGTTCACACAGCGCTCCATGTGGATCTCCTGGGATGAAAAGAGCAGCAGCAAAAGCCTGTCAGAGCACCCACAGTTTTAGAGGCAGAGCTTTCCTTTGCCCAACCAGTTTCAGAGATCCCCACCCCCAATCCTCTGTGCACCAACCCCGTATGTGGTCCTGTACAGACCAGGAAAATACCCTCAGGAAAAATAAAAAAGCTTAAACCTGAGTTTAAGTTTTTAAACCCAGTATGCACGTATCATTCAAGACAACTGAGAAAACTCTTTGATGACGTTCCATGGTGTTTGAGTCCCATCACTTTTCCTATGGCACACACTCTCCTAGCAGTTTGCTGTCCAGGACCCAAACTGAATTCTGGTGTTTTCTGAAACAGGAAGGATTCATGAGTCTCTGCTGCAGTTTCTAATATCTATCTGCATGGTTCCTAAAAGATGGCTAAAAGTTTCTTCAAGCCTAGACTAAAACCTTTCTCTGCAGTTGTATAACCACTACCTCTTGTATGTGCCAGAAAAAGAAAATCCCAATAAATTTACAGATTATTAACAACTTTTATTTTTCCTCCTCTAAATTGCCTTATGTATCAATAAGTATAACATACAAGAAGAAATGCAGAAAAGAAACTATCAAATCTAGTGAAAGTCTTGGTAAAACATACTTTGGGAATTCAGGGGTAAAAAAAAAAAAATACATAAATTGGAAAAAGACTTTCCAATAAGGAACTCTAAGGATCTTTAAAGAGCAGAGAAATGAAAGAGACCTTTTGTAATAAACACAGCTTTGTACAGAATGATGACACATAAAACAAGATCTGTCCTCCGAGAAGCAATATACACAAGAGCTGATATATGTATAATTTTCAGTTTGTTTTATTAAGTGAAATGTTTGCAATCTGCCTCTGAATGAAGGAAAAGTCTTTATGAATCTACCTGCTTGTTACAGCTTGAGAATTTTAAGACTTCTTTTTTCACTCCATACCTGACCTTACACCACTGACTACATATCTGCACTTTGATGATACGAAACAGAGGTTATGAAGATTGTGACACAGACATGGAAAAGGCTTACACAGAAGAAGAGATTGCAGCAAATAATTTCGCATTCTTCGTTAGATTTCTTTTTCTTACTGCTAGTAAAACAGAAACTGTTTTAGAAGTTTATGTTGAAAGAACACAACTTTGTTTTTTTTTATATTGTCATCCCACACAAAAGCATTAAATTTTGCCTTATTAAAACTGCAGAGACTGTGTGAGAGCTACATTTACCCATGCAGAGGTGCTAATTTATTTCTTCAACTCACGAAATTTTCCACATTACAAATTCTGCCTCTGTGTTCAACAGAATCAAGAAATAACTCCAAAGAAAGCAAGAGTGAAAGTTAAGCGTTCATTTGCATTTATTATATAGATCTCTCAAACAGTGTCAGTTAAAATAAGCTTGTTATAGTCAACAGAAGGAAACATTTTGAAAAGACTGAGGTTATCAAAAAACACTGGTCTGGGGCACTGCTAAAGAGATACAGAAAGTATACAATTCCCAATCAAGATCAGGGCAAGTGTATAAATAAACAAAGGTCAAAAAAGTCTGTCAGTAAAAACCATCCTTCAGAAGTAATGCTGATAACAATAATTTTAAAATGGGGGTATTTGCTTTTGTTCATCCGTTTGTTATTAGGTTAAGCAAGTTACCTTTAAATTCTTGGAACACGTTCCACTCACTAGTGCTACAACGCCATCATCTGTTACCTGAAAAAAAGCACAATGGATTAAAGCTCAAATTTTTTTCCAACACAGCTATTTGGGGGGAAAAATTATATTAATTTATTCCCTCCCTGCAATCAATGAATACACTTAACATTACAGTATTTTCTTCCCAACTAAGCACATAGAGAAAATTATCCAAGGGTTTGTTGTGCGTTGTTTTGGTTTTTTTTTTTCCTTCTCTTAAATGCTGTTTCATTTTCCTGCCTGGCTTTCTACAGGGATGTTTCCAACTATGTAAGTGCTACTTCTGCAGCTTCCCTGTCTCATTTAACAGTGGGTACACTATTATGGTCAGAGCACAGCACTTTTCATTTATAAGGTTTAAAGCATTTCTGCTCTGCCTGGACCAATTTTTCTCGTGTTTTCGGGACTGCAGATGTTCTCGAAGGAATTGAAGGAAGTTTCTTGGGTTGGAAAAAAAAAAAGGTAATCATTGCAGAAAGGTAAAAAAAAATGTGGAAACAAGTAGTTACTCAAGCAGCTTTCATCTCATTTCAAATATATACAGGGAAACTTAGCTATTTCCTATAAAGGGAGAGAGAGGTAAGGAAATAAAAAGGTAATGAAGTAAGAGTTAAATGATAATGATAAAAACTACCAAATGAAATATTAAATTTCCTTTGATACCCAACTTCTAGAAAAATTGAAAGAAGAAGATCATCTAAAATAAGAACCTGATACATATTTTCCAGATCTGACACTTTGTTACAAGTGCTCAGTACTGGACTCACCTGCAACATTATTATTCACCATCACCCTTAACTCAACCTACACTTCCTGCAAAAAATCCTTTCCCTGACTCATTATCTCACTGTATGTTACAATATTGCTTTTGCAGCTGATTTCCCACTTCTCATGCTAAACACTGTTTTTAAATCCTCTTCCCTGCCATTTCTGACATTTCAAATGTCATTCTTTCAGTGCTGACTCCATAACAATAACTCTGACAAGCCATTCAGAAAGCCCAGTCACTCTTGAACTAGTGCACCAGAACTAATTATGGAGTGTGTACTTTTACTAGGGGCTTATATTGTTTGGTATCCCATATTATTATTATTATTAATGTCAGTTTGTCCTAACTGAAAGCAGACAATCATCTGTCCAAGATTCCACTTCCTTTAAGTGAAATATTTTGGATTACTTTATAACTTGAAGAAAATGAATGCACTAAATAAAGATACTGAAAAAACCCCCCACCAACCCTCCAATATTAAGTAGATTCTAACAAAAGTTTATCTTTGGTTCACAATACATGCTGTAATACCAAAATGTATATTTTTCTGGTTACCAGGATGCAAAATATACCTTTCCTTTTCCTTGAGAGGAGGAAATTGGAAGGAAACTGTGGTCCTAAATCTTGCGAAGAATAGAGCTAAAGAGATCCCCTTTCAATTTTATCATGACAATCCTACAAAATAAACGAACGACAGTCAACTGGCCAACTGCCACCGTAGTTACCTGAGTAGATGAAAAGTCCACACTGTGAAGAAACTTGCAGTTTTCTCCTAGTGCCTGCAGAGATGCATCCATGATGCCTGAACAGCTGCCCAAGTTCACTATTTGTAGGAATTGGCAGTTGAGTGCAAGAGCAAGAATTCCACTGTCAGTTATATCACAGCACCTTTTGAAAGACGCTTCACGCAGGTAAGGGCAGGACAAGGCCAGTGCTATGACACCTGCCAAAGTAAGCAGAGCAATGGAAAGAGGTACTGCTCTTTTAACATCACCATCGTGCTGAGTCCAAAGGCCCTGGGACAAGTTTTGAGGAAGGAATAATTAAGATAAAGCGGAAAACGTGATCCATATGGCATAGTTATACCAGAAACTTAGCATGAGAGTAACCTGATAGCTCTCTCATAAGATAATCAGCGCTCTAGGCCTTTAATTTACACCAAAGAAGAGACTTTTAATTAGCATTGCTGTGGCATTGGCGATTTTCCAAAGCAATATTTACCCGGATATTTTTTGCAATTCACTCCAACCTAACAAGAAAAACAAAGCAGATCCCAGTTATCTGTGCACAGATAACATACCTTCTGAAGTGATTCCAAATCTGTTTTCCTTGCAAGAATTCAAGTTGATTTTTTTCAGCTGCTTGCAGTTATAAAGCTGCAGTAATGCATTATCTGAAATATCACAGTCTCGGAGGTCTAGAGACTCGACAGCAGGGTGCAATACCTGTAAGGAAAATCTACCACTGCAGTCACACTCTGCTATGCCATCAAACACACACATTTTTATCTAAAAAACTTGTAATATAAGACATCACATAAAACTTTTCACTAGAGGATGGGGTTACCAGTCCTAGGAACTAAAACCTCTAGGGAAAATATGATCTATTTGCTGCAATAGTTCATGTCCTACGGCATGAATGTTCAGCTTCTGTGACATAGAGTAGGAACACATTAATACTAATATTTGAACAGTGGAAATAATATCTTGATGGTACAACTGCTACCACTAGTGCTTCTACCAGCACAGATATGTTTACCAAGGACAATACTCTCTTATTTACTAGCACAAATTTGGTGGTAGAAATCTGCAGGGCAAGAAAACACTGATTATCATCAGAACTTAAATCTCCTGAACAGCTAAGAGTGATATTTGAAAGCTACCCCAGAGTATTTTTCTCACCTACAGAAACACTCTTTTGCTCACAAACAACCAACCTCATTATCATACCATGAGGAGGTACCAAATCCTCATTAAATAGGCTCTTTCACTCCCACAAGACCATAGGAAGGAGTTTTTGTGAAATCTTCCCAAGAGGACATTTATGAAAAGTTAGACCCAAAGCAATGGAAGGCCTCAGATTTTAGCAATGATAACCACGTACTCCCTTCAGCTTGTTATTCCCTTTCTTAACTCCCAAGGACAAAAGCATAAACTTCCATACACAAGCAGAGATAACAGCATAGCTGACAGGCTTGTTAAAGGCCTATTCCTTCCTCAGGGTCACTCTAACACAGGACTACTGGTTTTCTGTTTCACAAATATAAGATGCTAAAATATTTACTAGCAAGGTCCAATAAACAAAAACTTCTGGCAGATTCCAGCTGCAACCTTTCAGCAAAATGAATGGCAGACCTCAGACAGCTTTGACAGCTTTTCCTCCCCAGATGTTACAAGCCTTTATATGTCTCTTTATGGCATAAAACTGCCAACATACTTCACAACACACTTGTGAGCAGTTTTCACATGATAACATTCAGTTCTCATTTCGCTCCTATTTCTGAATTCATATCTAAACACAGCTTAAAGCCAAAGTGACCATCAACATTTGTTCAAGATGCTTTCCCTGACTGTTGGCTTTCTTTCACAGTTCTGAATTGCCTAAGACACAACAACAGCCACCAAACTGCTGATTTTGAAGCCACATGAGAATTTTCATGAGGAAAAAGCACTATTACATGCAAGGAGGTCTAAATGAGAAGCAACAATACTATCAGAATACTGCCTACATAAGACAGAGTATCAAGCTTCCCTAGGCCATGATTCTTCAATCACTTAGAGGTTTGCTTTCTGTTGTCATTCACAGATTCATATCCACTGAATAGATAAACTAAAATCTGTTTCGAAGAAGATGGAATTTTAGGTAGATTAAGGATTGCTTGAATGCAGCGTATAGGACATTAAAGCATAGGTTTTATATCCTGTGGACTTGTGCTGAATGGCTTTATAGAACTTCATGGTAAAAGTGAGTTGGAATAAGGAGTTTGGCATGTCATGGAAGGCTGCTCCAAGCAAAAAGCAGAGTAAGGGGAAAAAGATGCATGATAACACAATTTTCAGTAAGAACAGGGAGGTAAGGAATTAAACAGAACTTTATACACAAGTGCAGGTTAACAGAATGTCAACTGAAAAAAATTTAGCTTTAAGCAAAAAGCTTAAAAAGCCCCCAAAAAACAAAGAAAGGACATGAAGGACATGTATAAAATGAGCTAGCATAGCCTGGAAAATTCCAAGAGAACAGATCTAGCCACCATACTGTGGAGACTATGAAAGAAAAAGGCAAGACAGAAGAAGTAGCAAAAAAAAAATTCCTTAGCCACATGGAAAACTAATCAAGATGCTGCAAATATGTTACAAGTAAAATACACTTTGGTTATATATATGTATATATATACATGTGAGCAAGGAATAGTAAAAAAGGTCAAGCAACATAAGCCATTTCTGCTCTGCTGAGCAAAAATAATATCTGCAAGATGAAAGAACAGTAAAACTGAAGAGCAAAATGGTATGGAGAAGCAGCAGGAATTCAGAATCCAAGAGTGGCTTACATTTTGATAAAAATGCAAGTGAGATAAACCTGGAAACTTCAAGCAAGAAAGCTAAGGAATAACATGCCCAAGAAAAGTGATGACAACTAGGGATTGAACTGCAGGAAACTGGAGGAACAGAGAGAAGGAAAAACACATGAAAAAAGAACCAGAGCAGAATATTCCAGTGTCAGATGGAGAATAGGTTCTAAGAGAAGGCAGTGATCAACTGCTGAATGAAGACAGAGACAGATGGGGTCTTACAAAGAAACAGAGGAAAAGTTTGTAAATTAAACTCTCTAGTTTAAAAATATCCTAACAGGCTTTGTGCATTTATACACACACAATCATATGGTTCTAATTACATGCATCTCTTAGGATGCTTTGAAAGGATTACTTACTGAAAAGATAGCCTAAACCAGTTTTTGTCCAGTCAGATTTTCCAAAATAAGATAAATTAATAAGACTCTGATTTTAACTCAACGTCTTACTTTGTGTAATCAAAAAACGGTACATGCTAAAGATAAAATTTTTTGTTTGTAAGTTTTACACGGTACTTCTGCTTCTTCCTCCAGTCTTGGCTTCACTATCCTGAGTCTTGAGAAACTGATAATACTTGTCTCTTCTGAGTTACAGGTCAAAGCAGGAATGAACAGGGAGTCATTCATTGCCTACTTCACCAAAGCCAACCTTTAGCTTTCCTCAGTTCTCACGCCTCCCTTTGAGGCTGAGTAAGATAACAGCAGATAGACAGGAAACAGATGTGCCCCTGAATTTACAGCTGAAGGAAAGTCATTAACTGGTTTCATTTTGAAACACTGGCACACATCAGTAAGCAGAAAGGACAAGAGAATTTGAACTATCAATTTCTAGCCTTAGCATCATCATATTTCAAAGAATCGAAATTTAAATAAATTATATGGGGATCATGTGCTTAACAGCAATAGAACCTAACAGGATTCTAACAAGCTCCTGAAATCCCTTCATTACTAAATTATGCACAAGCTTCTTGAAACATCCTGCACTCAGGAACAGAGACTGGTGTGCAGTACAGGTTACTTTCCCATACTGAGAAGGGATACCATACGTCAGCTGATTACACAAAAGTCAATTATCACTGAAGGGAGAACATTTTCTATTTACTTTTTAGTAAAACATAATCTTATTACTACTAATACAAGACTATTAACATCATGAAGTTTAAAAAATAAAACTGTAAGGACATGGACAGAGTAAGAAGGCTTTGAATTTATCTCATGTAAACAGTTTTACTCTAGCTCATCCTTGTGTATTAACTACCACAGACAGTATAGTTCTGAACGGGTTCTTACCTCACTGATATTTGAATCAGTTATTTGCCCTTGCCTACTCATTAATTTAATCAGTTTATCCTTTATGTTGGGAGGCAATGACTTAATATCTGCAGCATATCTGGAAAGGTTCTTTGTCAAACACTGAAGGCATCTGAAACACAAGAAAGTTACAGTACAGTCAAAAAGAGGCACTGCGTATTAGAAGTAGAAAAAGCAAGCCATGAAATGTCATCTTCTGCATCCAGCTGTGGTGCCTTCAGACCTTATCAGTTCCAGCTGTTCCAAGCTACCACCAATTCAGCTGTTGCCCTTCAGGGTCAATCAGCTGATCCTTCTGTGAAAGTGTTCCCCAAGCACCTGCAGGCAAAGATTATCTTCTTTCACTGCAGTCACCAGCCCCACTTACCAAATGAGTTTGCTGGTAGTACATTCACCAGCTTTAAGAAAAGCCTTTCACCAGCTAAACTCCATTAAGTAGGCACTAAAATCTTTAGTTGGGACAGCTAGATCCAGGGAAGCGACACCTCTCTTTCACCTCAGATAAAAACAGTGAGATATTTTCAGTGTAGTATTATGCACTGTCTAGTTTGTAGTAGTCTTCTAATATAAACTGTGCTGTGTAACCCTGTGCTCAACCCTTTTATCTTTGTGCTTAGAACTAGATCTGATCACAGGACTGCCACTTGAGGCAGAAAATTTCTGTCACAGTAAGGTCCAGGAAATCTGACATCAACAGGCTCATAGTCCTAGAAAGTAGATTAGTTAAATAAAGTAACAAGTGGATACACAGAAAACGTAATATATAGCAGATAGTGAACCTTACAAAGTATTTAAAAAAGCATCACCAGCAATAGCTCTTCAAGAAATTAAGCTGCCCTAGGATTATGAGGAAGGTTCTCACACAGCTTATTGAACTCCTCTCACAATCAGAAACACGGACTAGCTTAAATCAGTATAGCCAATTCCTTTTCTTTTAATAGCAGTATTTTAGGCCTCCTCCCACCCCACACATCTATTCATCAGAATGATTTATCAACATGTGAAACGAGAGCAAGGCCTAAAGAGAGTTAACCAAGGTATCTTGCTCCATATCTGCTCTGCTTATGTTAAAAGAAATTTTGTTCTGTTCAGTTCAGTGGACCCAAAACTAGAGAAAAACATTAGGAACATCATACAATGGGCTTAGGGGTAATAAATTAGAGTAAAGTAAGCTAAGGCAGACATTTGAATAGGTGGAATAGGCCTGAAGCCAAGGCTCTCTCCAAGCTTCAGTTACTGGGGCAAAAACAATGGAAAGTTAAAAGGGTCACACTGAGGAAGACTACAGAGACCCCAGACTCAACGACGAAGAAAAGCGGATGTACCCCCAGAATTGAGGGCCAGGAAAAGCTACGCCCCGAGCTCCTCCTGGGCTCTACCTATTATCAATATGTATGATTAGATGTTGCAATCATATGAATATGTATGTAGAACGCTGCAATCCCTCACAGAAACTGTATATATTCCTTGATTTGTGCCAAGGACTTCGGAGCTCTTTGTGCAGCGCGAGCTGGGGGTTCCCCAACATTGCAATAAATACCTTTGCTGTTTAAGGCCACAAACTCTGTCTTTAACAGTTTTATTGTGCCTTTTGGGGCTTCACATGAAGGAAACAACCTGATTATCACACACAACAGGACAGAGAATTTGAACTAGCAATAATGCCAACATTTTCTACACATCATAAACACCCTGCCCTCTGGGTAACTTTTGTATTAGGGTCACAATTGCTTCCCCGTTTGGATATCGAAACATGTCTTACACAAAGTTTCCATCATGAGATGCTGATAGAGGAGAAATTACAAAACAAATCTCAAAGACATACAGGGCTTAAGTATTCATCCAAAAAAGGAAGGACTAAGCAGAAATAAATATTAATAGGCCTACTAGAATCACAGAATGCTTTAAGACAGGATTTGAAATCCTACAATTTTATCTGTGTGAATGCAAGAAAAAAGGATCATTTCACTCAGAATATGTTAAGAGACTCTAGATGGAACAGAGCTTTTTGGGAAAAAACATTAAAAACTTCACTTAAGCAAAATAAAATAAAGATCATTATTATCCAGTTATATTTGGAATAGTGCCCAGCTGGAACACCTGAAATCATGCTTTTCAGGGTCAAATATACAGAAGAATATTCACTTTTGCAATACTGAGTATCAGAGAGGGACATTAATCAGGCAACTCTGTCTTTTTAGGATTGCTGAAGCACTTTACTATATCATAGAATACATAAAACATTAATGTTCCAACCTCTGCAACTTTAAATTTCAAATCAAAGGCTTATTGAAACACCAGAGGCAAGACTGGGAAGAGTTTAGGAGTAGATTCTAAGCACCCTGAGCATCCTGACCTTCACAGCAATCACCACTCCAAAGTCCCTGGGTAAATGAGAAGCATAAACTAGAGTGAAGCCAATAAACAACCAGAGATAACCAAAAAGGTAATGTTTGTTGTCTAGGAAATGCCAAAAGTTTAAAAAGCATTACCATACAGCAAAACTGAAATGGAGGGAGTTGAAATGGGGGAGGAAGAGTAACTCCCCACTGTCCCCTCATGCTTAAACACCTAACATGTGATACAAGAATGTAAGTGGTGACACAAGAATGTAAGTGGATAGAATTGATGCTAGAATATAAGTAGATAAAATTATACGAGAAAAGAAGCAGATAGCTATAGCTGAACAAGCAAAGTTTAGAGACTAATGGTCATTTTTAGGTTGACATTAATGATTATGTATTTAGTTAAAGATTAGGAGTGCTGAGAGAATGATAACCACTGTCTAATAAGTTGAGCAGCTGAGAAGGGAGTACCGGAGAAATGTTCCGCTCTATGACTTGAGATCAGAAACTGCAGATGATAATAATGGGGCACAGTGTTCTGTTTGTGACCAGAAGACCAGATCATGAGAATGCTGCCAGGAAAGGTGAAAAGGACACCGTGAGGAAGACATACGGCCTTCATCCCTACGACCACCTGAGACGACCACCAGAGACATTCAGAGCATGCGCAACCAAGTAAGACGGAACTAACTGGACTTGTTTGGGAAGGGGAGGAGAGGGGGCATTACTTATTATGTAAGCACTAAATAACCTATAAATGCTGTTGCTTAGCTGGTTTTGGTCCAGCATGTCTTTGGAGGCGCTAGCCCCCACGCTCCCAGCGCTGAATAAACATTCCTCTCTACTATCTTCAGTATTGGAATTTCATTCCAGAAATCCCATGAGTCCCCAGAAACAATGGAATGCTTTGATTTGGAGGTTCTATCATCTTTTCATCATAGCTACCTGAATTACGTTCCCTAGGCCAACTTTACTCCTTAAATCCTATCCAAAGTGTTGAAACAAAACATTCCCGTCCCCCAAAACATCTTGCTTTTGTAGAATCAACATTTTTCCACTAACTCCCCCTATGAGTAAACTCAGACCAGCAATTGAAACTGCACAGTATTTCTCTCTACTGTAGTTGGCATCCAGACTTAATGGGACCTGGATACACACAGTAGTAACTAAGACTGGTAAGTAAAGCCTCTAATGCAATCACCTGGCAGACACACTTTGACCTAGTCTGACTTAATGAAAGAAGTCATGATTCCTGTTTTTCAGGGACAGGGAAAACTGAGTAGTATTTTACTCCTGCAATGGCCTGATAAAAGACCATTCCTTCTTGCAAAGCCCCCAGCTGCGTTTTCCCTGCTCTGCATTATCAGACTTTTTACACAGGATGTTTATAGTTCAGAGTTGTCTATCAAGTGTTAAAATGGCACATTCATTTGTTCCAAATGTGTCTAGAGGTGCAGAACAGAAAAAGGCATATGATCTTTAACCTCAAGGCCTTATGACAGGACAAATATTTATATTTTGATGGCAGAGAAAAGCACAAAAGGAGTTAATGATGGCTTAGTTGGTAAAACACCTTGCCCTGATGAGCCAGGAGAAGGCATTCCCTAATGTTTGTTCTGCTGGTGTTGCTAGAAGAACATTGTAGGAACACTGGTTCAATGTCTTGTTCTGTCCTGATTACTGGCCCAAAGTCTCATCACAGAAAGAACGATAAGGAGCAGTATATAAGAGACCACCAGGTAATAAATCTTTTTGAAGTAGTTTAAAGTAGATACAGGAGGCCCAGATCCAGGATTTTGCAAGCTTGAAGAATCTAGGTCACCTAACAAAGAAAGTTGAAAAGTTCAGCTGATGAAGACTCTCATATACGACCACCAGGAGGCCGAAGCACAAGGAGAAGACCACCTAAAATTTGAACCAAAAGAAGATTCTCGAAAGCTCTGCCTAGACTCCTCCTGGACTCTGGCTACCTAATAATATTCATGTTAGAAGGTGGAAGTGTGTATCTAAAATGTATAAAATGGCTTGTTTGGCACTTTAGGGCCCAGCAAGTCTGTGAAGTGCGAACTGCCTTGCTCCCAATGTTCCAATAAACCAAATACCTTGCTGCTTAAAGATGCAAAGTCTCTGAGCAGTTCTATTCCGAGGTTTTTGGCATCAATTTCAAATACCTAAAGCAGAAATTAGATCCTTCTGATTAATTATTCTACAAATAGCCTAGCTTACATCAAGGTGCAGCTTATATTATTATGTCCCACAACACAGAATACCAGAACAGACATAAGGAGTGGGACACATTGGAAAAAATGAACCAGAAGAATAGATACTAAACTGGTTTAATGGCAAATAACCAAACAGATACATCTTCCTGCGTCCTTTAGGAATAATTTATATTCATAGACAGACCACAAAAAGAAGCTCTGTTTTGAAGCTGCTATTCTACCTCTGTTCTCAGTTTTTTTATAGCCATCTCCAAATGCTGTGATGCCTTTGTAGGATATTCCTTTTCCAAGACACTGACAGGTTGGTCACTAATACATTAGTCTGCATTAGGCTGACCCTCTGTTAAACAAGAGCTATGTATCAATGACACACCAAGCAATCCTAAGCAACACCTAAATACACACTCTTGTGATGATTTACACGTGTAGCACGCTTTCTTCATCATGCAGTAACTAATTAAAACACCTTTAAATCTGATCTTTTATTTGTGTTGTTCTAAGAGTCTGATGTTTGATGGTAGAAACTCCCTTCGTTCTGATCTCATTTCTGGGCACGAACAAATCATCTTAAAACATCTGCCAGGATTGAGAGATTTGCAACACCAGCCTCCCAAGAATATGGCAGTTAAAGCTGTTTATCTGCCCCAGCTGCCCTCTCCACCTCTCCAGCAAGAGTTGTTGCTGCCAGGCACCCACTGTTTGTCAGGCCCTGCACCTCCTACACTGTCAGTTTTCAGCCAAGTAGAATTATGTAAACCAACTACAAATTTGACATAGGCTGGCCTTAAAACTGCATCAGCTGGGACTGCCTGTCTAAGCTTGTGACTTCCCATCTTGGGACCAATAACTTCAGGAAGGAGAAGTTAATACAAGATATAGCTTGAGGAAAAAAGAATGTTTCTAAGTATTTTCAAGATGATGCTCTTTTTGGAGTGTTAATTACTCTTTTGGGGCAGGGGGCAAAGGCCATCGAGTGGCAGACAAGCAGCAGATACACCTTAATAAATGCACTTTGTTTGGAGATCTTAAAAATAATGACCTAATTGAAAGGACTATTCCACACATTAATAGATTTGGTTTTGGTTTTAGTTTCTCTTGTAAGTTCTGCTAGTTAAACAGTAAGGCTAAGGGCTAGTTTAAGTAAGAAGCTTAAAGCACAGTCTGGCATCAACAGATGGCCATCACCTGACTGGCATTAAGACAAGAAACAATACACTAAATTACACACATTTGTTAAGAAGTTGGGTAATTACTAGTTTTGAGTAGTAGTCATATGGACTAATAATTATACTATAATTACATTATAGTATACTACAGCAGTATTAAAAAGGTAGAGTAAAAAAGATCAGTAACCAATCAAAAATAGAAATTGTTTATGGTATCAAGCACTACAGCACAGGTGAAAAGTTACCAGGTTTAAGAAAGGTTCAGCATGTAGCAAAATACATTATCTTAATTATCATTAATGTGGTCGCTACACACCATTCTAATCAAATGTAAAATCCAGAGGTTGCAAAGGCTATTTTTCCATAACCCACTTGACTCCCTAACCACTTTCTACTGTGCCTTGCTTATGCTGTCCCTGAAAATCTCAGTTGCAGTGTGAGCTGTTCAACATCTGATCTGAATGCAAAAAACCCTTTGACTAAAACTGTGAGCGCACAGAAACAACACTGGCAGGACAAGTAACTAGTGCAGGGGGCAGCAGCAACCTAGAGTTACACCAAATTTGACTCAGCATAAAACCACAGCTCTGGAGTCCCTATAGACAACTGGTTTTGCAACAAAACCTTGTCTGCCTGAGAATGCCACTAAATCACAGCACATTAAACCCATATCAATTAAAAACTCTAGAGAGGTCAAAATATCAAGGCTCTGTAATCTGAAGCATAGCACAGATTTAAACAAGGAAGGAAGCAAGATTTCCAGTTTGGAAGCACATAAAAAAACCCCCACTAAAGTTAGCACAGTGTACTAAGGGCATCTGAGCAGGTCACTGCAGAAGACACTCAAGGAGGAGACCCTGATTTCAAGCAGCATCTGGGCAGAGTTTAACCCAGGCCTGGCCTGCAGAGACCTGTATGTCAACATGAGCAACATTCTAAACCTAAGCATGCACCAGGGCTGCCTTTAACACATTCCTGAGGAGATATGCAAGAATGCAGTGCCTTCACAGAACCTCAGTGACTGCTGGATGAACTTGGCTCCCCCACCAACAGAGAAGCTTGTACTAAGCTCTGACACAGTATATTACACCATCCACATTCTCTGTTTTGAGATTAGCCAGCTAATCTATATGCAACATTCCTTAACGTCACTGCAGAAACGAAGAATAGCTGTTTACTTCTAAGAAAAATAAATCTTATCAAGGCTCTGAAGACCACAAACGCGAACCTCCCCATAGGCAGGATCTGTGCAACATGCTGACCACTGTGAACGGACTTCATGGTCTCACTTCACAGGTCTCACACTGTGACAGCCAGTGGCCTCAGCATCAGAAGGGACGTAAGACTGCTGTCACCTTTACCAGTGCTACTATTCCTTATGCAACAGACCCCTCAACAAGCCTTGAGAACCTATGCCTTTCCTACTGAGATCCCAAAGGAACGGGCACCTCCTCGCTGCAAAACAGCATCCTGCCTTTGGCTAGGGAGAGTCAAACAGACTTTGAGCCTTTTGGGGGGGCTACACGTGCACCCACCATGTGACTGCTCCCTCATGGGAATGGGCAGCAGCAGCCTTTTGTCACAAAAGGGCACGCACTTCATTTATGTGCTAAATACATATTTATCACATGACACCTACATTTTGGCCCCTGGTTAAATGAACTTTTTGGGCAATTCATCCTGAAGGAGGCAGACTGTCATCATATATTGTAGCACATTAAAACAGTTGTATCTAAAAACTTAATGTAAGCTTCAGATTAATATTTTTCTCTTAAAGATATTAAATGGCTAATGCAGCCATGTTTGAAAAGAGGTCTGTAAATCTAGACCAACTACTTAATTCAAATTCACAGAAAATCCAAAACCAATGCAGATGTATGGAAATCAATGTGAGCTATGCCAAGTTTTCCTGTTACTTTTAACTGTCTCTTGCCACAGAACATTAAATTCAGCTTGAATTAAAAGATTATTAAGATAAACTCCATTCCTTTCAAAGAGCTGGTTGATATTCCCTGAGTACATTACTGATCTGCAGTTTAAACAATCATTTAAATTATGTTTTCACCGTTATTCTACTTCATAGGAAACTATAAAACATTTGTTGCCTACACCCGGGCAACTATAATCTTACCTTCAGTGCTTGTGAGAATAAAAATCTTAGACTAACTGTACTCTTTGACAGCTATTTTTCTTTTATCTGTCATATGAAATATTTTATCCCTACGCTGTCTCTAACTCCCTCCTAAACACAAAGGAATTTGACATAAAGAAAAACCTCAAAGCAAAACACCATTCACTGGGGCCAGGCAAAGCCAGGGATCCTCGACCATCTCTCCACATCCAGATCCGTCAGGGAGCATATTGGTACCTACCTGCCAAACCTCATCACCCCCACCAAGCCCTGCCAGTCCTGTCAAACCCGGTCACTTGTCCTGAAACTCCTCCCAAATGGTCACTTCTGCCAAACCCTGTCACATCTGTCAAACCCTGTCACCTCTCCTGCAGCTCCTGAACTCTGCCAAACCCTGCCACCTCTGCCAAAGCCTGTTACCTCTCCTGTACCTCCTGAACTCTGCCAAACCCTGCCACCTCTGCCAAAGCCTGTTACCTCTCCTGTACCTCCTGAACTCTGCCAAACCCTGTCACCTCTGCCAAAGCCTGTCACCTCTCCTGTACCTGCCGAACTCTGCCAAACACTGTCACTTACCCTGCCACCCGATCAAACCCTGTCACCTCTCACGTAGCTCCTGAACTCTGCCAAACCCTGTCACCTCTCCTGTAGCTCTTGCTGACCTCTGACAAACCCTGCCACCTACCCTGTCACCTCCCCTGCAGCTCCTGAACTCTGCCAAACCCTGTCACCACCGACACTCGCTGTCACCCGCTCTGCCACCGCCGCCGCAGGCCTGTCAGACCCTGTCCCCTCCCCGTGCCCCTGTCCCGGCCCTCCTCCCGAGGCGGGCGCGGCGGGAGGGTGTCGGGGCGGCACTCACAGGTCCAGGAGGAGCCGGACCTCCTCGCCGGCGCCGTCCCAGCCGCCGCTGAGGCGGCTCATGGCCGGGAGCGGGGAATGCGGCCGGGAGCGGGGAATGCGGCGGGGACACCGCCCGACCCAACGGTGCCGGTGCCGAGATGGCGGCGGCGCCCGGCGGGAGGCGGCATGACGGGAGATGTAGTCCTGCTCCCGCCTCGGGGGCCGTGCGGGAATCAGCCGGAGCGCCCGCTCGCTCGTTTTTCTTTCTTTCTTTCCTTTTCTACATTTCTGCTTGGCTGGCGTGACATAAATTGAGACCACACAGTTCTCAGAGGTCAGCAGCGTTATTAGTACTTCATCGCTATCTTCAGACCCAAGAACCCTCCCCGACCCTCTACTAAAAAGAGCAAGTGACGGACTAAGAAGATGAAACTTCTGTTCTCGCGAAATTAACTGAAGGATCCGTATCTAAGAGAAACACAGGTTGCTGCTGATGACTGATAGCTTGGTTGAAGTCAACAACTGAAATGTCTGGATTGACAGATAAAAGACAAGTGTGCAATGGATGATGATGCTGCAAGAACATATACTTTGTCATTGGATAATTAGAAATATGCATTAGTAGGTAATTGGATGATTCATATCACACCCTTGTAAGTGTAAGCTGTAAAACCTCGCTAAAGAAAAATCGCTTGTATGTGCTCATTTTGACTGGGACATCACACACACACCCCCAACGAAATATGCTATTCAGTCATCATGGGCCAGTTGTGAATTTTGCAACAAGAGCAGGAGGCACACAAAGCCATTAGAGTGAGCTTTGTTTTGGCTTTCCTCTTGACAGCACAAGCAAGATGCCCCCAAGCAGCCTGAGCATCAGGAATACTACAGGAGCAGGCTGGCCTTGGCTGTCATGGAGAAGTCTTTGTCCCTAAAAAAATGCAGTAGAAAGCCAAGCTCCCTTGAGCAGCCTTTTAGCACTGGGAAGGCAGAAACCTCTATGCTGGTGGTGCTGGGTTGAGCAGAGAATGTTGGCAGGCCTCCCTGGACATCCCTCTCCTTGAGTCAGGAGCCACGATGAAGCTGCAGCAAACTATGCAGTACTGACAAATTACGTGTGCTTGTGTGACAAATGTAAACAGCACACACACCTGGCTGATGAGCAACCAATTCTTTTGCTATTTTTTCCACAAGATTCAGTTTACCATGTTCTCCCATCAGCAAGTTTGGCAGTGCTGAGGGCGCTGTTGATCAGCTTCTGGGCTGGAAATAATTAGTAGCCCACTGACAGCCTTTAGCTGTTTAACTCAGGAGTTGCTTCTGAAGCAGGTCATGAACTGCCAAACTTCACACACCTGTGACAAGCCACCCTTAAGGGGAAGGAAGCTCACATACAGGCTGTGTCTCCAACTGGCATCAGGCTATCCCAGGGAGCAGACACGTGCTGCTCTTACACTGGTTTGACTGCAGGCAGCTGCAGAAAGAACTTGTCAACCTTACCATAGTGAGAAACTGCACTGATAAACACCAGGCTATAAACAATGACTCAGGAGATGCTTGAGCATGTACTCTCCACAAAGAGTCAGGGCCTCAGCTTGTTCTGGTATATGGGGTTATTCCTCCCCAGGTGCAGGAGAGCAGCTGGCTGAACATCATTAGTTTCCTATCTGCTGATTTCCCCAACCTGTCAGATGTCTCTGTTCAAAGGGACATGAGGTACATCAACAACTATTCCCAGTTTTGAATTATCTGCAAGCTTGTGAGAATGCACTTTGCCCCATGTCATGCAATGAAGATGTTAAGTGGCATAACCTTAGTATTGACCACAAGGGACTTGTCTCCAGCTTGTCTTTGTGCTGCTGATCCTTTGAATTCAGAAACTGAGGCTGTTTCCAATCTACCTCACTATACAGTTATCCAGTCCAGTATGGACTGTATAGAAACCTGGTTGGTTTCAATAGCAACCTGATCTAGTTGAACACGTCCCTGGTTATTGCAGGGAGGTTGAACTAGGTGACCTTTAAAGGTTCCTTTCAATCTAAACTGTTCTATGAAGACTAAGGCAAATAAGGCATTGAGGACCTCAACCTTTCCATGTCTGCTCCGAAGTGAGAAGTTCTGGTTCTGCTGAATCTCAACCTCCCCCCCACAAAATGCTTAAGAGAAAAAGGTGTTTTTAAAAAAAGTTACAGTGGGAAGTCTTACATTTCTCTTCCGATGCTGGGAAACGTGCAAGGATACAGACCTGGACAGTTGTCTCTGGTAGAGCTACTGCTGTGCAGAATTCTTTCTGGTGAGGTTCAATAACCTCATTGTTCATCACATCTTTACAGTATTCATCCAAGTAGAACAAATCCATCAGTCTCTTATTGTACGATACTGAATGTTCCAGAGGGTAGACTGAGGTTTGCTGGAAGCATTATACTTTTACACGTGCCCGTGGGAACAAGCCCTTACAAAGAGTACACACAGATTGCATTGTTAGTGGTCACGCACATTGTGTACTCAAGTTCAGCACTTTCTCATGCTAACACACATGCAACTCTACAATGAAAACCTAGTTAAATTCTGCCTAAGATCTGCTTGAAATCAGCCTCTTCTTTGCAATACTTTCTGTGTTGGCTCACTGCAGCATTTTTTTCCACCATGTCCCAGTCTCATTCAGGAGTGGGCCTGCATCTTCTGTTGTAGAAGCACCGCTTGTTTTTCACCTCTCTTTACCAGATTCAACTCCAGATGGATTTGGCTTTCCTAACCCTCATCCTTGCACACTTGGACAGTGCCCCTGTTCCTTCCAAATCACCTGTGCTTGTGTCCACCTCCTGTATGCTTCCTTTCCATGCTTGAGTTCAGTCAGGCTCTCCCTGTATATCCATGCAGGCCCTCCTGCCATCTTTGTAGGTTTTCCTGCACACCAGAATGGGCCATTCTTGAGCTTATAGAAAGTGATTCTTTGTGGGGTAAAAAAAAACAAAAAAACCCAGCTCTTCTGGACCTGTCTTCTTTTCAGGATCATATCTAGTGGATTCACACAAGTAGATTCCTGAACAGGCTGAAGTCCAGCCTCTTGAAGGCCATGACTGTAGTCCTGGCTTTCATCTTCTTCCCTGCTTTCAAGATGCTGAACTCTATTTCAAGGGAGTTCACTTCCAATAAAATCACTCTTTTTAGTGTTGAAGAATGCTGAGGCCAGCCTTACCAACAATCCTTAATTAATCCCATCACAGGCATATGAAAGACAGATGTTTCCTGACAAAGACTGGCACTGACAAGGATGTGAAGGACAGATGTTTACAGAATGAGAAAAAACAAACAAGTGACAACATCTTATTTAAAAATAAAGCATGTTCTGTTGAGTTGGCATGGCAATGGCTAGCCTAGCAATACATGACTGACAGCTAATGACTTTGTACTATAGAGGCATGGTCCAATTTTCCAGCAGGGAAGACTTCTAGGAGTATGTGTGGAGGTTCCTCCCTTGAGTAGGGACACCCTTCAAGGTAACTCCTTGAGTATGACCAAAAAAATATTTGCCCACAGCCATCAGTATGGGTGAGTAACATCAATCTACCTGATAATTATTAAGACAGCTTTAAAACTACTGTTTTAATAAGTAGTGCACTGTAATTAGTTATAACTATCTATATTGTGTAGTAGACAATTCTGATTATGATTTTTTCCTTTTTAATAAATCACTGTCTTGATTCTCATCACTACAATTAAAACACATATTTCATCCTGCAGGACAAAGTTGTATATAGAATCAATTACACTTATCACATCTGTGGTTGGTATAGATCCAGGCACACCTAGATTCTTCCTTGAGGAGTTTAGAAAGCAAAGGAGTATTTCTGAGTCTTGTGCTTATATGCACGTATTTCAGAGACACCCAAGTTGATGATAAAGTCCCCTCTGTTTGCATAAGCCCTCATCCTTTGCTTGATAACCTCATCCACAACTTCATTTGATTGTCATCCTTTCTTTCCCCATCATTCTCACTTTAAAGCGCTTCCTACCACATAGACCATCCTGTTGGCAAAGATCCTCTCCCATCTTAGTCCAGTGTATCCCAGCTCTTCCAAGTGACATCCACTCAAAGAGCATGCCATGTTGATAGAAAATAAAACTTCACCAATTGACCAGCAGGGCTGAGGACACACCAGATTGGCCCTTACTCCTTTGACCATCACTCCAGAACTGTATCCTTCTTGATGCTATCCAGGTCTCTCCAGTAATTGGAGGGCATTTGATGATTACATGAAAAAGCAGCAGGGATCAATAATCAGATAGCCAAAGATGTCCCTGCAGGCTTTCCATGATATCATAAATCACAGACCCTTAAAAGCAGCAAAGTCCCCCAGATAACTGATGCCAAAAGGGCACAGAATAACTGCTCAGAGATGAATTTTGTCTTTAAGCAGCAAAGGTACTTGTTTTGTGCAACACTGGGCAACTAGCCAGTTTACACCAGACAAACTAGCTCTGAAGTTCTCAGTGGAAAGCCCGGTAATTTATACAGTTTTCACAGGAGGTTTCAACATCTTTACATATGTATTGATTTGATTTTGACATCTAATCATCATATTCATAATAGGTGGGGTTTAGGCAGAGCTTGGGGCGGAGTCTTCTAGAATCATCTCTTGGCGAGACTTTTGGGTGGTCGTTCCGTTCTTCGGCCTCACTTTTGGGGGTTGCTCATTCTTCTTCCTCATTTGAACTTTTCAACTTTCTTTGTTCAGAGACTTAGTTTCTGGAGCTTGCAAAACCTCCTGATTCATGGCCTTCTTATCTTCTTCAGATGCCCACCTTATCTTTACTTATGACTACTAGCGTGCTTGAAATACATTTCTACTATCTCTTACTTTAGTACGGTCAGCAGAACAGAGCAAGCCATCTCTGTTATAGCTCAACATAAACAGAACATCTCCCAGAGCATGGTACCAACCCTATCCTAGTTAATCCCTTAAAACCTTGCTCTGTTTCACAACAGGTCAGCAGACAGGCCTGTTCTCTACAGCAGAGCTGTCAGTATCGAGGAAGCAACCCTTAATGCCTCCTTCTGGTGCTCTTATTGCCTGAAAACTGGGTATAAAGAAACACTCTAAGACCCTTTTTTGAGTTTTAGGGAGCAAAACATTCATTTTATTTCAGCCTGTTGGATGCAGAAGAGAATATTTTCTCTAAATTGTGCACGCTTGAGTGTTACAAAAGCTTCCTGCCTTTTTTCAGTTACCTAATTAACAATTCAAACACTACATAATCCTGTCCCTCCCCTTGACACGAATCCCACTTTGAGTCAGTGGTCCCTTTGGGTGGTTGTGCCTCATCTTTTTCACGCTGTACTGTTCTTGCACTTTCACTTTGGCACATCTTCATGCCCTTTGGACTGCGTCAGAGCACAAGGCCAGTTTTGACTTGGCCTGCTAGCTCTGTGTTCCTTTTATCAGTTCTGCTTCAAAATACGGAGACCTTCTCTCACTTGAAAAATTCCTGTCTGCTGAGAGTTCTGACCTTTAATGACAATCTATATAGGTCAAGATACAGGGTTTGCTACATAGTTTTAAGCTACAGTCATTATTCTATATGGCTACACCCCTGCAAGTCTCAGGCTCAGCCAGCTCAGATGGTTCACTTGACACTCTTTTCTCCAACCACAGCACTGAAAACATTTTGTAGTTACAAATCATCAGGCAGCACATAATCATTCCTCCTAGCAGCAGGAATCACTGGCTTTCACCATCCTGAGAATTTTTACTTCCCACCCAGATAGATAGACTTAGCCTACCCCTCCTTCAGTACATACCTGCATAGTTTCTCAAAGCTGGAGGATCTCAGAGAAGATCCAGTCTCTTTCACAGCCTCTGACGATGCACAGCACACTAGCCATATCCTGTAGCTCCTTTGCTTAATAAAACATCTCAAAAGGTGTACTTCTCCCTTCAGGCTGAAGGAAGGGACACCAGCACCCTCCTTCTGAAGGTCTGTCTTGTGTTGAGACCTGCACCATTACAGGGGTAGCTTTTCCAAGAGCTGCTGAGGACAGCAGCTTATAGCACGCCCTGACCCCCGCTGAGGAAGTGTGTGCTGTTGCAAGATAAGGCCCTAGCCCTTCCCACACCAAATGCCCACCAAAGCCTTTGTCCTTTAGGCCCAGCTCCTATATAGCCCTCAGCCTGAAAGGGTGCCAGACCCTCCTCAATCAGTGTCAGCTGGAACCAAACCTCCAAGGGTCCTTTAATCAAAGACAGCTGTCAGGGGTTGTTAGCCCTGCTGCACCTTGCTGCAAGTCAGGGCCTCCTGCAGCTCTCTGTTCCCAACAGCAGCAGGCAACCTCGAGCTCCTCAAAAGCTTCCCAAAAGGGTTCCCAGAGGTCCTTTGACAGTGATCCCAGAAGGCAGCCCCAGCAGATCTAGAAGCAAGACCCCAGAAACTGCTGTGCTATTTGCTGCCTCTTCTAGCTGTGCTAAGAGGGACGCTTTTTGTGACTATTAGATTTTATTAACAATGGTGTTAAATTTTGTTATTGCTCAGTGTTAACATGACTGACAATAAAGTTAGTAAGGAACAAGGTACCAGAATGCATGTTGGAATAGTAATTTTAAAGAGTTGAAATAGTTGGAAAGGTGTACTGCAATATCATCATGATCTGATCCAACAGGCAGCCTGTGCTGACACCTGGGTACAAAACTAGACATCTTTGGGGGAATGTCTGACACTGAGTACAGGCAGAGGGTATGTCCTGGGTTTGGCTGGGATCGAGTTAATTTTCTCCTTAGTAGCTTGTACAGTGCTGTGTTTTGGGTTTAGGATGAGAAAAATATTGGTAACACGTTGATGTTTTTGTTGCTGCCAAGCGGGGCTTACATTGACTCAAGGCCTTTTCTGCTTCTCAAATCACCCCACGGTGATTTGTGAGTGGACGCTGGGGGTGCACAAGAAGCTGAGAGGGGACGCAGCCAGGACAGCCGACCCAAACTGACTCAAGGGATAGCCCATAGTGTCATGGTGAACAATAAAACTGGGGGAAGTTGTCCAGTGAATGGTGGCCCACTGCTCCAGAGTAGCCTCAAGAGCTGGATACTAGATTCTACACAAACATTTGTGGTTGGTTTCCTTTAATGATAGCAAGATAACACTTGCAAACAGAGCATTAAAGAATGTCAGAGTGATTCTGCATACCTAGTCCTGAAACAGTGGCACCCACGTAAGTAGTTCATTTTGGAACATAAAGATTGTGCTGTTCCAACAGTTGTTATACAATTATTCTTGTTCAGAAGTTCTGTGACTCTTATACACTGGTTGGCTGATTTTCCCACAGGGAGTGCCTTTCTTTCTTAGACATCCATCAAGATACACTTTTCTAATAACACAGAGTATTTTACAGATGTGGCATCTTGATAATCTGTGCCCATGCTACTCATGCATAACATACATTTTTGGTTTAGGGTCAGTGAAAAGGTTGTGCACACATTCTTGCCTGAGTTTTGTTAAATTTTTTTGGAGAATATGTACATATATGCACAAAGTTTTTGCATTATAGTTATTTCTGTCTACTTGTGGCAGTGTTAACTGTCATATTGACGTATCAGGTTTACTTAAATGTATTTGATTCCCTTCATGTTCTGACGCCAGATGGACTTAGAGTGAAGTGAGTAATCATAAATCCAACTTTATTTGCAATTCAGAGCTCTCTTTGCTGCTTAAGGATCCAGGAGGTCACTGAGTTATTAAAAAAAAAAAAAAAAAAGTTGACAGATGAGTTTAAACACCAGTAAGACAATTTTATAGACTGCACTCTGTCTTGTTTGAAAGCGTTTTTCTTTTTTTTTTTCCCACTTAGTGACATAGCATTATGGCTTGGGTCTCCATGCACAAGGTGAGGACATCATTTTCCATGACTTTGAACACACATGCTTGTGTTGAAGATGAGAGACTATGTTTCCTCATACATTTCCTCTAGGAGAACAACTCTAGCAAGAGTCTTTTGTGCCTTAGTTAATGATTGAAAATTCCCTTTGTTTTTCCTGTCTCCGAGTAAATTATGCTGTGAAAGCTACTGCTGCAGGTATTTAGCCAGGGGAACCAACCAGCAGAGTAGGCCTGTGAAGGTGAGAAAGAGAGCAAGATTGCAGTGTTGATCTGGATACTTAAAAACAGTTTCAGTCTTAGTTATCTCTTGAGTCTGATAAGCAAGTGAGGGGGTCTTGAGAGCTGTAGCTACCCCAGGCAGCCGCAGAGCTTCAGAATGACAGCAGTAATGAGGGACCCACACAGGCATCTCTGTGTGGGAGACTGCACTTTTCAGACAGTTAATGCATCACATATACAGGGTGCCTGGAATACTTTGTTGTGACGGATGAGATCTTTTCCTGCCTCGGAATAAGATACACAGATAAGAGCACATTTGGCTAAATAGCCTCTTAGCAAAGAAGATGCATTTAGACACCCCAAAGTGATTTTCAACTGATTATTTATTTACAGCTGCCATACTTTTATTATTCCACAGATCCCATCTTATTCATCTATCGTACTCAGCTTGAAAACTACAGAATGGCTTCCATTTTTTTTGATATTACAAATCTTGTGACTGCTATTTATATATTACAGTATTTTTTCTTACATAGTGTCTTTTAGCCCATAGCATGTATCTTAGGTATTTCTAATTTTCCATGGAAGTTCTGGCTTTCGTGGACTACCCCATATAAAACCACCCTGAGTTCTTCGGAGTGATGCAGCCACTGTAACATGTTCAATTATGTTCTTTGAGGTCAAGCAGAGTGGTCTCACTGCACAATTTCATTTTGAAGATTGTATTTATGATGCTTCCACGGACAGTTTATCACCACTCATGTTAATGCAAATCACATGGCTGCAGCTGTGCTGGCCTGACGAATCAAGGACAGCAGTCCTCATCATTCTTAGAAACACAATTGTAAGACAATGTTTGAACAACTAGTTGGAGAAGTCAGCTTGGTTTTGCTTTTGCACTATAAAATACAAATAGGTCACCCCAATTACTTTCCTAATTACTTCTTATGAGGCTACAATTGCTCTCTTAGTATCAGGTGTCCTAATTTGATCCATTATCACTTCTCATATCGTCTTAGCTCTGTATTCCCCAGTCCAGGCAAAACTACATTCACTGGTCCTGATTACACTACATCCACTGAATCCAAGTACTGACTTGGGCTTTGAGAAGGATATCACTCAGTTAGGAAGTGATTTCAGAAAGCAAGAATGATGATAAACCTGACAAAATAAGAAAACAAAGATGGGAGGCAGGAACTTTACTGAAGGCATAAGGATGCTGGAAGGAGCAACATTCCGAGGCAGTCCATTGCTTTTTCCAGAATTACTGCTGATTTCCACAGGATCTGTCCAAAAAAGTAGCTAAAGCTTCTGTCATAATTAATCAAGAGGAGGAGCCCAAGGTCAATTAAGAGGAGCCCAAGCGATGCAGAGAAGTCTCAGTAGCTGTTTTGTGACACGCTGGTGATTCTGGTGAGTCCACTCTGATACATACATCTTCGGTGCTTGAAGTATAAAAGAGTGCGTAGAAGTGAAATAACTTTAAAATAAAAGCACCCTCCCCTTCCATAATGTCTCACCATGAATTTATATATTTATTTTTGGAATTAATACCTTACAACAGTCAGATAGTGTATTTAATAAATCATCTCAGCTCTTGGACACTTCCACAACCTAGGAATAAAGCAGCAATGTGTACCATAACTAATCAAGCAATTAATTCATGAACATCTACTGCTGGGTGAGCTCTGCTAGGCTGGCTTGTACTATCCCAGTTCCTGATAGTTAAAGGATATATAGGATGTACTTTTTCTCTGATGCCAGAAGGTTTCTTTGCCTAGCAGTCACTAACTGTTCCTGCTTTCTGGTTCATTAATCTGTATGAATTGTAAAATCTTCTTTCCACGCTAACAAGTAGTATTTCTCTTAGGACGCAGTATCTGCTGTTCTCAGCCAGTGCAGCTTGTGCCTGATCAGCGGGCTCTGTCACTTGAAACTGGATTTGATGCACAGCAGTAAGAAAGCAGACCTTGTGTCCTGCTCACTGCAGACGATGGGAAGATAGTTTGTACAGCCCTCATTGCAGAGCTGGAGCTGAGCTGAGGTCATATTTGTGCAGACCACAAGCACTGTTGTGGTGCAGTGAATTCTACAGTGGTTGAAGTAAAACCAGTGTTTCCTGGTTTTTTATCTCCAGCAACTCCAGTAATGGTCTAACCTAAAGAGATTAAGCAGAACTATGTTGGTGAGTATATGAGAACCTCATTATTTCATACAAGGAGGAAGTGTGGAGAAGGAAAGTGTGAGGATACGGAATTTGAGGTGGAAGATAAGTGTTGAAGGCAGGCTGTGTGTGTGTATTACCCTTTGAATAGTGTGGAAGTCGATTTGAATGGCTAATCCCTGTGTTACTGAGGAGTCTGCCAGCTCTCCAGTAGCATACTTAGTCGCTATCTGCATGACAAAAAATGTGCTCAACTGCGAATTGTAAATGACATAAGCCTTTAAGAGGTTGATAGGTGTTCATAAATGGCAAGAAGCTCCTGGAAGATGGAAGACAGTGAAGCAAGATGCGTTAGCTAAAAGGGGGGCTCTGCACAAGAATGGCAAGATCTAGGTTGGAGGCAGCTTTGGATACCTGGAGGCAGAAGCTCGGATTTGGGAAGGATGAGTAAGAGCAGTTTGACTAGCAAGTACCTGAGATGCTTTACCAGAGGTCTAAGGCTTTAGGGAAGGGTTTGCAGTTTAACAGGCTGCTGCAGAGGGCTGGCTGGCTGGCTAGATTAAACTGAAGAAACCCACCCAATATGCTGAAAGAATTGGCAATCAAACTGAGTAAATAACATTTGACTTGCAATCCCAGGATATAGCCACTGGGACTCAAGTTTCTACAGCAGAACCTTGCATAGAAGCCTGCAGTTAGAAAGTTCAGGTTGTTAAGTAGCGTGAATTTTAATCAATGTGCCTTTAAGATCTGTTTAGACTAAGTTCACTTAATTAAAGCAGTTTTACATAGAAGATTTTATGCCAATGTCATTGACCAGAATGCAGCAGACAATAAGAAACTAATGAGTTGCTAAACGCTGGATTGTTCAGCGATAAGACTTCAGGTATGAAATTAGGGCAAGAACAGCTCAGAGAGCCAAAGAGCTGAAGCTACTGGATAAGACCAGCAGCACAGAGAAACGTAGCACTGAGAGATGGGTTGTGGGCAGGGTTTGTGAGGGAAGGTTTTGCGGGGGCAGAAGCTGATCAGCCATCCTGAGGCAGCGAGTGGTGTCACTGTGGTGAAATGTTACAGGGGAGCTGAGGCTCGTGGAGCAGCTTTTCTCTCCGTTCCTTGTCACTCATATTCCCAGTGATACTTGGGAAATGTGCAGCACTTGAACTCTTCCCTGAAGCTTTGCGCTCACCCCAATGGTCCTACACACATGCTGTATTTTGCATAATCTCCTTATAATGGTGCAATCAACTTTTATCACCCATGTGCATCTTCTTTAAGAGACATTTTCTAGCTGTTCTTGTCTCCTCTTATTCTATAGGTGTTAGACCACTCATGCTGTAGCCCTCGGTTAAAATGCTCTGCCTGCCCTAAACACTTAGGTTCATTCACAAAAAAATAGCTGTAAGTGCTCCACTGCTTTGTCCAGGTAGGAATATGCAATTTACTTCATTTTCATGAGCCCCTGTTGCCAGATGAAGAACTATTTACTCAGCTGGTGTTAATAGAATGCCTATTTTGCAAAATCACTAGCCCATGGAACTGCACAATTAAAACTATGTCAAATATCAACCAAGAAAGGGAACAAGAAACTACACTTCATTGATCAAGGGACTCCCAAATAATGGACCATGCCAGTTACGCCAACTCTTCTTCATACTTGGGAGGTAACATTGAGTTCATCGACTCCATTGAGTTCAGGGATAACTCAGGGGGCGACGACCACCAAAGACCACTGAAGGGACACTCAGGACAAGAAAATGCATGTGCCAGGGGGAGGGGAAATATGTTAATAACTTCAGGGAAAATTATTATCATATGTATATTTCTTCTGGGAAAATCAGTGACTATATATGTAAACTACAGGACATAAACATGAGCCTTTTCTGAGCCTTCTCTGAGCCTTTTCTCTATTTGGGATGTGCAATATTTCAGAGGAAATATCCCCTTGTGCATCCAGCACCAAATGAAAAACGCCTGTTTCTTAACACTGCATTGGGTTTAAGGAGTTTTTAGACTGCTTTTCAGTAACACTCTCACTAATTCACAAGCCATTGGTTGTTTTCTGTCTAGTAAATGACACTGTCTCTGAAATGATGTTAAGATGACAACTATAATAATCTCGGCGGTGGTCTGCATTGTAAATGTTTAGATTTTATTTGAAACTCTCTGTTGGGAGTTGATCTCTACAGCCACTCATAATTCTTGTGAATTCTAACCAGGGTGTAGGAAATAGGGCTTTACCACTAAGAATAAAAATCTAACTGGCTGTAATGCAGAAGGAGAAAAAATTCAAAGCAAAACAGTGTAACTGGGACAGATGTGAGAAGGGTCATCATGGAAAGATGAATATTTATGAAATTTAGAAATTTGTGGTGTCCAGTGAGGGTTTGCAGCTGGCTGACGGACGTATTTCTCCTTCCTTCTGTGTGGTGATGTGAATGCTGGGGCTGAAGTGCCTGTCAGCAGGGGTGTGTAAGAAGGGCAGCCTCCCAAGACACTCTTCTCCCTGGCTGCAGAACGTGGCTTGGGTCATGGGCCCAGCTGGTGGACAGAGGTTTCCAGTGCTGAGCAATGAACAAAGTCTGCTAAGCTGTGGTTTAGATGTGCCTAGGCGCTTCCTAATTTTTCCAGTGGTGTCACAATGTTTAAGTGTTTGTGGTTAGTTTATGAAGCCGGTTAACTTAAGCTGAACAAGATGCCCCTGCTGTTCAGGTGTTGGTGAATGACAACAGGCAGCAGTAAAGAGACTATTTGTGAGGCAAATGGAGATCTTCTATCTGGTTTGCAAGTCTCAAACAAAAGCAAGGCAATGCTGCTCACCTTGTGTGCATAATATGCATCTCCCGGGAAAAGATGTGGGCTGCTGCTAGGAAATATGTAAGCGAAAGTCAAAGATGATTGAATATTTGGCACACTGCAAAGCCTCTCAAATGAGTTTAAAGTTGAAAGGGATACCATGTAGATTTGTGAAGTGGAGAGTAATTGGAGCAATGCAGGTCTTTTTCCATGTTGCTTTACAACTATACCTCTTAAAACACAATTTGAGGGCCTGATATTGGTTGCAGGTGTGTTATTTTGATCAAAGTCTTTGGAAAAAATAGTTTCTTTGTTCTGTTCTCTGTGCTTCACTTGGAAGCTGTCAAAGACGACAAGGCTTGAAAATTCCTGCAAATAAAGTTCTGTTCTTTAATTAAAATTAGCATAAATCAAACCTTAACCAAACGCCCTAGAGTTTACAAGTGATTGCAGGGAAATTGCTGGCAAATTCCGTTGGCTGACCGAATGGCATGTGAAGCAGAGAAACACGCTCTTGAACTTCACTGCTTCTCTGAGGATGGCATCCATCAGGAATTTCTGTGCTTGTCTCCACTCCCCTGCTCTCTGCTTTGCCTCAAGAGCATTTCTTTAGCTTAGGCTTAACCCTTTGAGATTGCCAGCCTGGCTATCATGTCCTTGCCTTCCCCTTTTAAATCCAATTAGCTCACATGTGTTACGTGATTGAGAGAAATTGCATAAGTGTCAATTGTACTTCCAGACTGATTTGTTTCTGTTAAGTTGGCTCCAAACTTGTAACACTCGCTGCTGAGGAAATAACACACGAGAAACACAGGGAAAGGTGGATGATGCTGCCTACTCATGCCGTACAGAAATGTGTATTCCGTGACAGATGTTAATACAGACATTTTTAAGCATTCACTGGTTTCTGGGATATTCCATCTAAAGCAAAAGAAAAGCTTGCAGAAACAATGGAATGTTTAGTTAATGGTTGCTGTGGGGAAAGCAGCTGGGAGATGGTTGTTGGTGCCTGAGGTAGGAGACAACAGTAAAGTGTGTCCTGGGAAGAAATCAAAGGTGGTAGAGAATGAAGGTCACAGAAATATGCTTTTGGCTTTGGCTCAGACATCCACAAAATCTGTAAGAAGTAGTCTAATCTATTTTAGCTTAAATGAGGAGAAACTTCCTGTTAGCTGCATAGTTACACAATACTGAAACTGTTGAGAAAAATTTGTTTCAAGTGTCTTCCTCTTTAGAGAGGGGAAACAAAGAAAAATTTGAGGACTAAACGTAGCTTACGACATCTAACCACAAAAAGAAATAGAAAAAGGCTATTTCTACTTCAGAGTAGAAGGAGTCAACCCAATTTTAGAAAAGTCTAGTCTTATGACTCCTGACCACTTTGGCAAGAACAAAATGAATGTGTCTTTACAAACAAGCTCTGTGCATCTGCTCGCAGATGCAAGGAAATGGCTATTTGTGGGTAAAGAAATCATTGTTGGTGGAAAAGGAAATAATTGGTTTAAAACAACGAAATGGAAAAGCTACTTGTGGGTAAAAAAATAGCTGGTTTTAGGTGAGAAAATGACTGAAAGAATCAATTAACTTGTAGAAGAATAGTGAGAAAGGGAATAACTTTTTAAGAATTGTGAGAAGAGAAATGACTGCTTGTATGTAATAGGAGGTTTTGAGAATCATAGAATCATAGAATCAGACGGGTTGGAAAGGACCTCTGAGATCATCAAGTCCAACCCTTGATCCAACACCACCGCGGTTACTAGACCATGGCACTCAGTGCCACATCCAGCCTCATCTTGAAAACCTCCAGGGATGGAGAATCCACCACTTCCCTGGGCAGCCCCTTCCAATGCCTGGTTACCCTCTCTGTAAAGAATTTCTTTCTAATATCCAACCTAAACCTCCCCTGGCACAGCTTAAGACCGAGCCCTCTTGTCTTACTGCTGGTTGCCTGGGAGAAGAGACCAACCCCCACCTGGCTACAACCTCCTGTTATAAATTGAGACCACAACAGACTAAAATCCAATTTAAATTTATTAATTATAGCAAGTAGAATATGAGCAAAAAGCAGCGCTGGACGGCAGGGGAGTCTGCGCTCCGCCAACTGCCGTGCCAAGCAATTCAAACAGTCCCCCTTTTTATACATCTTTAGTTCCGTGTTCGTGAGGTAGTGGAGATACTCTGCGCATGCTTCAGTTGTTGTTAGGGGGTCTTTTTCTGCCTTCTGGTGGTCGTTGAGGCTGAAGTAAGAAGTCCTCCTCCCTGGCCTCAGGGTTGACCCCTCACTCATATATCCTTATATGGGGTAGTTTGTCCTGTTTCTGTCGGTTCAGGAAACATCTGGTGGTTGTTTTTAGTTTGCGTAAACAATTTCATATCTCTCACGGTCTGACCTTTACATTGGGCTTAACATAAATCTTAATAAACAATACCCTAGTCCATAGTTTCTCACACT
>VXAY01007247.1:2351304-2380438 GCA_013399855.1 Oxyruncus cristatus
CCAGGTCCCTTCCTACCTGGCTGCTCTCCAGCCACTCTGTCCCCAGCCTGTAGCGCTGCAGGGGGTTGTTGTGGCCAAAGTGCAGGACCCGGCACTTGGCCTTGTTGAACCTCATCCCGTTGGAATCAGCCCAGCTCTCCAGTCTGTCCAGGTCCCTCTGCAGAGCCCTCCTGCCTTCCAGCTGATCAACACTCCCCCCTAGGGAGGAGGCTGTGCCTTCTGGGTACTTTAGCCAATGGGGAAAGGAAGAGCATTATACAACCGGGAAAAAGTTAGGATAAAAAGGAAGCTGCGTGCTCCAGCTATTCAAGAGAGATTTTCACTGAGTATGCTCAGTGAGCTCTCCCTTTATTCATGAGTAAAGTTACTCTGGCAGAACTCCTCTGTCTCCTCTGTGGACACCAACCTCTGGCAGTGAGAATTTTCTGCACAGCTTGCTCACACTTTGCTTTATCTACTGCCTAGTGACGTCTCGTGCAAAGCCACATTACCTGCTACAATGCTTTGTGTCTAAAAGTTACTAGAAATATTGTATTCTTAAGCTACAAGAGCATAAATATTGAGGAATGTGCCTAGTGCAGGTCGGTCAGTGTGTGAGCTGCAGGTTGTGCTCTGGGTGGTGGGAGCCCCAGGCAATGAGATGTGAACTTTGCACAACAAAGGGCACCAGAGGGCCTGTGGTGCAGCCCAGGTGATTGGTTACCCAGAGACACAGCAGGAGCTGAGGACTCAAAAAACCCGGACTGTGCACATGGACTGGGAGGGTATAAAGGCCCGGGTGTCCCTTTGTTTGAGGTCCCTTCCCCGAGGCACCAGCTCCAGCTGTTTCCCTATTGCTGCACCACAATTAAATTACTTAAGGGAACTATGGGAAACCTGGGGCCGAACTGGTGAGGGAAACTTGTCTGACTGCGTGAGAGGGGGGTGTGCCAGGAGTCAAGGGGGGCACCTGTCGCTCACTCAGGAGCCGCCCCATCAAGGGGCTTCAGTCTCAGCTGTGAAAGTCTCTGGTGGTGGGAGTGTGACTGCCAGAGTGCCTCTTGAATGGTCAGTCAGGGAAATTTCCTTAACAATATAGTATGTAACATGCTAAATTCTGTATTCTGTTTTATATTCTGCATTCTACACTCCATTATACTATATAGAGTATAATAAGTTCTCAGATTTACCCTCCAGTGGTGGGATAATGTGATGGATACACTTGACCCTTGGCTGTACCTTTGTTCAGACTGACCAAGAAGCAACAAGGCCTCGTGTCCTTGGGGTGCACTCGCAAGCTGCAAAGCTCCTGGCTCACGTACACGGGAGCGAAGGCGTTATGAAAAAACATTTCAAAAGATGTTCTCAAACCCCAAAGGTTCAAGATATACAAAAGTACAGAACAAGATATGAGAGCTAAAACACGGTATCTGTCTTGTCTACACTGTTTACTAGCAGCCAACTATTTCACTGCACAAGTGTGCAGTGAAAAAGCTTTGAGCTCCCTTTGCTGAAGCAGCAGGCTGCATGGCAACAATATTTCCCAGAGCAGGGGTGGCTCCCAAGGTTATTCCTTGAGCTTGAAGAGATCCCTTACCCATGGCAGATACTCACAAAGTGACTGAGAGCGTGCTGAATTAATATTGTGAAGCATTACTGATCTGTGTAGCTACTCAGGTGTTATAGTGTGGGTAATTCCATTAGATGTGAACCAACTAAGACTGTATCCAGCTCTATCTATGCTCTGTAAAAAGAGCAAAGCGGTCTGCTCGGGACCTCATGACTCAACAGGAGGGTCCTTCTAACACTTCACGCCTCCGGTCCTTCCATGAGCCATTGTAACTCAATTTTTATTCACGTGTTTCCTCCATGCAGTAATTAATAGTGAATTTTGCCACTGAACTTTAAGTTCCATCAAACTCCATCAAATTGTCTTACCTCATTGTTTTCTATTGTTTTTAATAAAACATATTACTGCTTCTCTCTTTTGAGTGAGCTGCATCGCTCTTCCATGACAGAATCTTATTAAAATTTGAAATTAGACACTTTATTCACTCATTAAAGTAAAATTATTCTTCTTTGCTGAAAAAAGCTTTGCAAGATTAATCAATAGAACTGTAATCACCGAGTTGCAGGGCAGAATTTATTGGAAGTTATTATTAATCCCTTTAATCTAAGTTTCTTAATTGCTTTTTAACAGTTATTACGTATAGTAATGGCTAAAAATGGAGTGTTGCTTTTCAGTCATGATCTGTAGGGTCTGAGTCACCTTGGATCAAACAACTGACACCTAGTAATGTGGGGAAGAATTACCAGTTTTATTGATGGTGCCTGAACTTCATCCTATAAGCACACTGAACTGATTTAGTGCCAAGAATCCTGCTCCTGACATACTGAGTTCACTGGAAGTTCATGGCTGGATTCTTCTGGGCTCATTCTAACAAAAATCAGGAGTATGGATGCGAGCATTTAGAACTGTTCTGAATATTTTACAGACCTGATATGCTCCTATTCCTTTTCCATCCACAATACAATCAACCTGCGTGGGTATCTTTTTCAAATGTCTCTCTGGCACACAGCACAGTCGCATAGTTTCCTAGCCCAGTTTAATCTCTTAATAAAGGCTTAAAAATTTAATGTTGATGTTTTGATATACTGAATACCATGGGAACCAATAAAGTCCCTGCTAAGAGATCAGCTTGCAATGGGAATTCAGTGAAAAAGGTTAGAGAGACACAATTAGGTGAATAATCTTTGACAAGGCCAATTGTCAAATTATGGCAAATATTTTAGAAACTTGTTAAGTCATAGCAAAGTGATGCAGCTGCTCTAATATTTATGCTTTGTGTAATGTGTTAAAATTATCTTTACTTTAAAAAAAAAGAAAATAAAGTGTATAAAAAGAGTCCTTGTGTTCTTTTATTGTTCCTTTGACTAGTATAAATGATTTCAGTGTCTTCCCTAATTTGTTGGTTTGGGATTTTTTAACCTTAATATTTTACCTTAGTTGTGAGATAATGTTGGGAAAAGTTATCTAGTCTCTCACGACTTGAACCAAACTTTTCTTTTCAATATTTTTGTTGTTAATGAGTAGCTGTATCTAGGCATTTAGGATTAAGCAGCTGCATTGTGAAACTTACTGAAACTTGTAGGCTTGGCTGATCCTTTGTTTCAAGGAAAAGGGAGCACAATCCCAAGATGAATTGGCTGTCTGGATGAGAGCCACCAGGAGGAGTGCCAGCAGGACGGAGCAGTAACTGAGGGAAAAGAAGTTCTGACAGGGGAGTTTGTGACCACTGACCCACTGCCCTCCTACTCAAAATGTACCCCCTCGACACAAACGGAGGGAAGAGCTGTGCATGAGGACTAATTAGCATGAGAAGCGAGAGAGACAACTAGCAAATAAGGGTTTGAGTACCAAATAATGAAAAAGCTATGTAATTTGCAATCAATTCATGCTGATGCCTTTGTTTGTTAAAATGTATAAATAGCGTAAAGTTTTGATGATGGAGAGCCAGACTTTTGGGGCTTACCACACAGCTCCCTACTTTGCACAAACTAGAATAAAGAAATAGAAATACCTCTCCTTGGTGTGTGAATTAGGTGCAGAGCAATGTAATGAGCCCATGTTTGGGACAACAAAAGCCCAGTGAGGACACAAGAAATAAGATAAAACTAACATTGATGGGGATAAATGTAAAAATTCATTTGCAGTAATAACAATGGTTCCAGCAGGATGGAAAAGGGCTTCTCTCGAGTCAATTCAATTGGAGGTGGTTAACAGACTGGATTGACCTCAAGAGGCTTTGGTAAGAAAAATAATAGTGCAATATTGTATGAACTGCAAAGGAAATACCCTTTTGAGAAAAGGAGCCTAGGCACTACGATCTTGGAATCCAAGCGATGCCACACCCACAGTGTAAAGGCATTTCCACCTCTGCTATAAGAATGACTGATTGTTTTTTCACTGGGAGGTTGGGGCTTTCTTTAACTTCTTTAATCCTGTTTATCCATCGATCACCCAGTTGAAGGCTGTAGCTAACAGTCTCCGTGCATTCTTGCTAATCAAGATAAGTTTGTTTACTTTATGCACAGACTAAGAGTCTTTCAGATGTTGCAAAGGTGTGATGTTTTCCTGAGTGTGATTCCAGAGAGCCCTAGTAGCTTCTTTGTCTTGTATAGCAGTTTAGAGTTCCCGAATTTCTCAGCGTTCCTGAATATACCTATTATACATTTATTATTTAGTTTACAGATTGAGTTGCAAATCGATGGCAAATCCAGAAGTTCCCTCTCCTCCCCTGCCTTCTGAACATGCTTACCTGGCCTTTATAAGTTCATCAAACAAAACTGTTAAAGCCAAGCAAAATTAAATCCTCTAAAAACCTGTTTGTCTGGCCTTTCTTCCCAACACACTCCACTCTGATCATCCAGCCTTTTCCTTCAGAAAAATAAACAACAATGAGCTTCACTGATGAAAATTCAACAAATTTGTGTTAATAAGTTTGTTTGGTTTTTCCTAACAAAAATTTTTGCATTGCTGTCTGCTGCTGTGTTTCTGTGGTGCACATTGTTTGTCTTTAAAGCAGGGGAAAAGGTATGGGTGGCCTGAGAGCAAAAGTTCAATGGGAAGACTTGAGTCAGTCTTTTTTTTTTCAGTCAGTAACTTGAAAATAATTGAATGGGATCAGCTTGTGACATGATGCAGGCTCATACCATCCTACAGAAACAGACTAACCACCTGTTATGGGAAAATCCAGGCACAAGCCTAGGCAGAGGGGATCACTGAATATTTTGCTTATTTGTTAGGTGAGAAAGTAAAGGACTGTGAGAATACTGTATCTATATAAATTTTGGTTGGGTTAGTCCGTCTCTAAAGGTCCCTTCCAACCCACTTTGTAAATCTGTGTTCTGGTAATGTATGACATTTGATTAACAGGGTGCAGAAGCTTTAGGTACATGAACAGATAAGTAAACATAGTTTAGAATGAAATAATTGGCTAGTTAACCTATGTTTAAATTGTTGAGCTGCTTCTCCTTTAAACCTGGTCTGACTAAAAGCTCTTCCTGTGAGAAAATGTATTGCTACTGAAGTGTATTATTTTGATATCAGTGCCTCCTAAATATATTCAGTGATAATATGTATCCAGAAAAACAATGGGATTTTATCAGTTTGTTCCCATGAGATACAAGTAAATCGTGGCTTCTTTGTGTGACCTTGCCTCCCCACCTTGTTTTTCATTTATTGGTGTAGGACACTGTTTACACTGTGCTTTGATGTAATATTTAAGAATGAATTTGCCTGGTTGTCCTCTAATGAGCTATTTATCTTCTGGCCAAATAAAAGCTATTCATGAGAACTCACAGCCAAGACCAAAGTTGTCTTTAGCTCTAGAGGAGACAGGAGCTCAATAAAAGAGGCCACCTCTGACACAGCATCATCCCACCAAATCTGCTGAAGCCCTGTGTTTCCCCCAGCAGATATTCTCGGACTAAGAGCCAAGAGTACACTCAGAAGTGAAAAAATAAAAATTGTTTGAGAAAATTAGTTCACATAGTGCCTACACGTTTGGGATCTCCAAGGTCCTGGGTGGCAAGCATTCAGGTTTAATGTTCAAATTCCTAGTGAGACACACAAGCCATGACAGTCAAAATCAGAGTCTTATCAGGCAGAAAATCAGTTCCAGGAACATGAATGTACAAGCATACACAGTTTGCTACAAGGCTCCTTAAAAATCGTTGCTGGTTGTATGGGTTGAAAGAGTTGCTGTTCAGCGTACATGAAAAAGTGCTGGTTTATGCCAGAAGGTCAAGGTGACCTAAAGGCATCAGTAAATGATTCAAGAACATACTGAAGAGCAGTGGCTTCAAAGGCCAGCCTACAGGTCTTGGCTGAAAGGCCCACCTTAAATCAACGATATAAACAAGATAATTAACAGCTTTGGCTCAAAAATGGTGTCCTCTCAAGAAAAGTAATTCCAGCAGTGGGAGATTGTGACTGCTGACTCATGGGACACAGACTCAAGAAACTCTGACTCAAAGGATGTGTAGTTATGTCAGATGTGGGACTAGTCAGCAAACATGTAGCCAATCAGTTATTAGTAAACAATGAATAGGTATTAGGTAGGGAGAGACAGGCAGATCCAAAGTGTGTGATTATGCATACATTCTTCAGGTGGTGTGCTAGCTTTGTGGAATTACCACCCGGCACCCACCTTCGTGCAAATATGAATAGACTGTGAGAAACTGAGTCTCGAGTTAAGACAGGTTTTCGAATAGGAGTGTGTTATATGGTAAAAGCAAGCAGCGTGCTGGGTGACGGGAGCAGTCTTGCTGCACAAACCCTGCACACCTCGATACAGCCAGTGTCTGGCACTTATTTTGGCCATCTCATACGTATTCATTACGTCATATACATATACATTTCACAGTACTGTGCTAAGCATTCAACATATGTTTCTTTTCATAGCTAAAGCTAAGTTGTTACCTCTACAACCGGTGATGGCTTCTCCATAATTCATGCATTCTCTGACAAAAGGCACCAGAAGACTAATGACCTAGCAAAGTTCTACCATAATTCATGTTTAGGAGAGCAGGGGAGGCTTATGACCTAGTGACCTAGAAACGGTCTGTTTATTTCTTTATGGGGGTGTAATCAAGTTCTACAATCCGTTTGTTTTATTCTTTTAGGAGGCTGCAATAATCCATTTGTTTCTTTTTACTGACACGAATCATAGCTGTATCTATTACAAGACTAAATATCTCATCTCTGTGCCTGAGATTGTCTTTACACACTGGGTACCAAACCCTGTATGGGAGACAACAGCAATACAGGATTTCCAATAGAAACAAAGCAGTGTTTAGCCTTTAGTCAGTTCTTTGTCAATTTAGCAGCACTGAATTCCATCAAATAGGGCCTTTATCTTCAAGAATTCCTCTGACAAAGGTCTTGCAAAATGTGGAATGTGTCAAAATTTTCCTAAGTTAGGATGTTCTTTGATGTCAAAATTATCCTATGTTCTTTTTATACTTCCAAGCCTAACCAGAAAAAAAGACAATCAGTGGAACAGGCAGCAGCTAGCACCCCTTAGTCAAGGACTTCCTGGAACTAACAATCTTTAAGGATGTAGTAAATCAATATGCTGTTGTACATCAGTAGAACAGTTAGCATCCCTTAGTAAAGGACATTTTGGAACTGTCAGGCTTTAAGAATGTAGTAAATCAAGAGGCTGATCTATGTCTACATATACATTGCTACCTTGTCAAAAGACTCAAGGTCCAGGTATCCTAAAGCTGAACTATTTTCATTATAATACTAACAGTCACACCCACTGAGCACCCAGGCTTGCAAAGCTCTGAAATAAAAAAATAATCAATGTCTCTCTCGAGTGTGTAACTATTGGCCTGTTGCACACCGGATAATGAATCCAATTTTGGAGACAACTGGGTCCCCAGAAACTGGAAGGTTACCCAAATCCAGTCTAAAGAAGCTTACAGCATAGGACAAGTGACTAAAACCTGAAATCTCTGAGCATTCAGTAAAGAGGAAGAGTGTTATAGAGTGAAAGTGAGCCAGCTTTACTTTCTTTCCTGGATAAAGTGAGGAGAATTTATACCTGTCTTCCCATTTGTGGTGAATGGAGTCAAAGTCCCTTGTGTGGGATTTGGACATGCCTGACCTCCTGCATTATGCTATTTACACTGATCCTTATGAAGCCTTTTGAGGTTTACCTGCTCTAACAAAAAGGGACTCTTCACTTGGAAGCAGTGTTTGGAGCAGCACTGGCTGAGAATGGGGTCCTGGGATGAGTCAGGGAATGGTAGGTGGCTGCTTCTCCTGGGAACAAAAGGGAGAAACATTCCCTTGGAAAGGCCACTCAGGGCAGAGGCACCCGCAGCTAACAGCTCTTTCAGCAGCTAACAGCTCTTTCTAGCTCACTCCAGGCACTTGTCCCCAAAAGGACACCTGTGGTACCATGCCTGGAAGGGGAACTGCACCACGATGCATCCTCAGCCCATGCCCATCAAAAGTACTGGGATTCCCGAGCTGACAGGGAAGAGGGTCCAACTGATTCAGAAGCACTGGAGCCTGACTGCTCATCCAGCCCATTTCCTTTTCCTTAGTGCCAAAGGCTCCTACCCACTCACCCTCAGACATGGCTGGGCAACCTTTCATGCTTAACCCGTGCTGAGCTTCTGTGAGTCAGTGGGTTACCCGGGAGCAAGCTGGAGCTCTGTGTTACACAGCAATTGCTTCCATCCAGGGTTTTTTCAGGGAGTTTCATTTCCCTCTCAACCAGGTGCCTCTGCAGAATAGTGTTCTCAGGATTTTCATAATTTCTTAGTTCTTTATTTACCGATAAATGTTTATCACCTGATCTGCGTAGCCCAAGTATAGTATTAACGGGATGTGTTTAGATTCACTTACCTCTTATTCTGCATTACCTTGTTCTTAGCCCTAATGAGATCCCTGCCCTACTACGAAGGGGCAGGAAGATGCACACAGCCAGTAAGATCTACAGGAATATGACAAGTATTCTCACAGCTTTTCACTCAGCAAAACTGCTGTGAGGGCATGTTCCCTGCACTACCAAGCAAAGAATCGAGGAATCTAGGAATTCTACTCCAAAATGAACCTAAAATAAAGGTGATGATGGGCCCAGTCCTATCATGGAAGTTTACCTTCTGGATGTGGTTTCACAAACAGATGGGACAGGATTATGTCTCACTTCTCCAGACCTCACCTTGCCTCTTATCTCTGTGTTGCCAACCTCACCCTTAAACTGCCACTTCTGATTTCAGTGAGAGCTGGTGAAAATTGCCACCTAATGTGTGTGTGTGGCCCGTTATTTTCCATCATTGTTAATACTTGGTATTAAACTGATCTCATACAGTGCGTTTTAAAGTGGAAACTACAATGTGTATGGCAGCAATCAATATAGTGAAGGTGTGGTTTAACACACACACACACACACCACCCTTAAGGCATAATCACCAGTGGGGGCTGTGGGGGCTGCATCCAGCTTACTCTGGACTTCGGAGGATGGACGGCAACATGGTGACCAAGGGCTCTCTAGAACAGTGATGCCCAAAAAGGCCCAATGAAACCGTTTAGAGGCAGAATTTTAGCCTTTAAACTGCAAAGGTATTTATTGCAACGTTGGAGAGCTCCCCGGTTCGCACCAGACAAAGGAGCTCTGAAAATCCAGCGAGAAATTCATAATTATATACGATTTCCATGAGTAGTTACAACATCTTTACATGCATATTCATATAATTGTGACATCTGATTATAATATTCATGATAGGCGGAGTCTGGGCGGAGCTTGGGGGCAAAGCTGTCTTTTGGGGTGTTGTTTCGGTGGTCGTTCCTGTTCTTCAGCCTTAATGGGGTCGTCTTCTTACTCCTCTTCCTCGGCTGAACTTTTCAACTTTCTCTGTTTTACTGACTCCACAATGGTGAATTTTGCAAGACCCTTGGACTCATGCCCCTATCTGGCCTTCTGTTTCTTCGTGTTCTTATCCTACCTCCATTTGTGTAGGCATGTAAGCATTATCTAGCGTATAAACACATCACAGATTCCTAAAACCTGGCTTCTATCTCTAGTTAAGCCTTACTTTACATTTCTCAGAGCAAGGTACCAGGATCAGCATTCTAGGTTAACTCTTTAGGCCCTTGCTTCGTTTCAACAGTGACCCAGATGTCTTGCTGGTCTGCAAATGTGCCTGTGAGTCAGTCATCCTACTCTATATATAGTGGGCAGCCCAGGGCCCACTGAGCCTGGAGGTCAGCAGGCTGCACACTGCACCTCCCACTGAGCAAGGATGCCTCTCGAGGTCGCTCCTCAGGATTCAGAGATGGCTACAGCAGGTTCTCAGTGTGTGATTAATAGCATGTTAAACTTTGATATATCTTAGCTAAACGATATAAAGGAGTGATTGTGCACATAAAATCCTTTAGACATAAACATTGGCCAAGTCTGGGTCTAAGTCTGGATCCAGCCGTGCTCAGACTCCTCTCTGAGAAGGAGTTTAGACAGCAAGCGAGTCCTTTCTGCACCTTGTGACTCAGTGGGAGGATCTCTCTGTCTGACCCTCTTCTCTCTGCAATGAGTAACTAATTGAACCTTGCTTTTGAATCTTGTTAAGCCACTGTCACATTTGCTTTGTTAATTCACTGCTTTATATCCCTGAGGTATGTATTTATTTCTCTCTTACCAGTGAAGTGCATCATTCCATCCACGAGAGCATGGACCTGAGACATCCAGGACACAGCTGAAATCCACACCAAGGGCACAGGACTAAATGCAAAAGAAAAGTGCCTCACAAGAAAGGTATTCTCCTACAGTGTCTAGAAAATCAGAAAATGATGATCTTCAAGGGAGAGTGAGCTCAGCATTTACGCTGCTGCTTAGAAATGAATAGATTTGTGAGAATGAGGGTACTTTCCTGGGAAAAATACTATGGAGGTGGATTTGCTTTTGATTCAGTAGGAGTCAGGTTTAGATTCAAACCTGGGCTGCTGAGCCAGCAGGTCTGCAACAGCAGTTGTTTCCAGCTGCGAGAGGAAGTTTTGGACATCCAAGGTCCATCAGGCTTTAGATGTGCACCATGTCGGGTTTGCATTCACGTGGCTGTGTTCTAGTGGGCTACAGATTATAAACACCTTCTACTTCTTCGGCTATGGCCATCAAGAAGGTTACATGCAAAAGCCAGACTGTACCGGAAATTTTATGGAATAAATCTGGTATAGTCATAGAGATATTTATTGATTGAGTAACCAGTGTTACTCAACAAGAGTCATAGGAATTTTTATGTTTTATTGATATTATATATGAATGTTCACAGTGACTAAACAGTGGGTAACTTAACATGAAACTTCTGTAATGCTTGATGCCTGGGGCAACTGAGTGTTGTATAGCATTATCTAACCTGGTGTTTGAAGGAGGGAGGAATCACTGCTGATTCCAGGAAGTCCCTTTTCAGACCACAATTCACATATGTTAATGTGACTTCAGAGCAAGTGACTTCAGTGACTCTCATGCAAACTTCTTGCATGGCAAGATAATCGCAATTCTTGCCTTATCCTCCTCACACACCTCCACTTGCTCATCTACTCAGTATTTTGTGCCTAAATCTATTCAAGTTACATGGTTAAAGCAGGTGCTTTGCGGCTAAATTTGCCTGTGACAAACACCATAAGATTGGTCAAATGATATAAAAGAGCTCATCATAAACGTGCTGTATGACATAATGTATGTGCACACAACGAATTGTTTTAAAACCCCACAGAAGTTCAGGAAATTTACAGAAGCAGAAAGCCAGTTTTACTGGCCATAGCAGGTAAGAGTTAATCCAGCAATCCTGAAAATCCTCCGGAGAAGCACTGAATACCAGAGCTCAGGGGGGAAAAAAACCAACAACAACAACAAAAAACAACCAAACAAAACCCCCTCACGAAATACCTATGCTAAGGGGGAAAAAAACCCTAACCAAACACAAGAAAACTTCAGTGCCCCAAGGCTTAATTAATCAGATAAGCCACAGTTTTAACAAGCCAAAGGAGAATAGAGATTCAGTACCACAAGTCTCATGGTCATCACCATGGCATTTGCATCACTTATGCAGCGTTCCTGCAAACTACAGCAAGCAGAAATAACTATTTACTTGTCTTTGTTGATATCATTAACCATCAACTAGATTGAAACTCTCTTAGAAAGGACAGCATGAAGGTTTATGCCCTTTCATACCTGACAGAATACATGATTTCCAGATGAGTCATACTCCACAGAGGAGTTAGTTCAACTGCTTTCTAAAAAAGAGCTTATAAAACACACTTTCATGGTACAAGAAAATCCTCAAGTTGATGGAAATGCAGAGAAATCAAATCAAACCATTAGAAAAACATGAAAGGACACCGTAACTGCAACATTTAAATTACCACAGATCCCTCTACAAATGCTTGAGCCAAGCTTAGCCTGTCTGAATCAATGACTAAGTGGTAAAGGTACCCTTCAGAGCTGGGATACTCCAGACAACCTCAGACTCTTCTCTCAAAAGACCAATGTGCAAATAAACTGGGCTACAAGCTGACCCTTGTAAGACAACTTGCTGTTTAGCACTTAGGTAAAAATTAGTATGTTTAAAGAGGGTTTGTAGGCAGCAAAGGCGCGGATCTCTAAGTTACTTCTGAACCTAGCCCTGCACAGGCAAGGCATTACCAGTCTAGCTTTGGGATGAAGTAATTCCATCAGACCATGTTGTCACTGAGACTCTTTCACGTGAAAATTCTGAAGACCCAATAGAGGAGCTGAACAAATGGTGACTGGTGTTGTACGTGCAATAAACCCTATCTCTGCAAGATAACCATAAGAAACCAAGAATCAAGGTCCCACTGAGGAGAAGCGAGAACAAGACGATGCTGATGCCAATGCCAGTAAATCCATCAAAGAGGAAGATAACACAGGAACAAAGTGTTGATAAGGCCAAAGAAGAATTTTGCTTGAACTTTCCTGCTACCCTTTAGTCATTTGCAGAGTAAAATACACCCCCACAGTCTGTAGTATCCCCTCACTCAAATAAGCCCCTTTCCCATGGAGCACGAATAGCAAAAATAAATGGATACCATGCCTTGAAATGAAGGTGAGAAGATATATTCACAGTGACTGTAGGTTTAGATTGCTGTGTATAGGGGAAATGTTTATCTTGAAGTGTAAAAAGGTGGGTAGCTGACATACTGAGTGGGTGCTAGCTTTGGATTTACCATTCAACACCCATCTCTGTGCAGATATGAAATAAATAAATATCTCGACTCTGTGTAAATTGGGTTACTGAGTCCTGGGTAGAACCCATACTTGGGTCTACACTGGGACTATTGTACCTGACAGCCACTATCTTGGTTTTGCTCTTGTTCTGCGGCAAAACACTCCGTAATATTTCGAGTTCCCTGCAATGTGTGTGCACACGTGTTCTTCAGGGGGGTAAGCCAAGAAAACTGTAACCTTACTTTTAGGGCATTTGATAAGCGTCAGCTCTTAAGACACCACATGATCCTAGGCTGATAGGTCCACAAATCCTGAATATGCCTGAGCAAAGTTTATGACAGTATGTTAGTCTATCCTTATACAGAAGGACTGGAAAGCCTAACAGACAAAACATCACAGAAGCAAAGAGCTTTCCTGTCATGAGTCCAGCTAGAACTTGACAACAGAATAGACAAATACAACCAGCAATTTAACTTACATTATGTCAGTGATTGATAGCATTCATTGAAATCCTAGTCTGCAAAGGACCCCAAACTTTTATTTGGAACCCAGACATTTGCATCATAAACACTATGGTTGTTCCGGAAGAGAAAGTGTGCTTGGGCAAGTGGAAACATGAGAAGAAACAGGAGAACAAGGACTAAAATAATGGCATATATTGTTATCTAAGGTTAGCAGTTCACCTGGATCACGGCACAACTTGTGAATGGTTTCATGCAATAACCAGAGAGCGAGAAAATGAAACCATAGATTAAGATGACAGGAGGATAAAGGAACTGGCCTGGAGCCAGAACATAACCAGAAAGGGAAAACAAAAGCAGAGCATTGACACAGCAGTGTTGTCTAAGACTCACGTGGAGTGAAACTAGATACTAAGATCACAGTAACTGTTGACTCTTAAAGGTTATCCAAATGCAGTTTGTTTTTAGCAATGAAGAGGAACTTAGGACATGTAGAGAGGATTCAGTACTGGCATGTCTTGTCCTACATGTTGTGCACAAACTGTCCTGGCCAGGTTACTTAGACACAGACATTACTTAGATACTTCTGTTGGTGAAAATATGAGTAAACAGAGTCAGCTGATTCGTGAAGTTAAATAAAAATCACTTTCCTTATCTGTACGGTCTCCTAGTAAGTTTCACTTTCTTAACTGCCACATAAGTTGGCAGAGAATCCAAAGTGAGAAGGCAAGATGAAATCTTTCTACCATTGCCTCTTAATTGTGAAAGGAAGTGGTTGAATCCATTCATTGAAAAAGAAAAAAAATGGTAGGAACCACACACAGTGACTGGTAATTTAGATAGAGGAAAAAAAGCCAATTTCTATGTAGTGGTTGGGTCTGTTGACACAAAGATTTGTGACAGGAACACTAAGGTTGGCAAATACAAAAGTATGTCTGAAAGCACCGGCAGAAAGAATTTACAGAAGGGCCAAAAGAATAGTGATTGTTGGTGACATAGAGATCAGATTATTCTCAAGACCTCAGAACATCAGTGACCATACTGAGAAAATGAAGGACAGAACTGAAGATGTGGAGAATGGAAGGAAGGTAAAAGCAAGATTTGATATCCAGAGAGGGAGGCACAAGGAGGAGTATATCAGCAAAGTTCTTTGAGGAAGTTTGGAGAGGATGAAAAAATAAAAGATTACCATCACTGTCAACTCCAGAATTACCTTGAAGAGTGAAAGGCACATTCCAAAACCAGTTGCTTTTTCCCAGTCGAGAGAGACATTATGACCACTCTTCACCTGATATTCCTTGTCCTCCTTGTCATATACAAGTAATCTTGGGCAGATCACAGACTCTCTCAGTAGTCTGGCCAAGATGACTGAATATGACAGGTGCTCTTAGTGTTTGTGAGTTTGATGGTGTAAGACCATGAATGTGGCTTGAATCAGTATTGTTCAAAACTAAAAGCGCCCTCTGTTTCTCATTTTGCTACATTAGCAGAAACACAGACTGAAGGGTGGCTTATTGGATAAGGAAAGTGACGGTGCTGGGCAGACGAGCTGCAGGTGTTGGCTGATAATAAATAGGTTTAGAAATAAAGAAGAGAAAATGAAAGTTATGGGGTGGAATATCCACCCGTTCTCCTGAATTTAACTGAAGAACAGGAGCCTAGTCATTGGCTTGAAGATGGCATGGCCTACTGCACAGACCCTATCCATGATGAGGCTGGCCAGCTCTGTGGTCACGTGCACTCTTAGGGTGAGTGCTTTGCTCACAGTACAGATTCATCAGTCCCGATAGCTGTCAGATTTGGGATGTGGACTTAGCTTTGGAAACTCCCTTGGCAATACACCCTAATATCCTTATTAGTAATAAACCTACAGTTCCTGAAGCCAGGTAAAAACCTGGAAGGCTAATTTAGTAGAGTAATACGAGAATTAGAGAGTTAAAGCACAAATGCAGGCTGCAGGCTCTAAGCAAAGGCATGAAAGAATTTAGTATTAAGAAACATCGGAGGTAATAAATTGTTTAAAGTACAGGATGCTTTGACAGGAGAGGACACTGAACATGGACAGAAAGAACGTAAAACATAGAAAATGCTAGCATAAGGAGAACAAAAAGAGGTAGGAAAGGAGATGAGCCAAGGAGCTAGGTACTCTGCCAACTACACGAGGAAACTACCCAGATTAGGAAAGGTGCAAGAGAAGTTCAAGAAGATGATGATGAAAGGACACAGGTTCACGGAGAGGAAGAACGGAACGACCCCTAAAGTTCTCCCCAAATTGAAGACCACGCCTCGACTCCGCCTCAACTCCGCCTGTTATGATTCCTAAGAATAATAAATGCAATTGGTGATGAAAGACAGTATTTCACATGGACAGAGAAATATACTGCAAATGTGCTGGTGATTAAACACGCTGATTAATTACACAAGCATTAAATGACATGTGTTAGGCTCATGAATGCCATGTGACCATTGCTCAATCCTAACAGGTGTATTTAATGAGTGGGAATGGGGCCCTGTCATGGTGCATTCTCATCCCCTCTCCTCTGGCCTGTTTGCACCTTGCTCTGTGAGCTGAACAACTCTTGTCAGGCCTTGGCCTTTCTGTAAGAGCTCAGCAGTGAAGTGGCCCTTGACCATAGTGGGAACTCTTGCAAGCCTAAGGTGGGGGTAGAAATGACTGTACCAGGAACTCCTGCTGCCTGTCCAAGGTGGGAGATGAGAGTGGTGTAGTGGGTTTCTGTGGATGATTTTGGTAGCGGTGAGGAGGGGGGCTACAGGGGTGGCTTCTGTTAGAAGCTGCTGGAAGCTTCCCCTGTCCCATGGAGCCAATGCCAGCCGGCTCCAGGACGGAATTCCTGCCGCTGGCCAAGGCCAAGCCAATTAGGAATAACAGTAAGGCCTCCGTGATAACATATTTAAGAACAGAGCAGTGTTGCGCAGAAGAAATTCCAGCCAGGGAAGAGCGGAGTGGTAACACAGGAACAACAATGTAGACACCAAAGTGCAGAAGGAGAGGGAGGAGGGTTCCGGATGCCAGAGCTGAAGCCCGTGGTGCAGACCGTGGTGCAGCAGCTGTGCCCCTGCAGCCCGTGAGGGACCATCGGGGTGCAGAGACCCCCCTGCAGCCCATGGAGGAGCCCACATGGGAGCAGGTGGATGCATGAAAGATGCTGTAACGCCGTGGGAGGCCCAAGATGGAGCAGGGTCCTGCCAGAGACCTGCAGCCTGTGGAGAGGGAAGCCTACGCTGGAGCAGGTTTTTCCTGGATACAACTTGCGGCCCTATGGGGGACTCATATCAGTACAGCTCGTTTGTGAAGGACTGCACCCGTGGAGGAGTGACCCACGGGACAGCAGTTTGGGAAGAACTGCTGCCCGAGGGATGGACTCATGCCAGAGAGGTCCATCAAGAACTGTCTCCTGTGGGAGGGACCCCGTGGGAGGAGGGGAAGGACTCCTCTCCTGAGAAGCAGCAGAAGCAACAATTGACTGTAACCCCCGTTCTCATCCCCCTGCACTGCTGAGGTGGAGGAGGGAGAACATGGAAGGAAGGAGGGGTGGGGGGAAGGTGTTTTTAAGACTGTTTTATTTCTCACTTCTTGGCTCTTATCCTGTTAGTAATAAATTTATGTACTATCCCCACTTTGAGTCTGTTTTGCCTGTGAAAGTAATCAGTAAGTGACGTCTCCCAGCTCTTATCTCAACTCATGAATCCTTAGCTGTTTTTTTTTTCCTCTCTCTCCTCTACCCAGTTGCAGAGGGAGAGTGAGAGAATGGCTTTAGTGGGTACCTGGTGTTCATTGATTCTCATGGAGAATTTTATAATAGGTATACCTTTGTGCATAAACATACCCTTGAACACCCTATAGCAAATATAGTATGCATGTTATTACCTTGAATCCATAATTGTTAGTGTTGTTGTGATTGTACTTGATTATTGGTTAATTTATCATTTAAGGGCTTTGATGATTAAGTGCTGCTAAATCCTTTAGATGTATACCATTGACCAAGTCCGAGCCTGAGTCTGGATCCAGCTGCACCCAAACTCCTCTCTGAGAAGCAGTTTAGAAAGCAAGGGGGTTCACTCTGAATCTTGCAACTCAGCGAAGGATCTCCCTTACCCTTTTCTCCCTTAAGCCTTTCAAATCCCTGCTCTCCATATAAATCACTCTAATTTGCTTTTCCTTTATATGTATTGTCCATGTAGTAAGTAGCAGAGTGAACCTTGCCATCAAACTTTGTTGGGCTTTTGCAAATTCACATTAAAATTTGGGTTTACTGTTACCTTGATGGTGATTCTTTAAGTGACCGAAACCATTTATTTTGTGACGGGTCCAAGGCAGGAAGAGGCTGTAAGACAACTGAAATTGGAAACCTTTCAGGCTGCAAGGCTAAAAGTGCCAGGTTTGACACATCCTTCTTAGCCATCTTGCCAACCACGCGGGCAATAGTTTTGCCACAAAAAATGTCAGGAAGGCAAGTTGGTGCCAGCTCCAAACCACCACCCTCTGTCCCCCAAAAAACCCCCCCAAAAGCCCAAAAAAAACCCCTAGCAGTGAATCAGGTGATACACTCCATGTCTGGAAATGTTTGGACAAAGGAAATATTCCAGGTCAGAGATCCTGAAATCATCTTTAAGGCATAGCTTACCAGGATTGCTGGCAGGAAACAGGCTTTCTCAGATTTGTATTGCCTGAAAAAGCAAATACTCCTGAAAACTCATCTCTTGGCCCTCTGTTGCATCCATGTTACAACAGGCTTCAAGTGGAAGTAATCAGAGGGAAGACAAACATCAAAGGTGTATTTGCCCTTACCAAGGTAAAACCAAAACACGCAGCGCTGTATAATGGCAGTGACTGATTCTGCACACCCTGAGGCAGTGGTGCCTGTGCCATTTGTAACTATTATTATAGTGGAGTTATAACCATTAGCCTGCTAATGGTGTGTGGGTTTTGTTGCTGTTGTTGTTGTTGCAGTCTTAGGTGTACATCTAAAGATGGTTCCAGTTCTGGTATCAGTTATACACATCCTCAACAGATTCTACACATGATCATGTTGTGGGTCCCTCATGCAGTGTTTCAATTACAGGCGTTTTGGGTTTCTTCAGTATTGGGCTGTAACATGTACCACTTGTGCAGACTCAGGAAATACATTGTACTAGTACAATTTAGGGTTTGAATAACTGAATTCTCAACAGCAAAGCATTGCTATCAGTCTGGTGACAACGGTACCAACATTAGTAGTCTAATTAATATAATTATTACAGAAAAAGACACATCAGTTAGCAGTTAAACAGATGTATGGAAACTTTCCAGTACCTATCTACCCTGTTCTCTGGTGTAAGAATCACCCTTCCACTACCACTCTGGCCCCAGAGGTTGACAGTGAAAAACGAGAGTTATGGTGATTTGTTGGTGTCCCTTGTTCTTCACTGGGAGAAATTTGATGCTGTTGGTTGGGACTTTCTCACTCTAGGGTCTGCGCTTGGGTTTATTTTCACATATCTTGTAACACGCACCACATCTTCCTCTTTCTTTATTTCTTCACAATTCCTTATTATAACGAAATTCACTGTCTGTGGTTTAGTTCATGTTAGATACTTGCTCTTTGTTCCCTCTCTTTTTTTTTTTTTTTTCCCCCCCCTTAAAACCGGTTTTATCCAGCTCCCAAGGCTGCATTCCTTTAGTGACTGGTAATTGACCACTGGTGACTTGTTTATGACCTTGAGGTCTCGGGTGTCATCCTGTGCCTGTACTTTCAAGGCCTCTGCTATCATCCTGCACTCAGTACTCTTCCAGACGCTTCTAGGTCACAGACAAAGAGTAATGACCTATTTGCACTAACTATAGTTACATAAAAAGCTACTATAACAGTTTAACATGCAATTGCATGAAGTTAACTGATGTTAAAACAAGCTAGATAGTATTATATGTAATCTGATTGTTAGGCAACTGATGTTACAGCTAAACAAACAAATGCAAAGCCCCACGCAGGCCAAAACAAGCTCAGACAAAGCTGCTGTTGACAAATCTCAGCCTTGAAGCAGTACAAAACTAAATCACAGCCTCTGGCCTCTGTGCCAGCAGTGACACTACCACTTTACTTGGGCTTCAAGGCTATACCATCAAGATACAGTTTCCTGAGAGCATTTCTATTTGTGACCCCATGAGTTTTACATCTATCAAGATACCCTGGTAGCATAGCTCATGTTTTCTGTGATGTAGCTTGACATGCTTTAATATATAGTATCTTGATAGTTTTATCTGGGTGTAGAGTCCTAATAGTCTTAGCACATTGCAGCATGGTTCCCTTCTAGGGTTAATGACTAGATACTTCCCTGTTCTAGAAACCTTCAAAATTCACTTTAAACATCAATGGTAATACAATACACACATACAACTCTTTTCTTTTCAACTGCTTTTCCTTAATATTTGCCTAATTATGGCATATTACTGGTATGAGTTTAAATCTGATTCTCTTCAGGTTATGATACCATGCCCTTAGTAATGAAGGACCAAAACAAGAATGCCCAACCACTGTAAAAGAATACCTTGTGGGGAGAAGACTTTGAAGCATGAATGCATAATTTCAGCCTGAGTGAAATTTGGCTGACTGTTGGAAGTTCAGTGTTAAGTGCACTGGATGTGTAGCTGTGAACATCCATGGGGATGAACTTCTGGGCAGGTAATTCCAGTATCCAGGCCTGCAAGTGATTTTAGAGAGGTGACAGAAGGATGAGTGGTTTGAGATTCAGATTATTGTGTGCAGGGAATATGATTCTGGGTATTTGCTGGAGCCAAAATGTGAGAGTCAGAAGATGGGAAGATAATTTCAAATAAGGATCCATGTATAGAGATTGAGAAATGGAGGGGTCAGTTTAGGAACCATTTGTGGATCAGACATGTGAAAGCCCATTAGAGAAACAGGATTAGGGAACGGAATAAAAGAGTGGTGGTTATGCCTGTCAGAGAGGTTGCCAGCCTGAGGCATGTGATACAATCAATAACAGCAAACATCTGTGCCCCACAGAATCATGAAGATTAGAAAATAGGAAAGGGAAAAGAAGGCAGAGGAATAAAAAAAACCCCCATAAAATGCATTAACATGATAACGGGAAATACATCCCACATGTATGACTTCACAAGTTACTGACCCAGCTGGAGGCCTTTGTTCTGAGGGTTTAGTGACCATGACCAGCCTCCAAGGTCTGAGGATGAAGCAACAGTTGCAAGTGCTGAATGACCTTCAGTCATCCCGACTGCACAAGTGGTGCATGAAAACCATGAAAATTGTTACAGGGGCATGACAGAAGACAGTGAACAAGAAGGGAAAGAATTGAAATTACCAATTATCCCTGACCTTGACAGTTTTAAGAAGCTCAAAGTTGATTGGTACCTGAGATTTAGTTATTTGAAACACTTTTCTGCAATGAAGACTCTGTTCATTATGCCCTTACCTTCACTAGAAACTCCTTCAGAGTGAGATATTCTAACCTTGATAACTGAGTTGCATCAGGAATGGTAAAGATATGAAATAAAACAGAAAATTGCTAGAATAGGAGTGATAGAAGGGAAGGTGCCCCTCCAAATATATGTATATGCAGAGGTTGGGGACACAGTTTTGTGTTTGAAGTTGTTGACAGAACACAATTTGCAGGATAAAGGTGGAGGTCCTTCTGTGACTATAAATAGAACGGGTCCTCTGTCACATAAAATCAATGAAATGCCATAATGAAAAACGAGCGTGTACATCACAGTTAAGGCATATAGAATACTAAAAATATTCTGCTGCTTTATAGCCCTTTGATAGACATGTTATTCATGGCAAGGTGAGGACTTGGGAGATTGGCGAGCAGTCAAGGACAGGGCTTGGTGTGCATGATCAAGTCCCAGTCCACAAAGTGAACGTGCTGTGCCTGCTGATAATCATCAGTTCACAGTGACCCCAGCTTCCCATTACTGTAACATTGAATTGTTTGATGTGCAACCCCGTGAGCGTGATAATCTCCCGTCAAAGAGAAAGGAGTATGTAAGTGGAGGCAGGGACAGCCCTGAGCTGAGCCTCCACTGGATGCTTTCCCTGATTGACTGGTTTTCCAAGGGCAGCAGGGCAAGGCTGGCAGCCAAGGCCGTCCTGCTACCCCAGCTGGGGAGCAGGGCAGGCGGGGGCAGTACCAGTAAATGGCACTGGGCACTGCTGGGACATCAGCCCCTGGATCAGGGTCAGGACCAGGCCCAGTGAGGGGAACCAGGGTCAGACACAGGTCCAGGATGGCTGGTCAGGGTCCTGGGTATGAATCCAGGTAGGGACATGACCTAAATCTAGGTAATAAGAAAAAAGTGGAAACAGTCTGACAGCATCTCCACAAGTGAAACTGTTTCTTTCAGTGAAAACATTTTTCACCTATTATTGGTGAAGATGACGGAAATAATGAATCTATCTGCCTTCACTATTCTGAGAATTATGGAAAGTCAGTGCAACGGATCAGTAACGTTTTTCATGGTTCAAGATGCAGGGAACAATACTGTCACTGATGGTGGATTTTGATTGGAAGAAAATTAACTTGTGTGGGCTAACGATGTTAGTAACCTGACCTAGAAAGTTTATTCAGACTCAATTTTGTCAAAAATCAACATAACATAGAGCTATTGTGATGGAATCTGGACATCTAGATGAGCTGAAACACATGAACAAGACATGACATGGACTGAGATTAAAATGCATGTGACCCCAAGACAGAATGGAAGCTGAAACCAGGACGTGTTTAGTCCATGGTACCTCCATTTTTGAATACCACCATTGATAATAACTTGCAATCCTAGTGCCAAAAGATCCAACCCGTGTTTATTCTTGACCTCCTATTATATCTAATTACCCATTTTCTCTTTCCCGGAGCCCACCTTTTCACTGTCCCTACCCATACCTGCTTGTCTCTGCCCAGATTTCTCCCAAAATAAACAACACTCCCCATAGTACTTCTTTCAAATTTGCCTTAATTTGGCTACTCCTGATGTTCCTTTTCAACCTTGTGTTTCTAACACTACTCGGCAATTTGGCCCAGTGCAGTGTAACTGATATAATTGCTGTATCAGCCATCAAGAAGAGCAAGCTTATATCCTGACACCACCTTCCAAGAATTAATTCAAGGTTATTATGTTTCACGGACTCCCTTACTTTTTGAAATTGCTCTCCTGTCCACAGTTCAGCCATGGCACACATCAGGGTCATTACACCCAATTCTGGTTTATGTTGCTGATTTTAGGAGCTCTCTAAACACAGGCACAGAGTGTAGTTTAGAAAAGAGACGTTGTTTGCTCTTTGCAAGGTGGAGGTTTCCACAATTCAAGCACACCACGGGCAAAAAGTTACCTCTTTCACACAGTAAATTTCACATAAACCCACCTATCTAATACATATTCTTTGCTTACCAAATGCATATTTATTTGGGTGACGTAATCTTAGACTGCTTTATTTGGGTGAATCTTACAGGATAAGAAACCCAAAGTTCTTTTCTTCATTATGCAATTTCTATGGTAGAAGTTATCTGACAAGATCAGCTATGCTTACAAAAAGGTGAGAAAATTCAGCCGGAGGAGGGACAGATAATTCCACTCAAAGACATGAATTGCATTGTCCTGCTGGTCACATCTCCTTGTAGATAGCTCCTGTTTGCGCAGGATATTCAGCTCTTGACCAAGGAGAGGCCATGTCTGAGAGTGGAGGAAGGGACAGGGATGCCACACAAACAGCACTAGGCTGGGAGGCATGCTCTGACAATTTGGAATCTGGAGAAGGCAAAGGTCAAGGATCCCCAAACGATTAAGCACTGACTGGCAAAGAAACTAAAAAGCCTTGGGCAACAAGAAAACCATTACAGGATAAGCACCTGAAGCCCATCTGCTGCAACACACTCCTGATTTCTCTGCTGTAATGGTAAGTTGTGATGTGCCTGTGAGTGTGTGCAAGGGTAATTAGAAATGCATCATGATATTGAGTTCGTCTTAATAAAGAAACATGTTTTAATTTCTCACTTGTATTACACGTGGTGGGCCTATGAAACCTGTTTGGCAGGTTGAGAAGGATATTCAACTCTGTAGCAACTGATTTTCATATCACAGAAACATAGAATACCTCAAATTAGAAGGCACCCATAAGGATCATCAAGTCCAACTACCTGCTTCTCACAAGGCCTTTTGAAAAGCAAACCACATGACAAAGAATGCTGTTCAGATGCTCCTTTAACTCTGACAAGCTTGGTACCACAACCACTTCCCTGAGGAGCTTATTCCATTAACTGGCCATCCTCTCAGTGAAGAACCTTTTCCAAATGTCCCACCTGAACGTCCCCTAGCACAGCTTCATCACATTTCCTATTGCTGGTCACCAGAGAGAGGAGATCAGCACCTCCACCTTCACTGCTCGCTGTGGTGGTACATTTCCTCCCCTCCTCTGGCTGCTCTACTGTCTCAGGAATTCTCATTAGGACTAAGCCTTGAGTAATGACTTAAGCAATGAAGCTTTCCTGGACCTTATCTCATGCATGACTAAGGCAGAAAGGCACTGTCCACAGCAGGAGCTTCTGTTGGCTAACGAAGGACAAGAGATAGTCAGCCATCCCATGACAGCCTTGGAACATTACTTGCCTGAATCATCTTGGAGATTGACAGATGACTGAAGCCAGGCTTTTTGTAACCCTATAAACAGCAGTCTTAAGTGAGACCCTTGGAGCTCTCCTGGACCTCAGTGGGCTGTGTGTGCCAGCCTCTCACTGTGAGTGAGATGCCTCTCAGAACTGGCCAACTCTAATACTTGGCATCACTGAAAGCTGAAAACTGGGTTGATAGCCCCAATCCTCACAGCTCAGCCCTTTACCTGTTGAGATGCAAAGGCATTCCACATGAGTATTTCACTGATCTGGGGGAGGTGGTGGTGTAGGGTGGCAGAATTTTTAACAGGTACCTTTGAATGTACTGGCTTTGAATACCCTATAGCAAGTATAGGATGAATATTACCAACTCAGATTTATAATTGTTACTTCTGTGCTTATAGTAAACCCTACTGAATCATTTTGTAATGTTAAATTAGATAATGATTAAGCTCCCAAATCCTTTAGACATAAAACTGTTGAGTAAGCCTGAAGCAAAGTTTGACTCAATGGGAGGGTCTCCCTTATCTTTTAGCACTCTTATTTTTTGCATCCCAGATTCTGTGAAAATGATTTTAAACAAGTTCTGATCCAGTTTTCCTTTATATGCTTTATCTATGTAGCAACAGAGCGAACCATGCCATTTAACTCTGTTAAAGTCACGCTTTCACAAATACATATTAAAACCTTCCTTTGTTAATACCTTATACCTTCGGTGGTGATTCTTTAAGCAGCCAAAGCACTCATTCACTACTCCCACCTCGGGGAAGTTGTAGGCTGCAATGGGGTCACCCCTCAGTCTTCTCCAAACTGAGCAAACCAAGTGACCTCTGCCACTCTTCATAAATGTTGCACTTGAGGCCTTTCACCATCTTGGTCACTCTCTTCTGGTCACTCTCTAATAGTTTGATGTCATTCTTATTTTGAGGTGCCCAAAACTACACACAAAACTCCCCCTACAGAGGTGAGGCTGCACCAGTGTAGAGCAGAGTAGAGCAGGACAACCACCTCCCTCAAACAGCACAGGACATGGTTGGCCCTTTTGACTGCCAGGGAGCACTGTTGATTTATCCTCTACTTGCTCTTAACCCAAGCCCACAGATCTCTTTTCAGGGTGCTGTTCTTCAGCCTCTCTTCCCTGTTAACAATCCTATTAGTGAGAGATGCCTTTTTGCGCAAATGAAGGTGCAAACGAGACCATATGCCGAAGTCAACAATACAGATTTTATTTAAAAATAAATGTAAAGTAGAGAGATAGAAATAGTAAAAGAAATAGAAAAGAGGTGAGGTGGGGAGAAAGAGACATCAAGCAGAAAATCCACCACGTCTGAATCCAGCAGTGTCCTGCTGGTCTGTCCTCAGCCTGGGCTATTCAGTGGTGGGAGTCCCAGGTCATTCTTCTGGTGGTACCACCTTTTTACAGTCCAAGTTCTGGGTATCTGTGGAGGCATATTCCTAATTTACATGTGAAGCAAGGATGGGTGAACCTTCCTTGCATGCTAAGTGAGGGTGGGTGTGTCCTCTTTCTGTGCATGTTTCCTCTGAGATTTCAAGGGGCTTTGATGGTTGTCAGTGGTCACAGATGCTGTCTGTCCCATAGCTTGGGGTCATCTTTCTTTGACTGGTGATATGCATATGAGCAGTTGCTTTCTTTCACAGTTTGCCAAAGTGGGAATTTTTGTCTGGATGCATTAACCAGGATGTGCTAACCAGGTTTCCTTCTTCCAGGAATTAGCTCCTTCCTGTCACTCCCTTCTGTGCTCCCTTCTGTGTTTATCTCAAATTCCTGGTGTGATGGCTATCACATGTCTTGTCATATGGAAAGTTCCTTCTCTGGCTTTAACAGTGTTTTAGACAGGCAACTGTGCTCTTTAGCTCCATACAGCCCCCAAATTTGCACACATAACCAGGATTACCCTGTCCCAGCTGGTGAATCCAGCACTTACTCTTTTTACATTTCAAACAGTTGATGATTGCCAAAGCTTTCCAGTCCATCTAGATCTCTCTCTAGAATCTCTCTATCCTTGAGGGAGTCCACAGCTCCTCCCAATTTAGTACCAGTGGCAAACTCACTTAATGTATGTTTGACTTGTGTGTCCAGATTGTTTATAAAAGAATTGACGAGCACTGGCCCTAAAACTGAGCCCTGTAGGACTCCCAGCTTTCTGTGACCCCTTGTACTTCCCTATATCCTTTAGATTAATTACTAAGTTAGAAAATGTCATGCCCATCTACATGAAAGGTCAGAGGGAGGACCCAGCCTGACATCGGTGCCAGGGAAGGTTATGGAGCAGAGCATCTCGAGTGCCATCATACAGACCACGCAGGACAACCAGAGGATCAGGCTGTCATGTCCCATTCCTAAGAGGAAGATTTGTAGGTGCCCATGAAAAGGAACAGTAAATGTCAGAGGGTCCAAAAAAGCTCACAAAGTTTTATTAGTGAATTATACACTTGGCATGGAAATTGGTATAAGTTTTCTCCTTATCTTCTAGTAGTAAGAGAAACAGAGAACTAAAAAAAATTAGGGAAAAGGTGGAGGGAAGAGAGAGAGAGACAGAGAGAGCACAGACAGGAGAGGAAAGGAGATCATCAGTTCTGGGTCTGGTGTTGATCTAGCTGACAGGGTGTCCAGGGTGCTGAGGGTGCTGCCTAAGCTTTGGGGGCCACCTTTTTATGGGTAGTTTTCTCCACCCTGGGATTAGGTTTCTCACTTTTCCTATAAATGTGTTAGCATGTGCAGTCTGTTCTTCCAGACCTTTCTGGAAATGGTTTGGGGGGCTTTGAGGATCTTTATTGGACTCAATCCTTAGGTCAACAGTTCATGCCTGCTTCTTGACCTCACCTCTGAACTTGTGCTGTGCTTTGTGTTGTGAAGTCTCCATGGACCAGAACAGGGAAGTGGGCCCCAGAAAAGTGCTGCTCTGCCTCCCTACAGCCCCCTTCTCCAGCCACATCCTTCTCCATTTGCACAGTGGTGGTTATTGGCAGCTACAGCAGCACATTAACTCCTTGTTGTCCAGGCTTCTACACTGGCCTAGCCAGCATGGGTTTGTGAAAGGCAGGTCCTGGTCTCATTCTAAGACAAGGCGACCCACTTAGTGAATGAGGGAAAGGCTGTGCTTGTTGTCTACCCGGAAAAAAACAACAAACACCAACCAGAAAAAAACCAAACCCACAAAACCCAAACAAACAAAAAGAGCGGGACTGGATTTTTATAATATAAAGTGATTGACTGTCATTCATATGTTTCTTGGCCAGCTGTGCCAGCTCAGCAGCTTTAGATAAGTTATCTGTAGTTTCACTTGTTGGTTCCTTTATCAGGAAATTTGTATGCCACTTCCTTAGCTGTGCCAGTTTCTGCCAGGAATCAGTGTTCTTCACATCCTCAGAATGTTTAACTTTGGGATTGCTGAGCCAAGCTGGTCTTGGCATTCAACACCGAAGCCAGTATGGTCCCCATTCTTCATCCATCACCTTTTGCAAATGGGGTAAAGTCTGAGTTGTTTCACCCCTGCTTAGGCAGAGCATCCTGTTTCACCGTGTTGCAAATAGTCTGATAAAATCATTGAGATTTGATCATATAGAAGAAGTAGTTGCGATTTAAAGGTAGGAAATTGTGAGGCATAATGTATGGGATTTTTAGGAGTGTTGTGTTTGAAGTATCCATCCATAGAAACCTCACCAAGAAGCTCCTGGACAATTTATGGTGCTTGGAAACCCCTTACCCTTTCAATCTGGACTTCAGTATCAAGGATTACGATCAGTAGAGCTAAGTAGAATTGACCAATGATTTTTTTAGAATAAAGATATATAACTAATGGAATCAATCATTGAAAAGGTTAAATTTAAGAAAGGGCTTATGTAAAGAAAAGGTATAAAAATGAATGGATTTTGTTCCTAAAGAGAACATGTTTGGAGGAGTGATCCCCATGTTCTCAGTGCACTGAATAAAGAAGTGTCTGCTTATGCACATCAGATTGGTATTGGACAAGTTTCTTTCATCCCGTTTGGTGAAAACCAGGTCAGATAGAATATCGGCCTCCATTGTTCTTTCTCCAAGGGTTGAGTGAGTGGTCCATGTACATTTAAAAGTTAGAGTCTCAATTATGATGATTGCACTGATTATTAAAATTTTGACCCAATCTAGTTAACAGAAATGTTATGTAATAGGAAAGCTATGCCAATTGCTAGAAAACCTATGTAACAATAAGCTACGCTGATTGCTAAAATCTTTACATAATAATAAAGCTCTAATTATAACTACAGACTTGTGTCCAGTTCTCACTCTACCAAGGATCCTGGAAAGAACCTGCCTGTCACCTTAGGGTTGGGTTACAACTGGCTCGGAGCCAAAAGGTAACTACAAAGGGAAAACAAAAGCTGAACATGACTCAGAACCCTTTCCTAAGACTCACGTGGAGGCAGCAAAAGAGCAACTGTTTGCCTGCAGGAGGTTATATATATAAGGCCTATCTAAGGGCAGTTTGTTGACAGCGATGAAGAGAAACTTGTAAGACAGAGAGGGTTCGGCAGCTGCCATGCCCTCCATCACACGCTATTGCCCTATCCTACAAGTCACTCCAGCCAGCTGGTGTTGGGAGACGTGCTTCCTGATGCTTGTGTAAGTACGCAGCTTATCTATAAAGCTTAAGAAAAATTATTTCCCCTTGCTATACTGCTATATAATAAGCTTTGTGCCCCTGACTGCTACTCAGGACACGAACTTTAGGTAAGATCTATTCAGTATAGTGTTGTCACCTCTTCAAAACTTTAACTTAGACCTTTTAAGCAGATATTAGCCTTCTGGTAATTTCGTGAAATAATCTTTAAGTACTGTACTGCTTGTACGGTATATTTCTGAAAACAGAATATGTTTTCTTTTAAATATTTTTTTCCCCATCTACCTAGCTTTTACTGCAGAGCCTTATTCAGCCCCCAGTTCTTCTAACTGAAGTCTCAGCTGGTCCCTCGACTCGTGGGAGGATGTGAAAAACCACTGTATTTTTCCTTAAAAAAAAGTGACGAGCCTGCAGCGGGGAGCTGCGGGATCCCACCGGGGACCTGAGAAGGCAGGAAGGGAGGCAGGGAAACCCGCAGGGAGGGGGGGCTCAGTCTGGAGGGCTCAGAGAAACCGAAAGCGCGGTCTGAGGGCGCTGCCAGCCCTGGTACCCACGGGCACAGGACGCGCCCTGCCCTGCCCGGCCCGGCCCGGCCCTGCCCCGCCGCCTTTGTGCCGCTCGCCCGCGGGCCCGTGCGGGCGGTGGGAAGCGCCGGCCCCGCCTCTGCCTC
>VXAY01007247.1:2380806-2441431 GCA_013399855.1 Oxyruncus cristatus
GGGGGGCGGCGACCGGCGGGGGCCGGCTGGCAGCTTGCCGCTTGTCTCGGAGCAGGACCCGTCGGTCTCGCAGGACCGATTAACGTCGATTAATAAGCGTCGTGCGGGTGCCTGGGCAAGGACAATGCGATCCGCAGGCTCCAGAAACGTCCCCCATCGCCGATCGCCTTAAGGACGCAGAAGTTTATTTACTGTATTTCTCCATAGGGTATGGCAGTCCAGGGAGTTGAGATAATATTATAATAATAATAAAAAAAAAAGTAAAAGCTTTCAGGGTTGTGGACTCGCAGCGCGGGGAAGACCAGTCCCTTGTGTTTAAGCTCTGCGATGCAAGTCCTATGTTAGTGATTTTTTTGCTTCAGCCTTTCCCGTAGGCATCACAAGGTGTGCGGTAAGGAGCGGGTGCTCCGTCTTGTGTAATAGGGACACCTGCAGTCCTGTATTGTGGTTGAATGGATAAAAAGAAAGGTTAAATGAAAAAAAAAAGTTATAAAGAGGTATACGTTTGGTGTTTCTGCCTTCTGTGTTGTCTGAGTAGTATAGTTGAAAGAATTGTCTCGCGTATTCCATCTGCAGAGGCAATGGAAATGTAGAAAAAATGCGAGTACCCCATCAACTCTTAGCAACTTTCTGCACGTGCTTCAGGAGATATGCTTTATATGCTCTTGGCATCAGTGAAAAACAGAGGCGTCAGGTAGAACGTGAGTAGGTTTTCCCCTGGAGCACTGAATGTGTTTCAGAAGCCCATAGGAATGCTGGTGGTTGTTTTCCTAGAAGTTGTTAGGAGGTTGACTCAACTCTTTCTAGGAGCTCTGTGGTAAGGGTGGCCATTTCCCCACTCCTAACTAGTCTCCTGGGAGGACTTAAAAATAAAAGAAAACAAGCCCCGCTCATGTGAGTCCCGGTAAATATTTTCTTCCTCTCGCATCTGAGAATGATGGGAGTAACTTGCTACTAACATCAAAAACTCCTGACTGGGCTCTTATCACCCAATTCCCATGAACTAACCAGCCAGCTTCCCAAAACATTTAGACAGAAGTTCCTGGCAGAGAAGACAGGCTTGGGTTAGTGATCATTTTTATGTTGGTGTCCTGTACTCTCTCGATGGCTGTGTCAGTATAAAAGCTCCCCTGAGTCTCAAAGCGCAGAGCCTTGGCAAACTCACCGAGGTACTTCTGAAGATGTTTACCTGGGACAATTAGTTCACTGTCTTCATGTGGCTGACTGCAGTGAGTTGGGAGGCACTTCAGCGTTAAAGGATCAAGTCCTCCTTGTAGTTCAACCTTAAACAGTATATTTTTTTTTTTCCCCCTCAGAAAGTAGTGTATTGTTTGATCTTTGACAGAAAACATTACAGCATGACTCATATGAAGTCTGTTATGGGGTGTTTCGGTTTCCTTCTAAACAGAAGCTAAAACTGTTCTCCAGTTCACTTGTCTGCCAGGTTTTTAGAAAAACTTTTATTTTGGCATTTTGGTTCTGTTCTCTACTTAAAGCACGGGTGCTTTTTTCTCCTCCCCCATCATCTGCAAGAAAAATAGTTGTAAATCAGTAAAATACTCTGATTTGCAGGAGGCTGTCTTTCAAACACTTTTTAAAAGCCAACAAATTATCAACTTAGATGTTTTCTGCAGGCAACAGTAGTAGTTGGCAGTACAATATTTGTATATTTTATATTTTTATGTTTCTAAAAATTACAATGAACGGTGTTTCCCAACTATTTTGTTTGCCTTTTTTTTTTCTTTCAATCAAAAGGGGCCTTTTGTTTCAGCTTAGCCACCTCTGGTAGAGTAGAGGTGCAATATGCATGTGGCCAGGTGAGGGTGATGTGCTCCTCAGGCAGTTCTTTTGTCCATAATGGACTTCTTGAGCTGCTTACCATGACCTTTTGAGCCACCACCTGGCTCTATTGGCTTCTGGCTGTGGGCCGGAAGCGGGGGAAGTGTTTTCTTAAATCCTGCAGGTGCTGAGTTTGCTCAATTTCGTTTTCTGCAGCCTTGAGCAGTGGGTTTGGAGATGTGAGAGTTCGTCACAGCATTTGTGGTCTTTCTTGGTCCTAATCAATGCAATAATTAACCTGTTAGTTTAATGCTGAGCCTCTCTTCTCTTTGCTGAAGACAATAATCATCAGAGAGCAATACTCCCTACCCGCTAATTTGAAAGGGGTCACTGAAGACAGCAAGGAAAAAGTAAAGGAGGGAGCAGGGGGCCAAGAAGGTGTGATTCAACTACCTGAATTCCTAGAGCAGCTCATGGTTTGCTAACTATGAGGGCTTGTGAAAAACCAGAGCCTGCTGGTGACTCGTAAGAAGAGGAAAGAAAAAAGAAAAGACAAGGAAAAATGGTGAAAATGCCCATTGTGGTTTTAGCATTAGGTGACTGCTAATATTTGCCTTCATGAAGGTGCACTGGGCACTAATAGAAGGAAACGGTTGCTTCACAGCAAATTGGACTTCAAAATCTGCCAGCAGATCTTTTGATGTGTTATTAGTAGTCAGGGACATAGAAGACTCTCCAGTGGCATTGGTGGTACGGGTCATTGCTCCTTCGGAAAAAGTAGCACTTGCAGCTTACTGATTATTGCCCCTTCTAGGAGCAAAGACCAGTGAGGACCTCCTGTTCTTCCAGTGAGTGCTCCACATCTGTCTGAAGAAACACACTAACGAGACTGCTGATGATGTAAGTGATTTTTTATTTTTTAAGTGAAGTTGTGGAAGCTATTTTGTTGTCTAGTCTGGTTCACCCTGAAGCACCACAAGTAGTAGCATTGGTTGGTGCAGCTGAAGGTGTAGAAATGAGGAAGAATGTAGGGTTGGGGAAAATGTAAGCTTCTCAGCCTGTCTTTATTACTTCAGGTCTTTCTAAGCTATACTTAAAACTGTTACAGCTACAGTTTTTCACAGAACTTTAGTGCTTTCCCTTTGCTGACAGGGAACGGATTTTTATTTTTTCACAGGTTTGATTGCTAGATGTTACTAGGATGTTTCTCACTATCATTTCTGTTTTAATTCTCAACAGTTTTGCATCTGCAATGGGCAGTGGAAATGCAGAGCAAAAAAGCTGTAGGATTTTATACTTAGGGGAATTGCAAGGAAGCTCATTTAATGGAAGAACCGATAATGTAACTTATACATGCAGGATGCTTCATCACTCACCAGAGAAGCTGTACTCCTTAAAAACACTCCTGTGATCTTGAAGCTAGTAATACGCCTTCATCCTGGGTATAAATGATCTCCATAAAATGCAAATATGCCGAAGAGCTCTTCTAGTATGTGAGAATCTCCATGGCTGAAATTCAGTGCGCTTCAGCCAGTATGTCGGTTGTAAACCTTTCTTCAATTAGTAGTCATTATGTGTTTAATAATAAGGGAGCAGTACTTTTAAAAGGGGATGTCTACTACTACTGGAGGTGTAAGACAGTTCTTTAAATGTGCCTTAGAACTTTAAAATTCTTCAGAGGTTGAAGCATGTTTCATGGTTTCTCTGAATTTCACTGATGTTTCTGTGAAGTGTTGACGGTAAGGAGAAAATTTGCAGCTGTAGCGTAGGGTTGTAGGCACTTTCCAAGAAAAAGTCGTTCCATCCAAGAAGAAGCAACTTTTGACTCTGCTTCATTGTTAGCTGACCCTCTTCCATGCTAGTGGTACTCAAAACTAGAAAAGCATGAGCTATAGAGGTATACAGGTATGTATTTCAATTACATATGCTATAGGGGCAAGGATACTCCTATATAAAGGAGTCTGATGGATTATTATTAGGAAATTAGTATTATTAGGAATTAGTATTAGGAAAAACTTTCATCTGTAGATTTCTGAACAGCATATTTGGTCAATTAGTGTGATGAATCCTGTCTCTGTTATTAATGCCTTTTCCCTGCAAATCTTTTGCTTTTCTGTTAAAAATTACTTTCTCAGCCTTACAGTTATTTGTCAAAAGTGAACATAAGTTTTTCCCTGAGAAGTGTAAGCAATAAATGCCTGGTTGATACCATCAAGCAATCAAATATAATCTTGGATATTTCATTTTGTTTTGAGCAGTGACATCTCATTTGCTTGTGTTGATATGTTGCTTGGTATCATGGGGAACTAGGATTTTAAAATTCCTTGTGAAGCCTGGCCCTTCCAAATGCCTGGAGTCCATAGTGTTTGCTGAAAATTCACTTTTATCTTTCAGAATAATCCCTTTGAGCTTGGTTTAGATGCTATTTATGACAAATTCAGATTTTTCTCTATCTAGTGCTTCTGGTTGTTGGTATGTGGCATGGTGTTTATCTGTATTATCTCATTCATGGTGAGAAGAATGACCTCTTTCCTCTTGCCCTGTTGACCACAGTTCCCATGACACTTGTGGTGTTGTTGCTGGCTGCAGTTCTACAGCTGTGGGACTGTGGATCAGTTGCCAAATGCCATGAAGTGCTTTCTCTTTGTGTTTTGATTTTTTTTTTAATGCCATCTCTGAATAAGTTTTAAAATTGAATTACATAATTTTAATTTCTCAACTGCAGAATTTCCAAGCTCCCTCCAAGTTTTAAGGCACATTCAGAGATTGAAGGGTTTCCTCGTTTCTCTACGCTTCACTGTTGTTGCTGTGAAGTGTGATAAGTAGAAATCTGTAGCAGTAGTCCTGCCTCAGACATCCTTACTGAAACATAATTTCAGATTTTTAACATAAGTACTAAACTTGGAAACATGTAAGTGCAGCAGGATGCTCTATTTAAGTGGGGGTGAAACAGCTTGAACATCACTCTACTTGCAGAAATTGCCGGTGATGAAAGTAAGGGTGGTCATGCTGCTTTTGGTGTTGAAGAATGCTGAGACCAGCCTGACTGAAACACCTCAAAATTTAACAATATGAGGATGTGAAGAAACCAGTTTCCTGACAGATGTTTCCTCATAGAGGAACCAGTGAGTAGTACTGATAAATTATTTTAAATTAATTCTGCTGAGTTAGCATGGCCAGCCTAACAACATAGTACTGACAGTCAATTACTTTATCCTATAAAAGCCCAAGCCCTCTTTTTTATGGCAGGGCTTTCTAGCACACCCCTTCTAGTAGAGATTCTTCATTTAAGTGGGGATGCTTCTTAAGGTTTTTCTCAAGGCTGACTGAAAGAGATTTGCCTGTGGTCATAAGTATGGGTGAGCAACATCAGTCTCTCCTTTATAATTATTAAGCTAGCTTTGAAAATAATTATTTAATAAATAGTGCACTTTAATAGCAGTAATAGCTTTCTATACTGAGGAAGGTCATGGAACAGATTATCTTGACATCACATGGCACATACAGGACAACCCAGGGATCAGGACCAGCCAGTAGAAAGGCAGATCCAGCTTGACCAACGTGGATCTCCTTCTATGACAGAGTGACTCACTTAGCAGATAAGGGAGAGGCTGTGGATGTTGCCTACCTGGACTTCAGTAAAATCATTGACACCTTTTCCTGCAGCATCTCCTGGAGAAACTGGCTGCTCGTGGCTTGGTCAGGTGCAGTCTTCACTGGGTTAAAAACTGGCTGATGGCTGGGCCCAGAGAGTGAGGGGGAAGAGAATTACACCCAGCTGGTGGCTGGTCACCTGGTGTTCCCCAGGGCTCAGTGTTGGGGCCAGTCCTGTTTAGTATCTTTATTGACAATTTGCATGAGGGAATCAAATGCATCTTCAGTAACTTTGCAGGTGACACCAAGTTGGGTGGGAGTGTTGGTCTGCTTGATGGTAGAAGGATTCTACAGAGGGATCTGCACAGGCTGGATCAATAGGTGCAACAAGGTGAAGAACTGGGTCTGGCATCAGGTCAAAATAACCCCATGTGATGTGGTGGGCTTGGAAGTGAGTGGCGGGAAAGCTGCCTGGTGGAAAAGGACCCAGGCGTGCTGGTTGACAGGCAGCTAAACATGAGCCAGCAGTGTACCCGGGTGGCCAAGATGGCCAATGGCATCCTGGCCTGTATCAGGAATATTGTGGCCAGCAGGACCAGGGCAGGGATCATCTCCCTGTATTCAGCACTGCTGAGGCCACACTTCAAATACTCTGTTTTGGTTTGGGTCCCTGACTACAGAAAAGACAATGAGGTGCTGCAGCCACTCCAGAGAAGAGCACAACAAAGTTGGTGAAGGGTCTGGAGCACAAGTCTGATGAGGAGTGATTGAGGGAGCTGGGGTTTAGCCTGGAGTAAAGGAGGTTCAGGAGGCACCTTGTCACTCTACAACTACTTGAAAGAGATTGCAGCCAGGGGACATCCAGTCTCTTCTCCCAAGGTAATAAGCGATGGGCCAGGGTGAAATGGCCAGTTTGATTGGATATTGTCATGTTGGCAGGCATTGAAACAGGCTGCCCAGGAAGGGTTGAGTCATGAACCCTGGAGAGGTATTTAAAGAGGTGTAGATGTGTTACTTAGGGACATGGCACTTGGCAGTGCTGGGTTAATGGTTGGACTCCATCTTAGAAGTCTCTTCCAACCTAAATTATTCTATGATTCTATGTTTTGCAGTATATAATTTAGATAATTCTCATTCAAATCCTTTTGTCTAATCATTGTCGTCATCAATTGATTTTTAAGTATAAATGTAAATACTATATTTTGTTTGCCACCTTTACCCTATGGGGCGAAGTTGTATAAAGGATCAATTACACCTGGTATAATCCTTTAGACGTAAACTGCTGTCCAAGCCTGAGACTAAAATTGGATCCAGCCTCACCTAGACTCCTCTTGAAACAAGGACTTGAGGCTTAGGGCCTACAGTACTTAACTGCACTTGGCATGACTGCAAAATGTAACCACTAATTTAGCTTGTAACTGCTTGCAAATAGGGACCTGCCCTACTGACAGAGCAAGGTATGAGCTCAAGAAAAGAGCTTGGCACGTAACAAGCAGTAATCATAGAAGAATGGTCATGTATTGGCCTTAAAAGATATGTGTGATTATATCAACTATATAATGGTAAGTGTAGGAATAGGTAACCAGATGTACAGTTAGATAAGGAAACCACAAACAGTACTCTGCACTGACTCTGTACAAATGCACTTTTTAAGATAAAACTTTGTAAATTGTTTGTTCAAGGGGGTAAAAAAAACCCCCACCATGAAAGTTGTCACTTGCTGGACACGTACATGGAGGTGTGTACCCCTACGTGCTCCTGGCGCCATTAAAGGTGTGCTTTACTCTACAGTTTGTACTGTGTAGATGATTCCTTTGAATCACTCTCTGAGAAGGAGTTTAGAAAGCAAGGGTGTCCTTTCTACTCCTCGTGACTCAGTGGGAGGGTGTACGTGACAAACTTTGTCCAAAACTTTATTTCTGTCAGCGGCAGTGAGAAAGCAGCAGAAGAAATAGCAGGCCAAGAGTTAAAACAATGACCTATGTTGGCAGTGACAGAACACCATTTCCAGGACACTGTTTCCAGTCATAAAATTGGGGAGTGTGTTGAGTGTAAGGGTATCTGTTATTAGAGTGTCTTGTGGTGCCAGCAACTGGAGTGAGAGGGTGTCTGTGTCAGTAGCTGGAAGGACTGTAGCTCTAGGGGGCATCTCTGCAGGTCCCACAGCTTTGGAGTGTCAGCCTTTTCTGGGTTCAGGCAGGGGTATTGGATGGGTAGAGGCTCCATACTGGTGTTTAGGGGGATCTTTGAGTGTGGAGTGCTTATGAAACGGGTGTGTGAGTTGTGCATCTGTTTGCTAGCGAGCATCAAGCTGGACAAGCCAGCAAGCAGGAGATCCTTCAAAGTGCATAAGAGTAGGATCCATGTAGGAATAGTGGGTGAGCAGGGGGGCTCACCAGCATTGGTACTTGAGTGATTGGTCAGTGTGTGCTTGTGACTCTAGAGACTGGGGATATGTGGGTTTTAGAGAGACATGCAATCCTGACCAGCCAAAGAGGAGGAAAAGGGGTTTGTCTGTCTATACCTCTGTTTTATGTGAATCATGTATGTGAGTGCTGTTGAAGGCAGCACCTTATTTGTGGCTGTCTGTGTTAGTGTTCTGTTGGTGTCTCTGGGCTGCATGCTCAGCCTTGTTGCTTGGTGAACCTTCAAGCAGGAAAGCAGCAGCAGCTGTGTCCATGGGTTTGCAATGGAGGCACCTGGATCTCCAGGCTGGGCTCCAGCCTCAGGTCAGGAGAAACCATCAGGTCACAGAGCTGCTGGAGGTGTTCGCTTTAACAAGCACTGAAGCTGTGCTAATGAAAATTTGATGAGGAAGATTTGGTTGAGTTCTGTTTTAATGGCTGTTTCTTGAACTGAAAAGTCTCTGTCCCGTTTCTTCATCTTTTTGGAAAAAGTCCTGTTTGTTCCGATTACTCTTCTTGCTGTGCTAGATTTGGGCCTTGAGGACTTTGAGAATGAAATGTGTTCACTTAAAAAAAAAAAAATAAAAAATCTCCAAACAAAAAAACCTGCTAACAAACTGACTCAAAAATACCATTGGATAATACTGAATAAAGTCCCATTCGAAGTCCTGGTCTTTGGAGGAGACAATGCTAAAAACAAAAAGGAAGGCTGTGAAGGAGAGGCTGATACAGCATAATGGTTATAGGAGTAAAACAGGCCCTTCCCATAGATGTTTTTGTAACACTCATTTGTAGCAGCAGATGGCATTAGGACAGCAAAGTCATGGCATCATAAAATATGCTGAGTTGGAAGATACCCATTTGGATCACTGAGTCCAATTCTTAGCCATGCACAGGACACCCCAGGAAGGCTTGGTGCTTTGACCACTTCCTCAGGAAACCTGTTCCAGTGCTCAGCCACCCTCTGGGTGAAAAACTTTTTCCTGATATCCAAGCTAAGCTTCCCCCAACTCAGCCTCATGCTGTTTGCTCCAGTCCTGTCACTGGTCACTGTGAGAGACTGAAATGTTAATCATTAATGACTCAAACAATCGGCCATTTGCAAAAGCAGCAGGGTGCTTTGCTGAGGCCAGGTTTGCACGCCCCAACAGAAGGGGAGGGGAGATTTTGGATGTGGTCTGCATAAGAACAGCCTAGGTGCAGAGATGGTGAGCACCCATCATGAGAGGATGACCATGACAAACCAACCGTTTTTTAGTTTTGAGCCGCATAATGGAGGAGGCTGATAAGAAGCAGATCCTGCTAGGTGGGATAATGTTTTTTTATCATGGCAATATCCTCCCTTACACAAGTGCCTCAGTTGTAAAACTCTCCTTCCCCCCATTCCCCAAAGGTATTGGGACAGTCACATGTGAAGCCCAATAAGGTGCAATAAAATTGTTAAAAACAGAGTTTATAGTCTTTAAACAACAAAGGTATCTATTGCAATGTTGGGGAACTCCCAGCTCGCGCTGGACAAAGAGCTCCGAAAAATTTTGACAAAGATCAGGGAATATATACAGTTTCTGTGAAAGGCTACAATACTTTACATGCATATTCATACATTTGCAACATCAGATTATAATATTCATATCAGGCGGAGTCTAGGGTGGAGTCTTTCTTTTGGGGAAATCCTTGGTGGGAGATCCGGTCTTCTTCATCAGGGCAGGGGTCTTTTTCTCTCCTCATCCTCGGTGAACTTTTCAACTTTCTCGTTTTCGCTGACTCCTTGGTAAATTTACACCGGGTCCTTGACTCGTGTTCCCTCTTTATCTCCTGTTTTTCTCTCCCTTCCTTACTTATGTTGTTGTTTTAGCTGTTTTCCATCAAAACAAGACAGAGTACTCCATCTTTGTCATAAGTCTTATCCTTGGTGCAAGACACCCACCTTCCTTTAGCTGATCCTATAAATCTTACGTTCCTTACAGCAGAGTGTTAGAATTTTTAACTCTTTTAGGCTCTTGTTCTGTTTCACATGCTCATAGGACATTCACATGTAGGCCTAAGAGTATTCATCCCATCTGATGAGTGTTATGATCCAATTATTGAAACTATTAGAGAGATGTCTCTGCCCAAATTAAGGTGCAAACGAGACCATATGCTGAAGTCAATGGCACGGATTTTTATTTAACAGTAAATGTGAGGTGAGAGGGATAGGAAGAAACAGGAAAAAGAGAGAGGCGGGGAAAAGAGAGGGNGAGAGGCGCGGAAAAGAGAGGGAGAGAAAGAGATTAAGTAGAAAAATATCACCACTCCATGGATTCCAATGGCATCCCGCTGGTTTTCTTGTTTTGGTCTTCTCGGTGGTGATGGTCCCAGTCATGTCAACGTGAGGGTTGAGTCCGGATCCATCAAAAGAAGCCCACAAAAACACAGAGTCCATGGGGGTTTATATTATGCTCAGGCTAGGTGGAAATGCCCCAGTACCTCCCCTGCAAGGGAATTTTTACACTGGATCGTGTAATATTGGGTCACAGGATGTTTTGGTAGTCTTTTGACACCTTCTAAGATGTTACAGATGCCTGTTTAGCAATGCAGTTGAGTCAATTATGGCCCATCAGGTTTGACAAGCAGGACTTTTGAAACAATGTAATCAAATCCAACGACAAAGTGTCATTTGGATCAAACATTCCTTTAATGCAGCATGCTGGGGGCCATGGGGAATAACTCACCATACATGCCCGCTCGGATGCAGTTTTCTGAGGTTTAAATACATTGTAGCATCCAAAGGTTCCTCCCAAAGATCCACCTGCTCCGTTACATCGTAGACCTATTCTCTGGTTTCATCTTGCTGTTTCTTCATGGAGCAAGACTGCCATCTAGCGTCCTTTTCCCTGGTAGGAATGTGAGGAGGGGGGCTCGGAAGAGGACTTTGTGACTTCCTCATCACTGTTTTCCTCGCATCCTTTGAGTGACCTGGTCCTGTTGGCAAGTTCCCTAGCATGTGTGATTAATTTTGCTGACCTCTAGCCTCCTATCTGATTGTTCTGACTTTTACTAAGACTCTTTCATCACTAGTTAAAGATAATCTAAGCCTCTGCTCAAACAATTCTTTAATGAATTTATTTCTTAGCAAAACAATTTCTATTGACTGTGCTTTCTGGAGTGTGCAATCCGTTTGAGTTAGTTTCCTCCGGGTGCATCACTCAGCAATGCTCAATTAGCTCAAGTTTTCTATCTTTATACAGGTTTAACAGAAAAACAGCTAAAATGGCCAAGTCTGGGGAAACATAAATTCCTTAGTTGATTAGGATTCAGCTCATTACAAAGGTCAGAGACACTAAACTCCTAAGCTATCTGAGACAGAGGCATAGTTTCTCTAATTCAGATTTCTCTCATGAACCTGTGCTGGCTGTGGCTGATGTCTCTGTTGTCCTCCAGGTTTTTTCAATACATCCCGGAGTAATGTTTTCCACGATTTTACAGGGTACTAAAGTGAGACTGACAGATGTGTCATTTCCAGGGTCTTCCTTCTCTACCTTGAAAATTGGGACATTTGCCAGCTTCTAGTCATCTGGGACCTCTCTGGATTCCCCAGACTGCTCAAAAATCATTGAGAGAGCCTTTGTAATGACATCAGGTAGCTCTTTGAGGATGAATCTCATCAGGATTCATCAGAAGTCAATAGTCCAAAGTGGGAAATACACTGTTGGAAATGGTAGAATGGGAATCTGCAAAGAGAAGTGACTACTCTTTATATGCTTAAGGTTACTATAACTATTCTGTAATTGACTGTCAATCTGAGATTTAGGTAATTTGCAACAAATTTTCTCCTACTTAACTGCTAAGAATTCTTGTGGCAAGAAAACCCCTGTGTGGTGGGGCTGCTGTGACATCTAAAATACATTTATGAACAGAGGAAAATGAGAATTCTTGGTGTGTATGTACTCTTTCCTTTAGGCACCTTTGGTTGATTCAGGCCATCTTTCTATGACACCATAAGTCAAGCATACTGAATTAATTTTAAATGCTTCAAGTCCAAAAGCAGAAATTGGGGAGCCAAGTTTTGCTGGCCTGCTGCTGAACTTTTGTCCTTTCAATTCTTGGAATCTTCTGTTTGCTGAAGTCCACGTTCTGTGGAGGTAGGAAACAACTGTGATCAGGCTGGCATTGAAATACATATGTATTGTGTTTTTAGAGTTTTGGTCCAACTAAAGAGAGCTTTTAATAATGAATAAAAGTACTTTATAGCTATTGTGAGTGCCTCAGTTACACTTGTTGCAGAGGAGATTTATACCACTTAAAGGACCACTGCCAAAGTAGCAGGAAAAATGGTTTTATTGAAATGAGATGTTGTAAAAGTGAGGCTTAAGAAGGTGCTATGGCAAGGTTTAATCTTACTGTACAGATACAATAATAGTAATAATTCAAAAGTATCAATACATGATCGTAATGCCTTATGATACAAGGTTATGCCCGATAGCAGTCACTGGCCAAAGATCTGCAGCTGGCAAAGAGTCTTTCAGCCTCAAAGAGTAACTATAGGAGTCCCAAATCAGGGGGAGATGACTGCCATACAGCTGGCTGCTTAGCAGGAAGAGATCAAAAAAGGCTCACTGGGGCTGTCATATTTGTGGAATGAAGTGGTTGGCTCATAGTCAAATTACATGGGATTGAAAAGGTAGGCATGAAATTCCTTGTACCCACAAGTTCATTTGTTCCTTACTAATTATTCTTGGAAGAACTGCCTTCTATTCATGTGTTACTATCATGACTGGGTTCCGGTTTCCCAGCTCATATGCATCAAAGCTCTCCACCTTGTCACCCTGTTCCTGTGAGGGTTTTCAAAGAACAGGTTGGAACTAGACAAGAGATGAGTTCTTGACCTGGTCATGGCCTGGGCCTTTTACTTCCTTGTGAGCCCGAGCCAAACTATCAATAATTTGGTCAAGGAGTCGAGTGTATCCATCACACTCCACCCTGTGACTACAGTCAGTCCACTGTTGACTCGGACTCCTGCCTCTGTCATAAATATGTGGCTTATTGCACATAAGTGGTTAAGTGCACAGTTATTTGATGAATTGCTTATCGCAAGCATTATAATGAATGCTAATTATATACCACATCACATAATCAATTGATTGCATGTTTTACATGTTGGATCAATGTAAGTTGTTTCATTATTCACCCAAGTTTGATATACAGAATGATTATAGGCAATAAACACAATACAGTCAAGACTAACATAACTGCATTTGAATGTAACATCTAATTCAAAGCTCCAGTTGCTGTTGGTGACCATTCAAGATCACAAACATACAGCTGTTGCTGACATAGATAAGTACTGTCTCAGCTTGTCAGTCAGAGAGTACTGAGAAATGTCAGATTCTCCCAGGAGAATTCCCTTCCTTCACGGATGAGCCCCATCTGATATCAGTGATGCAAACTTCAATATTATCTTCCTAATCTTTTTAATTTTAGTGCCAGGCCTTTAATCATAATCTGTGGGATGGATCACAGATTTGTCTTGGTGTAAAGCCAGAGATAAGACAGAGGAGATTTGTTCAGTAGTAGCATCTCCAATCTAGGTCAACACATAAGCAACAGCTAAGCTTGTGTTTTCATTACATATAAAGTTTACCAAGAGCTGCCAGGCATGCACATGTCATTTGGTGTCAGTGGCATTATTCTGGGCAACATGTCAGCAGGTGGGATTCTGCTATCACCTTCTCTTAAGATTCCAGATACTGCAGCTCATGCCTTTGGCTGCTTGAAGGCATCACAGAGCTGAGAAAATGTTCCCTTGGGTTATCCCAAAAGATTTAGTACTAATGTGCAATCACTGTGTTTCGGATGTCGTCATAAAAGCGTAGTGGTTTTGGTCAACCACTGTCCTGGTCCCAACTTAAGTAATGATACCGGTAAGGGAAAGTGAAGATTTTGCAGTGGAGTAGTCACTGTGTAAGTTAAAGGCTTGGGCTAAAGTTTCCTCATCTGCTACTCTTGCACTGCAGTTGACTTAATTCATAGGTGTCAAGTTTGTCAGTTTGCCACCGCTCTGATCACAGCAGTGACATCTACTTTGGCATTCTGTATGGCCTTGGCCATGGGACGAGAAGAATAGGAATGAATCTGGCTGACAGCCGAAGTACACGAATTGGCATAGTCTGTGTTTCTTCACAAAGAATTCAGCCACAAATTTTCCCAGTATGGATGTGAAGGGTTGTGCTTCCAGTGGTGCACCCTGCAAAAACAGCCCAGGAGTTGATGTATACCTGGTCATCAGAGGAGTGGATGAATATGCAAAGGGCCAGGAGTTCAGCCATCTGGGCACTATCATGGGCAGTGGGGTGTAACAGCTTGGTCATCTGCAGTATGAACAGCAGTGCCATGTCCAAACCAGGCATTATAGCAATGGATTGTGGAGGCTTCTGTAAACCGCACATCCTTCTGTGGGACATTGCAGGGAGAGGCCTCTGTAATAAGTGAGTCTTGCCACCCTTTGCTGCCAAAAGAGATTGTCCCCACTCCTTCCCCCAAAAGGGGTAGAATCCTTGTGACCTGTTTCCTGGAACAGTTGCCACGAAGCAGCTTTCACTCTGCTGGACCCTGTGCTCTAGTCCACGAGTAGGAGTGAGGGGTCCCAAGTACGGATATTGTTGAACACTTTTAAGAGAAGGGCTGGATGTGTTGGTGACTCATATTCCAGTCCCAGGTGGAATGTGTGCACAGCAAGGAACAGAGAGGGTGGCCATCTGACTGAAACCCAGGCCTTGTCATGACAATTAAAGGGCCTGGGAGACTTGATATTTGCATTTAAGAGTAGGGAGTAGGTTGGGTAAAGGAAACAGACTGCCAGACACTTTCAGAAATACCTTTGGTACTGGCAAGCAAGAAGACTCCTTTAAAAATAACTGAAACGCTTTCCCTTCTGGGCAGGCCCCTTGGCATTTACCAGGAAGAATATAAAGTTCCTGATGTTCTTTGAGGGCTGAAATTTGGCATCATATCTTGTGCAAGATTCCCATCTGTATCTGCTAGAAAATCAATATACTGTGGTGAGAGACATCAGGAGTGGGAGAAATTTCAGCTAATACTGCTCATGCTGTCTTAGCATCAATGGTAGGACTGTAGCCATAGCCTTGAGGTGAATAAGTAGGGGTATAAGGAAAGCCATTCCAAGTAAAAGCAAAGTGACCTTGGTAGTCCTAGTGGGAGGGATGCTGGAAGAATGTCTTTAATGTCCAAACCAGCTATGCATAGATAAGAGGAAAGGTAATTGGCTTTGATTACTTTGGCAGCTCTTGAGACTGCAGTATGAAGTAGAGAGGAGGCAGAATTTATGCCTTGGTAGCTGTCATGGGCAGAGTAGAAGCTTTTGACAAGGTTTATGAGGTTGAGCCTCCTGTTGAGTCATAGAGTGCAGAAAAGGCCCTCTTCCTTTCCAAATTCCTTCTCAGAGAGGAATCTGGGTGTGGCTAAATCTAATTTTAGCCCCAATGAAACAGAGCAAGTTAACTCAGAATGCTGGAGTCCTGCTGGGAAAGATCCTGGTACCTTGCTCTGAGGAATGTAGTGCTTATCTAGAGACAGAAACCAGGTTTTAGGAATTAGCTGAGTGAGGGGTGGTGCCTTGCACCAAGGATAATGCTTATGCTGAAATATGACAAAGATAGAGTGTCCTGTTCTGTTCTGTTGAGGGATAGCTAAAACGCCTACATAGATAAAGGTAGGATAGGAATACAAGGAGATAGGGGGCATGAGTCAGAGGGTCTTGCAAAAATCACCATCATGGAGTCAGCGAAACAAAGAAAGTTGAAAAGTTCAGCCGAGGAAGAGGAGTAAGAGAGAGACCCCCTGAGACTGAAGAAGCTGGAACGACCCTCAAATATAGCCCCAAAAAGGCGATTCCAGAAGACTCCACCTCAAGCTCCACCCAAACCCTGCCTAATATGAATATTATAATTAGATGTCAAAATGTAATGAATATGCATGTGACGATGTTGTAACCCCTCATGGAAAACGTATATAATCATTAATTTCTCGCTGGATTTTTTTACAGCTGCTTTGTCTGGTGCGAACCAGGGAGCTCTCCAATCTTTTATACAATAAATACCTTTGCTGTTTAAAGGCTGAATTCTGCCTCTAAACACTTTCATTGAGTCTTTTTTGGGCATCACCAGACATAGTCAAAAGTTTATGTCTAAAAAATTATACATTGTTCTTTTTTTTTTTATAATGATATAAAGGACTGATAAGAGGTAAAAAGTGTTTTGTCATTGACTCAGGCATGAAACCAAAAAGCCTTTACTGAAAAACTGCAAAAGCTGAGCTGCCTTAATTAAAAGACTGCAAAAAGGCAAGATACCTTAAAAACTGCGAGAAGCAAGCTAGAGTAGGCAAGTCTGTAGTTGAAAACCTGCTGGAGGGAGGTTACTGTAATCAAAAAGTAGTTGTTTTAATTGAAACAGCTAAAAATTAGGTATTTTTGTCAAGAAAATGGAACAGCTAATAAAACAATTGTTACAAACAAGTTGCCTTAAATAAAAAGGGCCAATGCAGTCAAAGAAATGCAACATGGCAAGGACTTACCCTCCCGAATGAGGTAGATATTGAAATAACAGCCAATGGGCTTTCAGAGCCTACCTGCCCTTTAATTAAAAAAGTGTTACACATGTTTCTATTGAATTTCATACAAGACATGAGGACACTTAAGCAGTGCCCAGTGTGGCACAGAGGGCCGCTGCTGCAGGGACTGCTGCCACTTTCCCTTCTGGTTTGCTTGCTGTTGAAGACTACGGGGACAAGAAATCAGAAAAGAAGACCAGAGAAGAAGACAGAGAGGAGACCGAGGACTGACCCTGCAAGCCAGCGCAGAGCCCGTGGTGGTGGCAACTCCTTTTCTCTGCTTCTAGCAGTTGCTCTTGGCTTTTTCCTACTTTTCTATTTTCCTTCTTTCCCTCTGCTCTTTTTGTGTTAGAAAATAAAGTTGAATTATCGTTTTGGAATCCAGTATTTGGCCCTCACTTGTGGCAATGTTTAGAACCTAGTTCCTCTCCACATTCATGGACCAAGGCAAACCTTGCCTTTCTGCATCTAAGCAGATTGTAACTGATCTACAGCGTAAGACTCCAATACCCGAAGGTAGTAGAGAGGCTAGTGCCTCCAAAGACATGTTCCCTGAACACGTGGATAGCTTTTATTGAGGGACTGTAAGGGTATTTTACATAAGCAAACATTACATCTCCACATTCCACCCTAGTTCCACCCATACTTCTACTAATTTCTCTTGGCTTTTCCTACTTTTATATTTTCCTTCTTTCCTTCTTCTCCTCTCTTTTTGTTTTAGAAAATAAAGTTGACTTATCATTTTGGAATCCAACATCTGGCCTCATTTGAGTCTTAATCTCACTTTCAGGTGTATTCGAACTTAATTCGTTTCCATGGGATCAAGGGAAACTTCACCTCTCCGTACTTAAACAGATTTGAACAGGTGTATTATTCCTTCTTCCACGGAACGAACACCTGTAACAGCTGAACTTGCTGGTCTTTATATAGGTGGCCCAAATTCCCCTCCAATCTTTGTGTGGTGTCTCCACAGAGAGATTTAGGGACATTAAATAAGACAAAGAGTAGAGACGTGTCTAAAACTATCTGACGGAGAAGTCTAGGGGTAGGCATTTTAGTCAGGTGGATTTGTTAAAGAGCTGTGGTGTTACTTCTACATTCGATGGGGGTGTCTTCATTCCTTTTTATGTGCTGTCAATCAAAAATTGACAGTTCATTGTGTAGTTGTGGCTGATGATTTCTGAGGCTTGTGGTTAAGCTGAGAAGGTAGCAGCTTCACGAGTGAAGCAGACGTGTGTGAGCAGTAGTCTTGTTATCTTTCCGAGTCTTGTGCTGACACCGAACTTCTCAAATGTTCTTCCTAAGACAAGTGCTCCTGGCCAAATATAGCTTTTTGAAGTACCATGTTTAGTGGTATTAAAGCTTTACAAGAATTTTTAAGGTTGTGATGATTAATTTTCGTAGTCCAGCTAATAATGATGATTGACGAACTAAGGTTGTAGTCATTTTTATTGTCTTGGTAGTGACAATAATTGGATTTTACTCTTGATGAAGTTGTGTGTTGCATGTAGTCACAGTTCCTCGTCTAGAAAGGATTTCACAGTTACTACTTGTCGTCTTAGTCTTGTATGTTTCCATGAGTCATGTTTCTAGAAAATGTAAATGTCTTGAATTTCTTCAACAGTTATTCAATTCAACATGATTGTTTTATCCTCTGATCATTTTTCAGGAAATACCCAGTGTAACAGTAGCAGTCTGAAATCTTTACCTTGGATGCAAAAGCCTCTTGTCTCATCTAAGATTCCTGCATCACTGTAAGTGTTGCCTTAACACTGCTGATGATGTTTTTTGCTGATTTCATATGCAACCTTGTTTTCCCATTTTCTTTTGTTATTGGTGTCCTGTAAGAGCAGAGTAGGTAAAAGGTAAAGTGAAGAAAGATAGAGCTATCTTTGAAACTTGAAACTAACACCTGGAAAATTGTAACACTGAGTCTTATTTTTTATAGGCTAGATATGAGAGTAACTTCTGATTCCCGAGCTTGAAATCAAAAGAGTCTTAAAATATAAAAGAGGCCATGAAGGAAAGTCAGGAGCCTTGGGAGATCGGGAAGAAGTGTTGAGAAACTGTCTAATACCCTGCACAAAGTTAAATGTTTGTTATGTCCTAGCTGGATTTGACCATACTGAGAGGAACGTGCTGAGATGCAGCCTGCATTCATGCTTGCAGGTTGTTATTTTCAAGACTGAAATAAAGTTTGGCTTTGAAGACATTGTTCTGTAACAGCTTTACAGACTAACATGCTCACCCTGTTGGGCTTATTGGTAATCCATGTACGTTCTGGAGTATAACCCACGGAGACTTAGAGATACCTGACTTTGTGTTTTGCCGGGGGACGAGGGTCAGCACAAGACACACAGACACCAACTCTGAGGTACAAGTGTGTAGTTTTACCATAGTGCAAAACAGCAAAGAATTACAGTAGGATAAGGTCAGTAATGCACCTAATCATTATTACAAAGAGTGCCTATAGTGATTAAGAAAGATACATCACCAGTTACGCTAATACGTTACCACCAATCAGACCCGCCCGTGAGCTGGGGAGCCCTGGTCACAGCGAGGGATTGAAGAACCATTCCCAGTAACTGGGAAATCCTACACAGTGCATCCACTCGTAGGTGAGGTCTCCATCTTCGCTGTGACAGGGTCCAGCTTTTATATTGTTGAGTAAACAAGCTTACATAACTATTAGTGTGGGAAAACATCTGTTTTCCTTCTCCTCCTGGGTTCCTCCCAGAGCCTGGCCCAGGGCTTAAGGGGAAAACCAAGGGAGTCAGCCTTGAACATGTGCTGGCAAACAAGGCCAGACATCTACTTCCATGGCCTTGACCAGTCTCTGGATACGGAAAGAGAAGTGTCATATTTTGCTAACAATCATACGTATTTCATTAATGAACAGATACAAGTATTATTTACTAATGGGCGGATACTAATATATCTTATTAATTAGCACACGTATTTTGTTAACGAGCAGAGGCACAGGTGTAGTCTTACCATACTACATATTTCACTAACAATTATATGTATTTTTAGCCAATGAGTGGATACACAGATAAGTTTAATGTTAGGTTGGAAGGTTCATCTAGAGGTCAACTTTGGCTTAGGGCCTGTTGTTCAGACCTCAGTATGTCACTTTGTCAGTTCCTGAATGTGTATGCATTGCAGTAGTAGAAGTGATGATGTGATCTCCGTGCTTCATGCCTTCTCCCAGCTGTGTAACTTAATGCTACAGCATTAGAATTACGAGAGCTTTCCTTACAGCTCACCAGAGGCAGAGTTATACTCCTCGAAATTAAAATAAAACTAGTGGGCCACATTACTGTGAGAGATTTTTACTAAACCCAAATTAATTGTTTCTCTTTGAAGGTATAACTGAAATCAGGTCTTGTTTGTAAACTCTGGCCTGTATTTATTGTGATGGTGCTTCTCATGCTCAGCTCTTAAGCATTGCTCATTGTGTCATGTTGTACAAATACCTTGGGGTTTTCTTCCATTGTTTTTGGATGAGAAGGTAAATATAGCCATCTGTTGTTAAATTAAAAAGTTGAATGATGATAGAATTAGCAGAATAATGTGAGGATTATGTTAGTCATTAGACAGTCAATAGAATTGTTAGTTGTTGCTTTTTTTGTACCTTAACAGCCTTCTGGGAAATAATTTATACAAGTTGGACATTGACAGCATTGATGTCCATGGGATGTGCCAGTGGGGTTGCTCTCCTACCTAGCAATTTAAGTTCAACAGTTCTGTTCATAATGCGTTCTGAATTACTTCTTAGTAAGTGAAATAGGTTTTGATCAAAAGATTAAGATTGTAATATTTTTAAACATTTTTTTTTTTAGCGTTTTGGTTTTACCTGAAGAAAAAGAAATCAAGAGAAGATGGACTGGAATGTAGGACCAGTCCAGAATGCTAATGCTAATATGAACCTTCAAAGTGAAGGAGCATGTCATGCTCAGTTGCTTTCTAATGGACATCCCTTTCCTCAGACAAATGCCAGCTCCTCTAAAAATGCATGCACTTATGCTGAAAGTAACCAAATCGTGTATCTGCCAACTATCAACGTTGCCTTCCCTTTTGTGAATGCTGAAGGATTCAAACCTCCAGATCAGACCTTACCAGGAGCATCTGTAACTGGTAATAATTTTTTAATGTCAAAATTCTCAGTTAAACAACATCCACAGATGTACATAACAGCTCAGAAACCTCCCATTCAGCAGTCACCTTCTCAGGCAGAGATGACTCAGACTTCTTGGCCAGTCTCTAATGCCTACAGTTATTCCTGTAGAAATGTACCTCCCCTGTCTTCTCAAATGAGTGCTGGAAATAGCGTGAGGAGTGTACATCAGGGACCTCAGTATGCCGCTACGAACCCTTACACTGTGCAGCCACAAATACTGCAGCAAAATTCTGTGAGATTTGCAGCATTATATCAAAGTAGCACTCATTCCCAGAATAATTCTGTGTCTTTTGGTACGTCCGGGCAACAAGTCCAAACCCAGATATTTCAGTCCAATTCTCAGTGCAAAGGTTCATACTCAGTGAATCAAAATACTGAAATGAATGTACAGCTCCCACAATTTCAGCCAAGTCACATGGGATCAGAAGGTCCTAGAGGATGTTCTGCACCATCTTTGTTGCCTGCCAACTGTGTTTCAAGAGCTGCCGCCCAGTCTTCAGTAGGTGTACCACAGGAAGTGCAAAACATACCTAATGGATACACCCTTAGCCAACAGAGGAGCCCACTGGATCAAAAAAATTCTTCTGGTTTTAACAGCGTTCAGCAACACTGTCAGAAGCAGCAATCTGGAGAAGTCAGTCAATCAGTTAAAAGTTTCTGTAGTTCAGGTGGAAGTGTGACAGGAAATGGGTCTTCTAATGAAATGACTGTGCCGTCCCCCGGCATTCACGAAGACCTGTTTGATATTGTGAAAGAAATAGAAGCTCTTTCTTCGAAGACACTGAGTGATCCTCCTTCAGTTCAAGAAATCCAGACCACTAGTTTAATGAATGGGCCTGCTAATTCTCAACTTTATTCAGCAGCAGCAGATGAAAGAAAAATTGTAAAGGACAGACTAGCTTGGGAAGCAGAGAGGCTGTACAGTATTAAAAAAAAATGTGCCCTGCTTGAAAGGCATTTTAAACGAAAAGTCTTAGCAGCTTCAAAGCATGACAAAAGCCTTCTCCCTCCTCCTCCCAGTTATCAGTCTACTCTTGCTAATTGTCTTCCATGGGTGCCCAAACAAAACGTACCACCTTCCTCAACTCAAACAGCGATGCCAGAGAGTCAAACGCTTAAGATTTCACACGAAGAACGAAAGGACAAAAATCTAGCCAATGCTGATAACAGGAGATTAGAGGGGACTCAAAGTAACCCCCAGGTGGCGCAGGGAAGCCTTCCATCAAGCTTAGCTCCTATTTCCTCTCAGAGCAAACTGCCAGCTCAGTTAAATAATCCTGAGGGCACTCGCACCTTGGAACAACAGGGTGTGAATGCCTTGCCTTCTTCTCAAGAAACTGCGATTTCCTTGAACAGTGCTTCATGTTTCAGTCAAGCAGGTAGCTCTCTCAAAATTGCGCCAAAGAGTGTGCAAATTAGCCCCGAGAACTCATCGTTTTTTCAGTTTGTGTTAAGCAGCACAAATGTATTGAAAGAGAAGACAGCTGGCGCTACTGCTGATAAAATACTGACTAGTCTCCTGTGTAATGACAAACAAATGGTAGATACATCTGTCTCGGGTGGAAGCTTGCAAAAAGACACTAGTGAGAGGAAGGTAGAAAGATTGAAAGGTGATCAGGCATCTGTGGTTCACACAAACTCTCCTGTATCGGGAACAACAAAATCCGGTGAAGCTAAAGTCCAGAATGAGGTAACTCAGAAAAAAATACCGTTTGCTGAAAATACATCCTGTAAACAGATCAATTGTACTTACTCTATGGAAGAGCTGACTGCGTGCCTGAGCTTGTGGCGGAAGCATTCATCAGAATCTGTAAATGTGCAAAAAAATCAGTCAAGTGAAAGCCCCACAGCAAATCAGATTTCACCCTCCAGCCAAAACATAAAAAAGAGAGAACAAAATAATGTTCTGGTTAGTACGGACGAAGCAGTTTTGCCTATTACAACTACCTCTGTAGGACAAAAACTTGATACACTGACTTCCAATTTGATAAAAAATGTTGAACCTCAGGTTGCAGTTGTCTCTCCTATAGTACTTTCTGAACAGAGAACACAGGGTGAGCAAGCAGACAAAATCCCAACATCTGAAGATAAAACCTATCCAGTGATTGATTTGGAGAGCACATGTAGCTTGCAAGAAGCAGGGGAAAATGGTTTAAATGTGGCAAATACTGACAAAGGAGCAATAGAAAACGCTTGGTCATCACCCAGTGATTGTGTTCTGGAACAGAAAACGGACTCACATATGCAACAGATCAAATTAGGTGGTGAGAACAGAAGAGTAAAAACCAGTGTGAATGGAAATGGTTCATATAATGAAAACCAAAGGAAGGTTAGTCAATCTGCACAAGATTCCAGAGAAAATCTGCAGCTTGGATTACAAAACAAGATTTCTCTTCCTGAATCGGGCATAAATTTTTCAAGTCAAATCTTCCAAGAAGGTGTAAGAGATCATAAAGACAAACAAACTGTGTTAGAGACAGGAGATACATCCACAGCTGTGTCGGAAGATCAGATGTTTTGTATTTCTAGCGTATGTTCTCTTGTAGAAGGTGATAAATTTTATAATCCACAGATAGCAGGCATCTTCAGGTCAGTGTATGAGACACATGGATCAGAAAGAAACAGATCTGATGCAAGGGAAAAGGAACAACATCCGGACTTGCATAAAAGTAGGCTGAGCAATAACACTCCCCAGAAAGAGAGCTTGCTCCTTAAGATGTTGGGAGAATCATCAAGCTGCATGAGTAAAGCAGATAAGATTTTGCATGGTAGCACAAGGAGTCATTTGGAGAAAGAAAGCAGTGGCAATCCTCTTAAGGTAGTTTCTACCTCAGAACAAAACGTGTCATGCAAGGCATCTTTCAAGCATCCTGAAAATTGCTTAGAAAATCTTGCTAATATAAACCAGAAGTTAGCTCAAAATTCACTAGATTCCTCTGTCAGCGTAACTGCTGAAACAAATGCATCCACTGTTCCAGGAGACCACAGTAAACAGAATTCCACGCCCACTAAAAACAGCACAGAAGAAGAGATAAACTCTTTTGGGGGAAAACCTTGTAAATACCTAAGCAATCAGCTGTGTGAACTAGTGAAAGAGTTTCCATATGGCGTTGAAAGTGCTGATATGCTAAGAAAAGAACCAGCACAAAGTCATTCTGTGGCTGAAGGGATGGAGAATCAACCTCAAAAAAAGATTAAAATATGTGACAAGAATTCTAATTTGAAGGACCCAGTAAATCAGATAAAAATTGCAGTGTTAAGCTCTGATCAGGTTCAAGAACTGTTTCCTGAACACAAACAGTGTCCCTCTAGTGACAACGAGAGAGTAGTGAGTCAACAGTCAGAAAAGGCTTCAGCTGAGGAGAACCCTGAAGGCAGTGTTCAGCCTAGTCAGAGTCTGTGTGAGAAGGAAAAAAATTCCAACCCCAGTGAAAAAAATGAAGATCGTTCATTAACGGGTTGTGTATCTGTAGGATGTAAAATGTCACATTGTCCCAGTATATCAGGAACATCTGGTTCAGAGAAAAATGATTATCAACTTTCAAAAGCTGAAAGTAGCTCTGCTACTAGTAGCTCAGAGAGACAAGATAATGACAGTAAATCTGATGCCATAACAAAGAAAAACTGTGCAGTGGGAACCCAGACAATTTCTGAAGAAATCCCAAACAGTATTAGCAAAAATAAAGAAGATACTTGCATATACACCTCTGCAATGAACAAAAAACCTAGGCTGAACGTGAATAATGAACACACACTGCCTACAATAAAACAGGAAAATACTGGACCACTTAATTGTTTTGGAAACCAAGATGCTGATAAATCTAAATGCAGCAGCTGGAAGGAGGAGCCGCAGACTGACAATGGAACCCCACTGCCAAGCAAAGAATTTCATTCTGATGAAAAAGAACATCAGACAGGCTCAGAAGAATTGCTGGAGAAAACTGGTCACACACATGCAGACAACATGACAAAGTCACCTGGAAAGAAGGAGAGAGTTTTGAAAACTGAGTTATTTTCAAAAGATAAAACCAAACCAGGTTCGACCATGAAATCCAAAACGCACGTTCACAAATGTGTGAATTCAGAAACTGTAGAAATTAAGCACTCTGAAGTCAATCAAGGGCAAAATATTAAAACTGGTGAAGAGAACTCAGCTGAAGGACAGAACTGTAGTAAAGAAAAGGAGATGCTTGGGCAAGATGTAGGAATTAACGTCAAAGAGAAAGGTAAACTACCAGCAGAAATAAAACATAAAAAGCTGAATAGTTACCGAGCTGATGCTGTAAAGTTCTCAAATTTTGGCACTGTAGACTTAAAGTCAAAAGGCACAAAATGCTCTCCGCATAAATCTGTGAAAGTTCATCCTTTGCAGGAGCAGGCATACAAACGGAAGATGAAGGAAAACCTGATGGGGAAGAGAGAACTGAAGAAAGCAAAGGTGGAAGAGGAAAGAGGGAAACAATCTGAAGCAGAGAGTTTTAAGCAGGTTGCACATAATTGCATGATCAATTCTGACAAAGCTAAAAAATTGAATGGAGAAAATGTCTGGAAACCAAAGAGTTCCTTAGCAGATCACTCTCTGCTTAAACTGCAGAGAAAAAGGGCTCTATCTTCTACCATGTCTAAAAACTACTTTTCTAACAAAGAAAGACGTCTCGATGGTCAAAACAAAGACAAGTGCTCTGAGAAAATGTTTCCTGATAAAAACCTGCTATACATAAACAGAAGAAATAACAGACTGAAGTTACATCTTCAAAAGGAACCGAAAAAACACTACCTGAACAGGGTTGCGTTTAAACGTACGGCGCAGGAACGCATATATCTGACAAAATTAGAGACGTCACCTGTCAGACCCGTCTGGCATAGAAAGACCAAAGTGTCACAAAACAGTGTTTCAAAAAAAGATGCGTCCACCTCAGCAGTCGAGAAACCACGCAAGCAGGAAGTACTTGAATTTAAGCTGTGTCCAGAGATACTGTTCAGAAATCCGACCACTGGTGAAGAAAGCTTAGCTGTGAAGAATTCCCTGGAAAGAGATAAAGTCGTTGTAGCAGGTATGACACTATCTTGATTATTAATTTGTAAGTAAGAAGTATGTACTCCTTTTTAAATTCGTGTTGTCTGAAACTACCAACAGTGGAAATGTGAGACTCTAGAAGCTGAAGGCTGAGATATCACAGCTAGTTCTCTGACAGAATAGCCGTGTTTTAAGCTTTGAAAAAGAACATCAGACTTTTCCTTCAGTTTTCTCTGAGTCTTACAGAATGAAGTTTGAGTACTTTGGAGCATGGCAGTTTCGAGTAGCTTTGTGAGAAGGCTTTCTAACCTACTTGTAGAAGACAGCTTGGCTTGTTTGTAGAAAGTAGATTCTCTTGACGTAGTTACCAAAGGTGATCTGGTCTGTATTCAGTGTTCACCTGGATGTATATTAGTCTGGCTGGGCAGACAGTGGAGGGAGAGATCTTTTATGCCACTGAGGAAGAGAGAGAGCTTGAGTCTGACGTATCCTGCACAAAGTCCCCATAACCTTTGCCATCTTTGCTTTTAAGCTGCCTTTTTCCCTCCTCTTCTTCCCTTTCAGCATCTTACATGGTGCATTGTGAAGCATATTTGTGTCAAATTCTGTATTTGATTTTTAAATAAAACCAAATCTTAAGTTGCACATAGTGGCCCTTGCAGTCATTTTCACATCCAAAGGGAATTTCCTTTTGCATGTGCTAGTATATGTGTTAAAACTTGATGCTGAATAGAGACCAAAACTTGTGACATAGGAACCTCAAAAACATGTATTTTTTTTTAATTTTACTTTTTAGGTATCAAGAGTAAAAAAGAAGATTGGTTGAAATGTGAATCACTGAAGCAAAAGAAACCAGAAGAGGTCTCTACAGGTGAAATGACTTCTGAGTATCCAGTTTGAAATATAAGTTAAATACTCTTTGCTTGGTTTTAAGTGTTCCTTTACAGTAGCAAACCTTAATAAAGCATTCCAACTTATTCTTTACTAGTGCTGCTGATTAAATGGATTCTGTAGAGTAGACATACGAGTTTCAGAGGTCTGTGGAGCTTTTTATGGCCGTATGAATATACTGTCGGAGACTGTTGAAATTTTCCTGCATACCTGTGTGCAGTAGCCCTGGTAACAACATTCAAGTACAGTTTTAAATTGTAGGGAAAGACCAAGCTATCTCTTTCACACTTAAAAATGTGGGAAGTGATGCGGCAAAATCCAGTGTGAGACTTTAAAAGCAGAAAGTGGTTTTTTTTTTCAAGCTGGCTTTCACAATATGTTGCTGCTGTCCACGCATACACCTGTGCTCACAAATTCCAGGGCCTGTGTCCCAGTAGTCTGGTCAAGATTACTTGTATGACACACAAAGGAAAAGTGGGGCCACTACTACATCCTCCTTGTTTCACTTGATTGGCAAATTGCTTTTCGGGTGGTCTTTTACACCCTTTAGGAGTCAACTGTTACAATAGCAGCATCTTTCAGGATCTTGCTTGTCCCATCCTATGTAAATCTTGGGTGAGGCTGCTCCCAACTGTCTTTGCTTCTTTGCTTTAAGTATCTTTCTAGCTATACTCTTGTTTTTCTGCTCATCTGAAAGGAAAGAAAGTGGTGTGCATTCAGCGTGCTGTAGCCATGTTGCCACCCGCTTCTTAACTTGTCAGCAGAGGACCTGCATGCTCGTATCTGTGTTGTGGTGTTGATGCAAGCAACATGTTCTGCAACATTTGCATCTTTTAAAGCTGTTGCCTGTGTCCTTGGCTATTGGTCTCTGCCATCCTTTTAGCCCTTCCTCTTTCTTCTTCTTTTAGTTTCACAAATGCACGTTTTCTGTCATACCTTTCTTAATATTCTTCAGAAATCTTGGTTGTGACGACACCCAAATGGCCATGTTGTGCTTAAAGATGCACTGGAGACTGATTTAAATCTGAGGTGCCTGCTGCTTTAGGAAGGAAGTTTGTGGCATCCTTTTTGACACCAGAGGGCCTTAAATATCACCTGCATAAGGATTAGAGTCCTTTGACGCTCAGACTCTTGCTTTAACCTGCTTGTCTGTCTTGCAGCTGAGGACAGTATTCCCCTTGATACAGCTATACAGATCCTGGATGGAGATGGAGAGACTCTTCACATTCCAAGCAAGGACTCAAAAGAGATGTTTCAGACCTACAGGAAAATGTATCTGGAAAAAAAGATGCAAAAGCCTTGATAGCACTCCTGTATCAGAGGTCTTTCTCAGTATCACTGAGAAAAAAATGCCAACGCTAAGATGCTTTTTTTTTCAGTTTACTTCGTATTTCTGAATAATTGTAAAAAACCACAGTTTTTTGGTAGGTGTAGGGAATTTCCCCTCCTATTTTCCTCATATTTGTGGATAACTGACATCTTCTTCAGTATTTATTGCACAAATATGCTTTGGTGCTGCAGATGCTTTTGTTAAATGTACTGTTTCTTTAGGCATGTTTGGAATTTTTTTGTTCTTTTTTTTTTAAGATAGAGGAGTTTTTTGAATCTTGACCAAAAAAAAGATCAAACTCATTTAAATTGTCATAGCCTCTTTTCTGATCAGTAAGTAAAGTAAAAAACTTTACTTATGGCATTTTCCATTATGGGCATGGAAGAATATTTCTACTGGAAAGGGATTGCAGTGGATTTCCAAGCATTACACTTTTATTTTCCACTTATGCTAGTCTGATTGTTTTGCTTCTAAAAAGGCTTTTGTTTTTGTAGAAACTTTTTTTTTTTTAAAACTGGGAATAGAACTTTAAAGCCCTCAAATCAAGCATACAGATCAGGGGTATTTATGAAGTGTCTGTGCTGCTACCCAGTTTTGTTACATTTCTTTTTGTAGAACTTGTACAAATTGAACTGAGTTCTTAGTTTGAACTCAGTGCTGTAAACAGTGCTGTAAAGTGTTAGTTGACTGAAGACTTCTGTTGTTTTTCTTTCTTTCTCTAGCTTTCTTTACACTTGAAAGAAAAGTGCTATTGTTGAAGTGCAGGGAGTTTGAATTTACTCTTGTCTGGACCACGTTGCTCATCTTAAACAGACTGTAATTAATTTCTTTTATTATAACGCATTAGATAATGTTTGATTTCACATTCACTGTGATAGAAGAGTTATATTTGTTGCTGGGTATCTTTTGTTTAAGTGCCTTTTCATTATTATTCGAAATTTTGAATCAAATAATATTTTTTCACAGTTTTGGTACTTGATTCTATCTTGTTACACCTTTATGCTGAAAGAAAAACCTGTAGATATTTCATTGAATTACTTTTATACTTAAAAAATAAACTTTGGAGGACTATGCCTTGTCTTTTTTTGTTTAGTTTTAAAGTATCAAGCTGTGTTTATTGCAGTTAAATAGGCATTGAAAATATTCCTTTAGATCAAAAGCAGCTTTAAAATAAATGCTGGATCTTCCTTGTTAAAGGGAAGTAGTTGCAAGTGAGAACTGGATTTAAGCCCCAGCTTTTTCTAATGCAATCTTAACAGCACATTAAGGAAGCATCAGAAATGTATTCTGTGCTCTTCAGCATATGTTTTTTTTTTCATTCCTGCTCTGACTTGGAATTGGGAATTGGCTGGCAAGCCTTCAGGACTACTCCGTTGGTGACTAAGTATGTGTGCGGGCATCTCTAATTATCCAGTGGAGCATAACATCCCAACATCCTAACTCTCTCTGCATGCTCCAGTTAAAAACAGGCTTGTTGGGGAGACAGAAGTCCTCACCTTCCATCAAATGTATGTTTATTCTGTCAAACTGGGGAATTATTTGGGAAGATTTTAATTCCCCATCTGGCACAGCTGTCATAGTGACTTAGGCTTTTGTTTGTTAGTTTTTCTGGCTGGATGCCAAACCATTGAGTCTGTGGGGATTGTTGCCTCTGAAGGATTTTGTAATAGTGTTGGCAACTCTGAGAAGGTTTTATTTTGCATTTTCATGGGAGTTTAGTTACCTGTATTATACTGCCTGCACTAGGGAAGATTCATTGAAGCCTTAAGTGTACCCAGTACATGGTTCCTGTCAAGAATTTAGTCTGGGTTTTGTTCTGCACAATGATACATGAAGCTGACTTAAATGCTTGAGTGAATTGTTTTCAATAGGAAATTATTGAATCCAGTGACCCATGATGTTTATATTCCAAATATTTTGAGACGTTTGCTTACTGATCTTGTGCATCCAGTAAGTGAGAATGTCAGTTTTGAGTCCCAGTGGATACAGCTACATCTCCTTCCTCTCTTATACCAAGGAGTGAATCTTGGCTCTGTGACTATGTTTACATGGTGACTTGTGCCTACTGTTTTGGTATGGCTAGGATCTTTGGGATAGAGTGGCCATGTACTTTCTGCTTGATTCTTGTGTTGGTTGGTTATTGTACAGTTCAGTAGCTGTCTTGAAAGCCTTTACTTTGCACTTAGGTCTGGCCTGCAGCCTCTGCTACACTTAACTGCATAATTGCTGCATGCATCTGGCACTGAAGACTCTGCCAGATGCTCCTAATCAGTTGCCATTTCTCCTGCTCCTTATAGTGCTGACTGAAGCCACAATACTGCAGCAAGCCCTTGGCCTTGGATGGGCAAGATGCTGCGTGAAAACAAGGGCTGTGTTGCTTGAACTGACAGATGTGAGCATGAGGACATTCCCTAGCGCTGATGAAGGTGCCCATCACAGATGTGATGTGTGCCCATGGTTGGGTTGTTGCCTGTGCTTGAAAACACCTGCAATATGAAAGCCTCTGGTGGGGTTACTTTGTACCAACCATGGATCCTGTCATGGCTCAGACAGGACTAATAGGTCTTAATGGTCCTATATGTCCTCCACCCCCACCCCGTTCTCATGGGCCCAGATTTGGGGCCTGGGCTGGTGAGGACCCTGCCTTGCCGCTTGTGGTATCTCCCTTGGCTTCTGGCCCCTGCCTTTAGGAGCTGCTGGTTCCTGCTGAGCCCTGGCAGATACAGAACTGTAGGATGTGGTGTGTAACATCCTCTCCTGTTGGTGTCTGTCTTCTCCTTCCCATTTCCTTCTAGGAAATTTTCTGTGTCAGTAGGAAGAGCTATCACTTCTGTCATTCTTGTCTTTGTGCCCCAGGAGAGTCACGGATGAGGTTCTGGATAAGCGTGAAGAAAATATATGTGTAATTTGCCACCCATTTTCAAAGGCAAGAAGATGATCCACTTTGCAACAGGAGATGGGTCAGCCAGCCTGACCTCTTTCTTTGGGAAGATTATAGAACAATCCTTGAAGTCGTGAGTACCAAAGTGCAGTAAAGAAAAAACTGAAATGGTCAGATTGGATTTACAAAGGGTAAATTGTACCTGTCCAACCTGGTGGCCTTATGATGAGATGACGGATTCTGTGGACAAGTGAACTGTACAAAATGTTGTTTAACAAGACTTTTTACATGGTTTCTCATACTGTTCTTGTAGCCAAATTGAGGAGAGATAGTTTGGATAAGTGACCCATGCAGTATGTGCAAAATTAGCCAACCAGCTGGGCTTGGAGGGATACTGTCTGTGGTCAGTGGTGAAAAGTCCAGCTAGCAACTACTGCGTTCTTAAGCAATTGATACTGGGGCTGTCATTACCATCTTCATTAATTATTTGGAGAATGGGATGTAATGAATTTTCGCAGGTTTGCATGGAGAAATGCAGGTCCTCAGGAAACTCAAGATTAACTTAGTGTGGGATTTGAGGAAAGGCACGCAGTGTGTCTGCCAAGAACATTTGCTTCCTCTTGCTCACTTCCAACAGGTAAAGCTAGGGATACTCAGAAGAGCTGGTTTCTAATGGTGTGATAAAGCCATGACCCTGAAGGATGATCCTGTCCAGGGGATGCCTGTCTTTGGCTTGAGGCAGCAATACCTGTGTAAAAACGACTCACATCTGCTCCAGAGCCTGATAAGGACCCCCTGCCCTAACATCTAGTGATGTGATGTTCAAGAAGGTCTGTAGGGTGGAAGTCTGTGTAACAGTGGCCATTTACTTCACATAATTGTCATGACATGTTGTAAATGTCTTGCCACGTGTCCAGTCATGCAGTGATCTCTAAACCATGAACACAGCAGGGCACGAAGGAAAGAATAAAACAGACCAACCATGCAGGGAAACATGTTACAAACTGTTGGGCTTGGAAACATGTTACCACCACATTTGGTATCAACAGTACTTTCTTTCCCAGGTGTTGTAAGTAATCCTTTTTGCTATTGATGAATTAATGAGCCATTAGCATTGAGTGCTCTGCTTTCCAATCAAGAGTGATTTTCTTGGTGGCAGAGCTAGGTTGTTTTTTACAATTCAGCCTTTATTTTAGATATCTAATCCTTTAAGCTAAGTTGTCTTTTACACTTGGCTGTAGTGGCTACACTTACCTCTCCCTGTCGCAGTCCTTGTCTTTCTGCCTTCCTGGTTCTTGCCTTCATGAACTCACTTCTTCACCTCCTGAGGCTTAATTTGGAAGGTTGCAACTACCACCTTCTTTTTTAAAATCTTTTTCCCATCTTCCTGGTCTGTGACTTGTCTTTTACTGCCTGCAAGCCTCCAGCCTGTTTTCATCGTGGCAAAGCTCAAGTCTTTTCCTGACCTCGTAGCTTGAGTGCTACCAGCTCAACCATGCAGAGCCTACCTCAGTCTGCGTCTGAGCCAGGCAACTTTTTGTTTTTACTTTGTTTGCTGTCTGTTCATCACTATTAAGACTCCAAATGGAAAATGGTTCCCCGCTTCCCACTCTTATTTATGCTCATTATTGTAACATCTTGACCAGAAAAGCAAAGGAGAATGTTTACATCCTCCCTTGCATGCATGGAGCCATGCCCACGGCAGTGGGAGCTTTGGAGCACTTGGTTCTGAGTTTCAGCAAGTCCCTTTGGGCACGTGCAAACATTATCAACATGGAATAATTAGTTCAGTGGCAGTTATCCTCAAGATATGTCAGGAGCTGTTATGTATTTGGAATCTGTCAAACTCCATAATCAATGTCCTTTAAACGTAGTTTGGGTTCAGTGGGTTCATTGGTTTCAATAATGCCATATTCAGCAGGTTGCTGTTATTTTAAACTGCTCTGTGCGGTTCCAGTCTCCAGTGTATTACCATCACAGTGATTTTGCCAATATTGGAATCTCTTTGATAAATTGCTGTGACTCATAAATTGGCCACTATCCATTCAGACAGCTGCTCGAAAGAAATTACCTGTAAGGAGAAGTGTTAGGGCTGCAAGGAGCAGCATTACGGCTACAAGGAGTACCTACAAGGAACAAAAGCCTGGAGACCATCTGCTCTATAGAATAAGCAAAATGGATACCTTCCATAAATGTAACATGTTAACATGAAACCTCTTATTGTGGACATGCTGGCCTGACAGGCCTGCATAGCAGAGGAGCAGATACGACTGCCTGTTTCACCTGTGGGCATCTCCAGCAACTACAGTATAAATGAGCAGCTCGGCAGGAGGGTGAACAAGAAAAGCTTTTCACAGGGAAACCTGGTGTTGCTCCTCAGCATTTCTGCTCTGCCCTTCATGCAGCTTACTGTGGATGAAACCTGTTCTGATGTACGAATACATCCAAAGCAAATTTCTTCCCAGGAAGACCTTAAGCAGCTACAGACAAGACTTAAACATGCATGAGTCCCTAAACCTTAAATTTTAAAATGTTGTTATGACAAAAAGATACTGTTTATAGAAAGAGTGTGGGGAAGAGAGCTGAAATAAAGGACAAAATTATGACAAGCTGAGTATTTGGAGGCAACTATGTACATAAATAAGGTAAGTTCTACAGGTTTAGTGGCTTTGTGAACTTTGCTGATTTTATGGTATTAATGTTGAAAGACATCTTTATAGTCTGCTGTAACAACATATGTTCTGGGTAAGTCACTTCTTTGTCTCACAGACATATTTTAAAAAGCTTCATCCTGATACAATTAGCATATGAAAGAGATACTTAGTAATGACTGCATCCTGAGGATTCTTCTACTGGATCAATTTGTGAACCCTATTCCTAGAATGCTTTAGACTTGTATTCATTTAGCACTGAGATGATAGGTTTTCCATACACAGTGTAAAGAAAGGCTCTCAGGAAAAAAAAGTGGAGTAAGATGAGAAGTCCCGCTGCTGTCTGGCAGGGAGGCACTCTGTGCTGGGTTAGTGCAAGCAGCTTTCAGCTTTTCTGTACTCCTGGGACGTTTTGTGGCAACGGAGATAAGAAACTGCGGAGTTGCTCTGTAATGTTGTGATGAGAACCTCACTTGCTCCATTGGTCTGTGTGCTGGGAACAGGAGAAGGGTCAAATGCATAGTCAGTGAGGACTAGACATGTTGCTGTAGCTGCAAGTGCTGTTTCCTGCATATGGCTGGTCAGAGGTCTTCCTGGGATTTCAGAAGTCTCTTTTTGTAGCCCTGTCCGCTTTGTCACTCTTGGTTGGTGTACACATTCTCAGTTAATTCTGATGTGGATGCAATTTGCAGAAAGCGAAAAGTGGATTGAAAATGTGCCATTTTACTTCTTGAAACTTCTCTTTTGAAAGATCAGTAATGACTTAGATGTCAACTGCCTGATGAATAAACTCAAAATTAACAAATAGGTATGTTTTGGGGGGACTCCTTGGTTTAGTCAGGGGGAAATGTCCTTTTTGTTCTGACTCTAGGCAATGTCTTAATGAGATAGGAACCTGGGAGGAAATCTGGAACCAAAACATAGTTAACAGCATGTTAGTGGTTTCTTACTTGACTAATAAGATGCACATGTGGGTTGTTTTTTGTTTGGTCCCTCCCAGCCCCATAATAGCTATATAATTTTCTATTGGGTGTCTGTGGCACAGTTTTGGCAGTGGAGAGGCTGCAGGAGGTGCCTCCAGCTGGGTTCACAATGCATCATCCACTGCAGGACACAGCTGAGCCCACCGCTCAAACTGGTGGTGCTCTGGGAAAACATATTTAAGTAAAGGGTAGAAAACACCAAAGAGAAAGAGGAAACAAAAGAGTGACGCAGCACAGGGAACACCAAAGTTGAAGGTGCTCCGTGGTGGAGCAGGTATTGCCGAAGTGCTGCTCATGGAGGACTCACACTGGAGCAGGTACTTCCTCAGAGGGACTGTGGCCCATGGATGAGCCCATGCTGAAATAACTGTCACTATCACCCAAAAGGAACTGCAGCCCATCATGGAGCTACTCTGGACCGTAGGAAAGTGCAACAGAGAGAAACGGCTGTGTGCTGTCCCCTGCACTGCCTGTTGCCTCAATGAGAGGACTGAGTGTATTGCACCCTGCAGTGGTAGCAAGAGGGGAAGGAGAGGTGCCTGGTGTGATGGAGTGAATCTGGGCCTGGAACGGGGGAGAAAAAGTGTTTTCCAGTGTGTAGATGTTTATTTCCTTTTTTTTTTTTCTTGAAAGAAAAATCCAAACCACTACTCCCATGTTTTTATTTATTGGCAATTAATTAAGTTAAATTCCCTGAGGCAAGTCTGTTCTGCCTGTAGCAGGATGCTCTGCCTGGAGTGGGGGTAAAACAACTCAAACACTACCCCTACTGGCAGAGCTATCAGTGGTGAATGGAGAAGGGAGTGTCAGGCTGCTTTTAGCTTTGAAGAATGCTGAAACCAGCCTGACTCCTAAACATCCTGAGGAAGAACAATGTCTCCAGATAGAAAGTGGCACAGGTGATGATGTGGCAGACCTGATAAGGTGCCTGGAAAAGAGCCAGCAAGTGATACTACTGATAACTTATCTAAAGCTGCTGAGCTGACACAGCTGGCCTGGAGACAGAGTACCTACACTGTGTAGCAAATAATCCTGATTATGATATTTTAGTCTAATGATCACAATACATGTAAAAAACTTACATAAATATATTTGGCTTGTCATCCTTACTCCTATGGCACAAAGTTGTATAAAGGTTTGATTACACCTTTATAGCCCTTTAGACATAAACCACTGACGAAGTCTGGGGCTGGGGTTGGATCCAGCCATGCCCAGACTGCTCTCTGAGAAGGAGTTCAGAAAGCAAGCATGTCCTCTCTGCACCTCGTGACTCAACAGGAGGGCTTCTCTAAAAAACTTTGTCAGAAGCTCCCATTCTGCCTGTGACACTGCCCATGACAATCACTGTCTTTGCCTCAACCCAATTTTTCCCTTTTTTTTTTTTTTTTTTTTTTGCTGGTTCCTCCCCAGTCTCACTGAGGGATGAATGAGCAGACAGTGGTGCACCACAAATCTAAAGGGGAAAATCACTGTGCCTTGAGGGAGCAGTAAAATTCTCTGTGAGAGCAGCGCACAAGGAGGTGAACAACATAAAATGTACTCCTTGCCCATGGGCAGGATGTTACATTACCACGTAGTGTCTGTGTCCTCCAATCCTAGGTGTGCTTTAGATCCCAGGATGCCCTGAAGCTGTGACACCAGTATTCAATGTGCAGTACTACTTTATAAGTGTAGCAAAAGGCCTGTTTATTCCTCTAAAGGAAGACAACAGCAGAAGCATGGACACAGAATATGATCATGTCATTGTATCTTTTTAAGTGTTGTTGAAGTAATTCCACAAGCAGAGCTCAGAAAGCCTCCCCATAACATCTACTGTAGTTCCCACACTGTGACCTTTCACACCCTAGAGGGTTTCTTGGTCATGTAGCCATAGAGAAGCTTCTACCAAAGGAGTGGGTGGCAGCTTCTATTCCTCCAGTTCACTGTCTGTTTTTCCAGCAAGCAAAGAGTCCACAAGAAATACCAGGTCCTGCTTTCTTCTCAAGGCTGTGTTTACCACTTCTCATCTTTCTCAGTGATTCCATTCTCCTATGCCCATGTGAGAAGCATTTAGTTTTCATTAGCGTGCCTAAAATAGAGAGGTTTCCTTTTTGTTTTGTTTTTGTGATGCAAGCAACACCTGTGAAACATATTACTTTAAAGCAGAGACACTTAGAGCTCTACTATTATGGTTTTTACTAGTGATAATTTATAGAGGTGACACTTTTACTAAGACCAAATCACACCAGTTGGAAACAGCACAGCACCAAAATGAGATGTATCAGAATTGAGACACAGACCAAGACTTCCCCCCCAAAAAATGAGCTTAACCACAAGTAACAAAGAAAGTATATCCACTTGCCTTACTTGGGAGACTCGGTTTATGTATTCATAATAAGATTACAGAAGGAGAATTCTGTTCTGAAATAATTGTTCTCCTGTCCTGAATTCTGTTATTCCAGCGGCCCTTTCAACAGGGACAGGTTTGTGTTAAGAGCTTGGTGACAGGGCAGGTTAGCTGTCATTCCAAGACAGTGGCCACCTGCTAGCAAGATCTAGCACATGTAATTTCCAGAGGTTGGTTGTAGCTTTTAAGTTGTATCTAGTACCTAGACCAGTTTCTGAATTCTTTGTCCTTTGTGTGTCATATCCTTCTTCGTTTGCTTATCCTCATTAAAGTTGATCTGAATTCTTGAAAAAAAATTGCTGAAGAAGCCAACCCTGGTTTCTGTAGAGCAGGTTGGCTGATTTCTGCTTTTCTGCTAAGAGTCAGCCATGAATGTGGCAATGGGTGTCTTTCCCAGCTAGATAAATGCTGTTGCCTGTTGTAGATACCTTTTTTCCCCCCAGAGACTTATAAAAATTACTATTAAACTGGAAGTTTTTATTAGAAAGAACCTCAGAATGCGTGCATGCAAGAGGTTTTTGATAAAGCCTCTGATGTGAATGCAGAAGCACAGATAGAGAGAAGAAAAGCTGTTCTGGAGTTGTGATTTGTAAACTGTTGGACTAAATGTTTAAAGTTGCATTTTCCCTTTCTGCTGCACATGAGTGTCCTCACATTCTTTTTTTACTACTTCTGGTGAATCATTTTCCCTTCTCCCTCACTTTTTGGAAGAGAAAAGCTGGAGGCAGTGGAGGGACACAGACCCCTGCTACAGAAAAGGGACTTTTGAGCTGGGATGGGCCAGTGAGAAAATTGCCAAACCAGCACAAACATATTTAGCATTTCTTCTGATAGGAGAGAGACTGGCCAAATCACAGACTTACTTTAGTAGTAACTGTTACTGTAAACAGAATTGCTGACCTGGAAATAATATATTTAGCTGATTGCTGAATTAACATCTGGTAGGCCATAGGGTTGATGTTGCAAAATCACAGTGCTTAAAACAGCTGCAGAGCGAGGGAGAAGCGATCAGTTATCTCTGGGTGAGCCTGGGGAGCTGACTCCTCAGGAAGGCAGCTGCGGGATGCAAATAGAGTGAGGGGTTGCCTCCTCACCAGATTCAGAGCTGACTCCCCGGGAATGATGAGCAATCTGGCTGCATAAATGAGGAAGTACAGAAGGTCACAGGTCACTGAAGCTGAGAGGATAAAAGGGAAAATCAAATACCAAGAGGTAGGTTCAGCAAAATAGGATCAGCATTGAAAATCCCACTGCTTGCAAATCCACAGCTACAAAGGCAAACATCTTCCCCAGGCCACATGAGGTTGGACACCCCTCACGAGCAGGGACCCTAGGGACCAACAGCTGCATCTTGCAGACCCCATTGAACTGGGAAAACTCAGTATTTTGGAGGTAGTTGTTATGCTAATAACTCCACTTACTAATATTTATCATCCCTGCCTACTGCTAAGTTTATCACAGTCACGTGCTTGTTAGGTTTAGGCAAACATAACTGGCAGAATTGTGTGTCAGAATTTCCTTACCTCTCCAGTACATGAGTTTATTTGACAATTTCTCAGAGCGGGAGCCTGCAGACAGTGTTGGGCTGGGGCCTGGAGAGGCAGAGGCAGGGTGTAGATACAGATACCCCATGTGTTCAGCCTGTGGAGCTGTCTTTGAAGCCTGCAGGGGTATCAACGAGGCACCTGAGTCACACAGTAAATCTCTAAGGGGATTTATTCTGTCTTGCTAAGACAAGAAACTTTTTTCTACCTCAATGTAAGGAAAAGTTTCATTCTCCTAAAAGGCAGGAAAAAATGTTCTGCAGTCATTGGCTAGTAGTGGGGAGCTAGCCTGCCTGGGAATTACTGTAACCACCCCCCCCCCAAAAAAAAATAAAANGTAAGGAAAAGTTTCATTCTCCTAAAAGGCAGGAAAAAATGTTCTGCAGTCATTGGCTAGTAGTGGGGAGCTAGCCTGCCTGGGAATTACTGTAACCACCCCCCCCCAAAAAAAAAAAAAAAGGGATGGTTGTTCAAAGGGTTTAAAATTGAGAGAATAAACTCAATTTTAAAAGGGCATTCAGAAAGGAGCAATCCCAAGAGAACTGGGTGAGAAAAGGCAGAAACTGCACAGGGAAAAAAAAAAAATAGCTTCAGTATGTTGAGTGAAATTACAGTGTAGTATTAGCTGAGCTGTGGATATTACCACTAAATCCACTAGATGACAGTGTGGAGACTGCATTCAGCAAGGCAGCAACATCTGTCTGTTCTCTGTGGGCCTGTTGGCATTGTCTCATTGCTCTCTGCTATAAAACCACAATTTGCAGTGTGCCTCTGCTTGTACCCAGGGGCTTCATGTGTGTGGAGAGAAGGTGGTCTTCGTCCATTCTAACAACAGGATAACACAGGCGTGAAAGAATCGACTGTCGTTTCTCTGGCACTGGCTGTTTTTTCCCAAGCCTAGAGAGATGTGGGGTCCCAAGCCTAGAGATGTGGATTAATTTGGGGAGTGATGATGGAAAGGGAACTGAAGGCTGGAGGGACACTCCACCACCAGCACTCTGTGCTGTGCCTTGCAACCAGTCATGGAGGGGGACAGACTTTTTAGCAGAGCCTGATGTGACAGGACAAGGGGGAATGGTTTTAAGCTAGTAGAGGGTAGATGCAGGCTAGATGAGGAAAAGATGTGGGTGGTGAAACACTTGCACAGGTTGCCCAAAGAGGTGGTGGATGCCCTATCCCTGGAAACATTCAAGGCTGAGTTGGATGGGGCTCTGAGCCACCTGATGGAGCTGAAGATGTCCCTGCTCCTTGTAAGGGAGCTGGGCTAGATGGCCTTTAAAGGTTCCTTCCAATGATTCCATGGTTCTGTTTGCACACCATGAGCTCTTCCCACCACTGCGTGGTGCTTGGCCCATCTGTCTCCCAGGGGCAGATACAGCAAGGGGAAGGGGAAGCTGTGAGGAAAGGACTAGGAGACAGCAAGCTGGCAAGGATAAGATGCTTGGTACAGTTTTGACTTCTGTGGCTTTTCCAGTTTTGTACGAGATAATGGGCAAAAGAAGGTAAGAGCACCAGGGGACCACAGCAGCTTCCCTTTCATAACACTGGTTTTTCCACACAGCCTCTTTCCACCTGGGATATGGTGTGACCAGGTGTACAGATGTCACCACTGTAGCCGTAGACCACTAAAACTTATGACTGAATATTTAATGCCTGAGTGGAATTTACACTACAACAAAAAGAAAATTGAAGCAAAGACTGTATATTAATAAAAACCAGTGTATATTAGGTTAATGTAAATAAAGTGCTACACATGTGCAACTTCTATGACAACTCCGCTTTGAAAATATACTTTTACTATTGAGGCAGGATATAAGTTAATGAGTGTGCAAACCTTGTTTGCTGTTATTAGCCTTGCATTAATGTGTTATCTGTGATCTTTATCACTTAGTCCTCTCAAATAACCTTCATTTTGTGGGACAGCACACATTTTCACCCCAATTTTTTCTGCGTTTCATACCAGTTCCATGGGTTGCTCTCTGTTCCTTTTTTGGAACATTAATGTCTTTTAGTCACTCTCCTGCAGTCCAGCCCTGAGAGGTTACAGTGCTGTCTTCTCGTGGAGGCCTCCCTGGGGCAGGAGTGTTGTGGGGGGCACAAACTGTCTGGTTAGAGGGCACTAGACCATCTGATTGCTGTCAGCGAGGCTAAGCTGATCATCCCTTCCCTTCTGCTCTGTCTCTCTTCCATTAAAAAAAAGTCTCAGTTTGAGAGACATGAAATATTAACCTGTTGTGCCATTTATTGTAGTGCAGTTTACCATGCACTGGAATCCCAGAGTGCCCTGAATTTTGTCTTAGCCTCATACAGATACCTTGAAACTGGCACTAGGCAATTGTCCTGGCAATTTTATAACACCCAGGGTTTTAGGATTTTTGATTTATGTGCTGCTGAAACTTGTCCTTATATGGGATAACATGAAATTCCACGAGTGAGAACAGATGGATTTTCTTCTGCTCTGCTTTTTCTTTCCATCTAGGGGATGATTTGTCAGTCTAATTTTCCTTACTGCCCTTTCTGTAGCTAGAAAGAGGAAAAGAAATACTGTGAGTGATCTCATTTAATAACCACCCATCTTTCATGGCCTTTGGATCAGGCAGCTCTGTGGAAAAGGATTGAAAATCATCATGTCTGTGAATCTTCCTTTTCTTCTAAATTAACCATATATTGCAATTTCATAAACAATTATTTCAGTCTCTTTACTTCTCAAACACAGTATTATTTATCATTAAAAGCTGCTTTGAACATAAAACTATTAGGATGCCCTTTTATTAGAGTGGCTTACTGCGGCTCCCTTTCTAATGAATTTTTTGCTTTATGACTTGCTGGCTGAGTTTGGGCTCTTACTTTAAGTCACACAATTGATTCAGTGTTCAAAGTCAGTTTATCAGACCGTATCTTCATGAAATTGCCTGCCAGCCGAGCAACCGAGGCAATGAAAAATTGGCATGGAAAACAAAGTAACCTTGTTGTTTCTTTAAATTGTCAAGCGTTTGGGGTCTACTTCTGCGAGCCTTAAACCCAGAAGGGCGGGGAGCTTCTGACGCCAGCCCGACAAAGCCGAGAACAATCCTCTGGAGTGGCACCGTTTTCCTCTGGAAGGGGCCATGAACAGCCTGGGACTGTGGCAGCTTCTCTGACATGTTCATCACGTGGCAGGCTCCCTCTTCCTGATTTTCGAGTGAGATGTCTGCAAACGCCTATGCTGTAAATTCATTTTTTCAGTGGAGTGTACAGGGAAGGTGTCAGGCCCCAGGCTAGCGCTGTGAACGAGGCATGTGAGTCGCCATGCCCATCTTATAAAAACAAGACATTTGACAAGATATTGTAGTTGAAGTGATGATGAAAGACATCGTTGGAGAGGGTGAGGTTATGATAGATACTTAAGGAAAAACATTTGCCTTCTCTTAGCTAGCCTGGTCTTACTCTGCTGAAGCAAACATCCAGGGACGCCAGGAGGGGGACATTTAAAACTGTGCTGGACGCAGGGCTGGGGGTGGTTTGTACCTGGGAGATCTGCAGTGGCAGAACCGTAGAATCATTTGTGTTGGAAAAGGCCTTTAAGATCGTGGACTCCAACCATTAACCCATCGCTGCCAAGCCCGTGATGAAACCAGCACATCTCAGTGCCACGCCTGCACATCTTTGAAATACCTGCAGGGATGGTGACCCAGCCATTTCCTTGGGCAGCCTGTTCCTAGCATCCAGGGCAAAAGCTCACCTGCCCCTGGATCAGGCCGTCACCTCATCACCTTGATAATCAAGTTTATCCGCTTTTATTTTCCAGCCCATCAGTCACAGCAGCTCAGCTGGGCCAAGGCTTGGTTTCACACTCACCTCAGTGATTTTGTAGGCAGGAACAGAATCTGACCCTTTCACAAGAGAAAATGCCACATTGTAAAATTTCTTGATACTTATGGATTAAGAATTAGCACAGTAAATACTTCCTGGACGTGCAAATGATTAAATTGGGAACTCGGACTTTGCAAGGAAAGCCTTGCACTGTGGTGCAGTATAAACTCACAAATACTTGACCTCACAATGCTGCCAAAATAATGTTTAATTTGCCAGCAGGACAAAGAGTTAAATAAGTATCGAAAAAATCTCTATCTTTATAGAAATATCTTATATTGCATCGTCTTTCTCAGAGAAAAATTATTTATATTAAATATACATCAGACCTTTATGCAATTTTTAGTCAGTTTTTATTGATTTTTTTTTTTTTCCTTTTAGGAGTATATTGAGATTTGTTTGGTAAAACTGTGTACTTTAGTCCCTTGGTGCTGAAATAAAAACCACTAGATTGCTATTTATGAAAATTACTTCGTTTGTAAGCCACAGTAGAAAGAATAATGATGCAAACTGGGTAAGAAAAGCAACACTATAAGAGAGAGGAGGAGTTCCATAAAAATACTTTAGTGCAGGGGAGAACTGACGGCTATCAAGGATCTCAGGAAAAGTACTTTACTCATCAGGGGAGGCTCCAAGGTGAATGTGCAGGTGGAGGTATTGGCAGCCGCCTCATTCAACTCACATGTCAGGCTTTGAGACTGCAAGAGGTGATTTCTAGAGCTGGGTGATAAAAGAGATCAAGAAAACCTGATAATGCAGTATTAGTTTTGACCTAAATTAGAATGCAGATATGAAGTGTTTTCCCTTCAAGGTTTTGTTCTAGAAATGCTACCTGACGCTCCTGCAAGGGAAACACGTATTGCTCTAACTCCTTATGAAACTACAGCAACACAGACCAAATGCTGTTTTTAGATGAGGTTGTGCAGCCCCACTTTGTTGTGACTGACAACAGAACTTGGTTCAGTAACAAATAAATGCTACTGCACTGTATAATGACTGTATGAATAGGTTCAGGACCAAGTCATATTATCTGAAAAATAGTTCGTGATTTAAAAATGCTTTAGAGTGATTTGTCACATTTCCAGTGTTGCGCATTGCATCTTGGAATGTTGCTTTTGAATAACCTGGTGCTCACTATAATGCAGAATTTCTGGTCAGACACATTTTCCATAGCACTATGAAAGTCCTGTGGCTCCCACAATGGACCACCCATGTTGTTAAAATAAAGAATGCACTGAATTATGTCAAGGTAACCCAGACATTAAGAAAGAATGGAGATTGGCACTCTAGTTTGTATCATACAAGGCACTGCAATCAGCACTTGCAGTTTATCAGAGAAGTGCTTCAGAATGAAATACTCTGGGTAACTTGGAAGAATCTTGAACTCCACTTCAGCTGAAGTATATTCTGCATTGGGTTCAATGAAGATAATATTTCAGTTATTCTAATTGTAACCAGAAAATTTTCTTAATGGAAAATTTTGATTCTGTTGTTTTTATATCAGTAAATGAGCAAACTGTTCAATGCCCAAGAGACTTTGTGATTGACTGTTTAGTACAACAGGATCTGCGTGGCACAAAATATGACCTGTGGTCTTTGATCTTATTTGAGTTTCATGAGAAAGAAGGAAACATATACATGATCGAGACTACTCTGAACTGTAATTAAAATTTGTCCTCCTGTTGACCCAGTTATCAAAAGCTACTTCCTCATGTGAACTGGAAAAATCAAAGTAAGCTTGGTACAACGAAGTGATGCAGCTGGGTTTGGAAATTAGTATGTTGTAACTATGCTGCTCTAATGGGCCAAAAATAATCAGAAATACATTAATTGTCAGTTTGATGGTGCTTGTTGAAAAGCATACACCTGCAAAAGCAAAAAGAGTCATAATGAATTACTTTTAACCAGAACCTTAGATCTTTGGGTTGCTTTAATATTTTCTGAAGAGCAAATAAACAAAGACCTAGTTAAAGTAATCAGAATAACTTTGGCTCCTGTCTGAGGAGCTTGTAACAAGCCTTGCATTATCTGGCAAGGCATGCAAGTCCTCGAGGAAAGCCATCTGGTACCAGAAGGCAGGAAATTTTTAAAAAGGAATTCTTTGATGATCCATTTCTGGACAGAGTAAGAAGGTGGAGATCTGGCCTGGAACTGGGTAGAACAAAGCAGGAGCTGCCTGCCTGGCAGGTGAGGGCTGGAGGCATGAAAAAAGCTTGTGGAAAGGAATTGCTTGTGGGTCTTGCTGTTAGCAAGCCTTAGCTTTGTATAATTTCTACATCAGTCTTTAGAGTAGAGCTTGTGTTTAGATGCGCCTCTTAAGGCTCTGTGAGTAACTTGCTCTGTCACATCACCCATGAACAAGAAAACCAGGCACAGCCTGGGGTACTCTCAGGCTGTGCACAAAATGCAGGTAGGATATGAATGAGCCAGTACTTGCTTTCTAGGTTGGGTAAATGAACAACATCAAATTGTTGGCTACAGAGCATTTATCTGGCACAGGAACCGAGAGCCCTGGATTTGAAGGACACAGTGCTGATCAACAGCCAACACCAGTTGCACAAGATACAGGAAAATTAAAGTTTGGGCTCAGCTTTGTAGCTTTTGCATATGAAGCTTATCCAGGGCTTTAACAGTTGAATTAAAGTTTATCAATTCTGGTAAGAAACCGTGGTTGTAGATGATAAATGGAGGAAGAGACAGGAGATGGCAAAGAACTATTCAAATCTGCAAATCATTATATGAGTGCCTGTTCTGGATGTAAATGTGTTAATATAAATTAATTATGAACTTGCAATCAAAGTGAAAAGATGGAGTATTTATGGAAGGGGTACAAAGTAGTGTAATCTAAAAATAAAGTAGTTTGGGCTGAATAAGAGTGAAAATGGGGCCAAAAACTTCCAGTTATCTATCTCCAGCTTCCATGTGTTAATGATGATTTCTCTGGGTTTGTTCTCCAGTACTGCAGAATATTCTAAGATCAAAAAGGCTGATCCACATGGAAATTTCTGTTGGAAAATAAAAACTATTCCTGCTGCCTTTCTGACACGAGTGAAGTCTGATAAAAATGTAAATCACGAAAGTATAGAAAAGTGCAGCTGAAGAAAATTATTTGAGGAGAACTTCTTCCTTTTCCAACATATCTTTCAAATATACATGCACCCTTCTTCATGGGCACTTCATGGGCACTTCATGGGCACTTCATGGGCACCAGGGATAGAAATCTTTGGAAGAAGGAAAATCCTGTGAAAAGAAGCAAATGGATTTTATACGAATTCCTTCTAAAAATGTATAAATGACACCCTCCCACAAGGAAATATGCTGAAACATTACAGTTGAAATATGCTGAAAGAAACCCAAATAAAATATCTACCACCTACTCCTAAATTTTAGATTCTGAAAGGATTTAAAGAAATGCAGAAATTAAATGGAAGCAAAACTTTTCATTATATTTCGGCAAATTAATTGGGCATTGCATTGTATCAGGATGCTACTTGCATCTTCTTTTGTGGTAATGTGATTTAAGTTTCAGTAATATGTGTAATAACAAAAATTACAGATAATCACTGTCTTTAAATAACTTTCTAAAGTTAAAAGGCTCAGTGGGGATATAAAGAATCTCTAGTATGTACCTGAATAATCTGAAGTAGGTTTTAAATTGCAATAATTAATCCTAGTTGTCCTGTGAATTGAGATTAATATTACCTTTCTTAGGCATGTGTTATTTGAAAAATGTTTTCTCAAAATCTGTTAAAGAAGCACTGAGGTAAACCAGTTCATTATTTTAGCTGAACAAAGAGATTTATCTTCTAGTAATACTAATTTCTTACAGTACCTATCTGTCAAGGTGGGCCTAGTAATTATAATTCCTTATCATAATGGAAATTAGATGTCCTGTTGACTGAATTCCTAATTCATCTTTGCCATTGTAAATTTACCTTTGGAAGGTAAATTAAATATTGGTGCATAAGGGACTATTTTGGTTTAAGTCTGTCTTGAATTCCTTGGCATCACCTTTACAAACAATGTGGAGGAAATGGCTGGGTGTACATGAGTGTTCCAGTCTTTATTCACCTTATAATTTCTGTGCATTTCCTTAGGTTGTAAGATTTATCTACCGAATTCTGACTTCAGCCAGCTTTTGAAAAAAAAAAAAAAAATTCTAATTTCTCCTCCCCCCCAGTAAGGGAGAAAAATTACAGATATGAGATTGTCGTCATTTTGCCCTATTGACTATGCACGAAATTTAATCCTCCACATGAAATCCTAGTCTTGCTGCAAACGATGGAAAAACCTATGATTTCACTGGAGTGCAGATTTCAACCTTACAGGAGGTCTAGTTCGTTGTGTTTTCCTTTTTTCCCCCCTCATTTGTACAGACTTCTATTGTTACCATGTTTCCACTCCTCCAACTTTAAAATTTTGAACTTTCCTTATGATTCGAGATATGTAGATTTTCTTTAAGGGAAAAGTAGTGTTGTTTTTACATGTTTGATGGTCTCATGGAGTCAATCAGCATCAGTTACTCTAATATGATTTCCCATTTCTGACTACATAGCATTTGTAAATAGTTGTTCTGATGAAATACAGATAAACTGCTGTACTATATCACAACAAGGATCCATATACCCCATCCTATATATCCTCTTTCTACTATAGCCACTAGTAGCAAAGAAAAAGCCATAAACCCGGGGCAATCTTGGATTCATAATTTTTCCAGGACACTTCTCCAGTTTCCAGCAATTTTTGGTTTAGGAACTTTCTCATCTGCAGAATGTATCTACATCATGTTGTCTAACTGTCCTTGACAGACCTTTCTTCTGTGAACCCATCTAGTAGCTTTCAGAATTTATTATACTTTGGGCATCCAAACAAAACAGGATGTTATGTCCTGCAATGCAATTAGGTACTACATGTGCAAGTGCTTTTTTTTTTCATTTGTCTTTGACCTGCTGCCTGATGATTTCATTTCGTGCCCTGTAGTTCTTGTCTCATGAAAAATAATGACTAATCATTCCCTCGCCACCTGCTCCACATGATTTATGTTTTTCTAGACCTCTATCATGTCCTCAGTTAATCTCTCTTCCAAACTGAGGAAACCAAATCTTTTGACTTCTTCTACAGCAGAAATTGTTTCCTGTGTCTGACCAATCTTACCCTCCTGATCTGTATCCTTTCTACTTGTAAAATCTCATTTATGAAGTGACCAGAGCCTCACACAAGACTGGCTACACCATAGCTTTATGGGGTGCCCAGTGATAGTTTATATTCCCTTCCTGGCCTTTCTGATGGTCACGGGGCAGGAAGCTTCATCTTCCAAAGAAGTATCTGTAATGGTGTAGGAAAACACTTGGTGATAAAAGCTGACAGGAGAACTTGCTATTGGGGACATAGAATTAAGGTCACTCTTCACCATGTGCACTGCTTTGCGTTCATCTGTGCTGCTTTTCTCTTGCTGCTTTGCTGTCGGTGCAGTACTGGCAGGTCTTTCTGTAACTCCTGGCTAGCAAGTTCAGTTCTGTATCTCTGAAGTACTAACCCTTCTGGAAAAAAAACCCAAACCCAAAAGTGATAGAGGTAGTGATATGCCACATCTCACAGAAAAAGGTTTTTCTTTTTCCCTCGTTGTTGCTTCCAGTTGTTAAGCAGCCTGGAGTAAAAGAAACAATCATATAAACAAGAATTCTTTTCTTCTCGACTTGCTTTGCCCTCCATATTATCAGGCAAACTATTTCCTTCAGTTATGAACTGAAGGCAGAAGGTACAGGCAGGTTCCCTGACTGTGGAGTCTCCGTGTGTAAAATTTTCCAGAACAGGCTAGAAAGACAGCTGCAAGGAATGGCAGAATAATGCTGGGGTTGGGGGGAGACATACGAAAGCTCTGTCTGAGAACTCCTCTGATGCTGCAACTAGAACAGCCTTAGACATGGGATCGATATGTTCACAATGAGGCCTTGCTGGCTTTGGCACATTTCACTATACTGAGTGAAAAATAATTGGTCTCATTGGTATATAGCTCTTTTATATGTGTTTTTAAGGATGGAGATACATCACATGTATATTTTATCAGTGTCCTGTCAGTACATAGCAGCTGAACCCCGCAGCGATGACAGTGTTACTTAGATTAGATGTTTAGATGTAGAAATGCTGTGAATTTTTACTTTATTAATGGCTTTGCAGGACACAGGTTTCTTGTCTTTTATGCAGTATAAATATGAAACTAAATCATTTAAAGAAGTGTAGCTTCTGTTGGACAAGTTAGTACTGTCAATGGTAGGGTGGCAAGAGAAGCCTGAGGAAAGCAGGGAGTATAAAGGGGAATGGAGGGGAGAGGACAAAAAGAAGAGGAATATGCAGAACAGAGTCTTTCATAGTGTGAAAGGGGGATTTAAAAAAAACCCAAAGCTGCTCAAAGACCAAACAAGAAGACTTTTTTTCCTCCCAGGGGACCAAATGAAGTTTCTTGTGAACTATTGACATATAAACCTGTGAGGTAGAACAGAGAGCAGAAATGTAAAGCATCGATACCTATGGCAAATAATCCTTGCAGTAGGCATGAGCTGTCCCTGCCTGCTGCCCCCTGTTGTTCAGAAATATCTGCAAGTGATGCAGTGGGAAGTGCAGAAGCACATCTGGAATTTACCACAGAAACCTACCTTTGTCATTTGAAAGACCAAACACTCACCCTGGGCACTGCCCAGTTCTGCTGTCCCTGGTCAGCGTGGAGCTGCGTCAGTGGTTAAGATGACGAGGTGTCCTGTGGGCTGTGGAGCAGGTAAATGGGATCTTTCAAGTCCGTTGGCAGGTCTGCAACATTCAGCATGAAGTATTGTCTAGAGATGTACTGATTTATTTCAGATCTCATTCCTAACTCAGGGAGTACACACCATTAATACAGAGCCATCCAGTGAAAACATCAGAGCCGCGTGATGTGGAGAAAATGCAACAAAAGATGGCAGAGACCTTTATCTTAAAAGGCTTTTTTAAAATTCACACTGACAGTCACTACCTCATGCTCCAAAGATTTAAGTATTTAGTTGTGTATAGGTTAACCTCCTTATAGAGGAAGCAGTTTAGCCATGCTTAAACTAATCCTAAATTGGGACAGCCTGTCAGTTTTGGTGGGAGGGTATCTGGGGAGCTGTGCCTCAGGCAGTGCCTGATCCCAGAGTACCAGCATCCCAGCATCCCCATCCTCCCAGCTCCCCAAGCCAGCCTGGCAGCTTGTGATGCTGTGCACTGGACAGGGTCAGGGAAGTGATCCATCAGGAAATTCTGGTCACCTTTAATACTTTTTGCTTTTCTCTTTAAGCAGATTACTGGTTAAAAGGAAAACTAGTGTATCCGTGCTTAATTAGACGCTGCTATTGTTGGTCTATGTTTGCCCCAGCCCCCTGTGGCTTGTACTTTTCCTGCCAAGATATGGGAAAACAAGGCCTGATAAACGGGAACTTCGTCCTTGAAGGCAGCACTTTGCAAAAACTAAAATTAATTGGTCTCTCACGATTGGCTGACGGCCTTCCAAGGGCATTTGAAGGAGAAAGTGAGGAGGAGGAGAATGAAGTAACCCCCCAGACCCATTAAGGGAAGACCCTCCAAGGGGAATCCCACAGGCGCAGGGGAATTCCAACGTCCACACGCGTGCGCAGAAGGGGCACCACTGACATGAGGGGGGCAGGGACCGAGGGCCTCTGGCTGGGTGGTGCTGGCCACACCTGCCCAGGTAGATGTCATGGGTAAATTGGATAAAAAAGCAGGGGGCTCGTGCTCAGGGGGCTCACACTTCACACGAAGGACCACGTTGCCTTTTGTGGGGACGCCCGGGATGTGTGAGCCGGACCCTCCGAGGATGCAGCTGCTGTAGAGAATCCTTAAGTATCGGGAGTTGGTAAGATAACCTCGTAAGTTACCTCTGGGTGTTTGTGGGGTTTTACTGAGGACTTATTTTCCCTTCTCTTTTCTGTCTACAGTTTTCTTGTTTTGTTGGCCACCTCTTTGTATTGGGTTTTTTGAGCTTTCAATGGTGTTTTGGTTTCAATTTCGGCATCCCTTCGAACCCTCCCTGGAACAACTAGGAGTTTCAGAGCAGCTAATGCAACCTCTACCTACAATTATTGCACCCAATCACTACAACCACAGCTGATTAATAACAACGGTTTAAAAGAAACTGGTTAATAGTGAGGTTTCTTTTCCCCTTAGGCTGCCAACAGCTTTCCCATATTTAATCTCATTTTTCAACATAGTTTCATCTATCAGGCTGGCTATAATAAGTCTTTTACTTCATTTTCAAGTGCTTAGTCACCCAAGTAAGTTTTCTCTTGATATTTTTGTTCAGACTTCTCTATCAAGACAGTAGAATCTGGAGCACACACCGACCCAGACTGAAGAGAGAACTGTGTGCTGGAGCAGACAGCTGGCTTTTCATCTCAAACAGCTCCTTTCCTGACAACTATTTCCCATGAGCAGCAATGTAACGTGGGCTGTGTTTCTTGAAGGGCCAGGAAGGGAGGACCCATTTCACTCTCCGGTCATATCCCCAGACATTTCTGACAAGGATCAGATGGCAGATTGCCATCCCTGAAGGTTGTGCTGGGTGGACAAATCCCTACCACCCCTGGCTCTGCCTCTGATCTGCTGACAACTCCCTTTTCAGCTGCTCAGTGAAGTCCCAAACATTTCCCATACATTTTCTGATTTTATTTTTGTCTTGTCGTCATATTGTCAGAGCCATTACTCCATCCCCTTTTCTTTTATTTTCCTATTTTTCTAGTTCCCATCTGCCACAGGTAGAAGAGAAACACCAGGCAATGCGATCCTGACAAGCCCTACTTAGTTCACCGGGCAAGGGACAGGCTGCATTGGGGAAAAAAAAAAAAATATGTGCTCCCACCCACAGAATTAACTGAGACCTTAACCATGCACGGTGAGTTAGCACAGTCAAGCCCAACTTTGCAGCATATGTGTGTGTGTGTCTATTCCAGCTTTCCATGGATTGGAGTCAAAGGGTGCCAGCTGATGGCCACAGAGGTCAGCCAAGAGCCTTGACTCCCCTGACCATTCCTGTGTTCAAAACAGGTCCCTCACCCTGATAATTCATTTTCAAAAGACGTTTCTACTCTGATAGATCCCTTGCAGAGAGAATCTGTGACAAGTTTGCAAATCAACCTTCCCCTCCGCAGCTATTATCAGTAAATTGCCACATCGCTTAAAATGTAGCAGCTGCCATTTTCTTATAATATTAAGGAGAGGGAATGCTCTTAAAGAAAAATGAGGAGGGGAGGGTTAGTGTTTGGGCTTTATCCTTTTAGCTGGGCACTTGTATTTTCTTCTCCATGATGGTGAATTTTGTTATTGAATATGGTGTTTCCTGTTTTTTCAGTTGCCTGTCAACAACAGCTTTGTGTGATCCGCAGCTGACATCAGAGCAGCTGGAAGTCAGGCAGAGGCAGGAAGATGATCAGGTGCTCACATTCATTTTCCCGTGGTTGTACTGAATGCTCCAGAGTACCATCTTTCTTTCAGATAAGTTGATATCTCTGTCTTTGCAGACATTGTTTCATTCATATCCTGTAGATAAATGTGACAGTAACAGCTGCGTGAGTTTTCAGACAGCCTGAAAAACAGAAAGATTCATGAACTTATTAATTTTAAAAGGAATAATAAATGGTAGTCGTCAGGCATCAGTGTTACATAATACCAAGATATATTACCTCTTTGCTCATCAAAGCAGGCAAGAATGAGAGGTGTGATCAGAGAGGTGTCAGCAGCAGAAGTGGGATGCTCTGCAGGACCGTGCAGGCTGGTGCCACAGCTATAGTATGATCTTTGCGTGGACTTCGCTCGCAACTAGGTTTTTTCAATGTATCATCGCTCTCATGTATTCACTGGGGACATCAGGGAGCAGTTACTTTGCACGCCGCCCTCTATAGCTGAGTTGTTTCGGCTTTTCACAAGCCTATTTCGGGACTTACCAAGAGCTGAGCAGAAGTACCGCTCCCTTTCTTGTCATGTCCCCTTCTACAAGCAGAATTACTCTCTCTTCCATCTTCTCCCAGGCAACCCACATTCACATTTGCCATTCACACTCTGTTTCTGAAGCTTTTCCGCATAGTATCTCCAGGAGCTCATGGGGGGAGCAGTAGCAGATGGGTTCCTTGCATCAAAGGAACCACCATCTGTTATTTCTCTTCCCAATTTTGTGCGATGCTGGCAAGAATTTGACTGTTTCTCCTATTCTCCCTTGATCCTTTGATGCCCAGTTGGGCAAACAAGGGTAGGCAAATATCAGCATCCCCTTGCCTTTTCCCCTGGTTACGCCAGGACCTGCTGTGAGCAACGGCAACATTCAGCACCCAAAGGTGGCTGTACCCCCCCTTCACATACTCCCCATGCCAAGCTCCATCTGCTGCGCTCTCAGAAACTCCTAATCATCTGAGAAGGAATGAAAAAAGCCTAGCAAGACAACCTTACAGAAACTCCCAATTAACTTCATCCCCCTCCCAAATGGTATCAGGAAAGGCTCTGGCACTATAGGATTGGTTTACTCTGATCTTACACTGTATTATTGTTTCCCAGCTAGATACACTCAGATAGCTATTGTTAAAATACAACATTGCTTATCCTCATTGACAAGACCTTTGAAAGAAAAATGCTTCACCCAAAAACCTTGCCATGTTTCCCTCCAGGAGACCTCTGGGAATTCAATCATGGTTTTGGGTCTGTAAGGTCAGGGTTGGCCACTACTCCATGCTCACTGTGTTTTTCTTATCTGCAGGTTTAGTTACAGTCCATCTCTCCTGGACCTCAAAAGTTCATTCAATAATCTGTTGGGGTTTTTTTGACTTTTTCAAAAATAAAGGAAGTTGTAAGGAAAACCTGGAACCAGATACAAGCCAGTTTTGACCTGGCTCAGAAAGCGTAAGGCAAATGAAAATAGCCCAAAATATTACAGCAAAACAAACCACAAAGAAAATATCCCAAGGAATTTTTATGGGTTTCAGCTTTTTTAAAGGGTTAGATTTCACAACACAGAATTTATATTAAATAAGTTTATGCAGTACTTGTTTCAGCTATTCCAATCCTTGTCTCTATGTTGAATAATGTGATTATGGTAAGAAGAAGCATTTACATTATAAATGCAATTACTGAAAAAAGCTCTAGAAAGGTTTTTAAGTGGCTAAGTTTGCAGTATCCTGCTTTATGATAGACCACTGTTTTCATCCAAGATGTACCAAGAGCGAGTGGGAAAATTCCCACTGAAGTCAATCTCCAGTTCAAGATCCTAATCTCCTAATTGTGCTTTGACTCCTTTCTTAGCTGAGGAAAATAACTGTAGCTTTGATCCAGTTGCCTTCTTTGTAATCCATTGTTTTAGTGCTTTGAATACACATCACCCATTCTGTATTAGGTATTTTGATAAAAAAACATAATGAAACACAAGTTTAAAGGATAGTGTCATAAACCTGGCACCTTTCCCAAATGCCACACTCGCTTAATAGAAACGTAATGTAATTTTCTTTGTGTTATGTGTTCTGCATTGATTTCCATGTGTCTTTAGAAGCTGCATTTGAGAGAAGGCAAAAACCAACCTATTTCTGAGTGCTGAAATATTAGCTAATATTGAAAAAAAACCACTAAATCATAAGCCTTTTTTAGTATCTGAATCAAATTTTCTTAGTATTATCCACACAAAATTACAATTAGATTCCACATAAAAGTTTCAGTTTCTCTCCAAACCATGCTTGTCTGTAAATGTTTTTATTCATTGATGCACAATAAGGAATGTGAGGCAAATGCTAACTTTAGCAGAAATAAGTGCTTTTTGAAGCTATATTTAATAGTTGCACTGCAGATTCTAGGCTTTCAATTTCAAGACAAGGAACATTGTTAGATAGAAATTCATTCCTCTCCCACACTAATCATTTCTGAGAAGAAACATCAGTCAAAATGGGACCATAAGCTGCAGTCTGGTTCTTATTTCATAGTCAGCTCACATTTAAAAAATGGGATCTACCTATTATTCTGGTTTTGACAGCTACTTCTGCCCATGCTGTGCTGGTAGGAGGAAGCTCAGGAACTGAGCAGCTCTGTACATCCACCAGCTCCAAAGATGTTGGCAGGGGCTTGACACAATAAAAGGAAGAAGGAGACTGCAGGAATAATGTATAACCTCATTTCACTTCCCAGAAACACACTAAAGATGCTTGAGCAATTGATTTTTGAGAGTCTGGGGAAAAAAACAAAAAGGAAAAAAAAGAGAATTTAAAAAGTGCCAGAGTAGAATTGCCAAGAAAAGAGGGCATTGTCCTGCCCCTTTCAGCTTTAAGGACAGCAGCTCACTGCAGGGGATAACCAGAAGTGGAAGGCTTGGGACACTGCTCTGGAGCAAAAAGCCTCTGCTCTGTGGAGGCACCAGGAGTTCAGAGAGCAAACTTCCCTGGTTATCTCTGCAGGTGTCTGGGGAGGTCATTACTGACAACTTGATGGGGCTGATCGGGAGTGTGAGAAACTGCAGGGGGACAGAGGTGGCCACTAGAAATCAGGGATTGCTGAGGGCTGTGGCCTGGATCCTGAGGAGGAGTCCAGGTAATTTGCAGGTTTTGGAGTATTTCTGCTTAAAACCCCCTCAGATGTAGCAATGGCAAAAAAAAATAGCATGCTTTTATGATACTGTATTGGAGTTAAATGTGGCAAGCTTAAGTATGTGCAGTAGAGAAACTTCCTGATCTGATCCTGCTCTTGGGAATGAAAGGCTTTTAGACAAAGGGCAGTTGATCACACATTTGTATGAAGTTGTTGATACCTCTGTACAAGAAACAATTGAGGGCCTTTAGAAGGAGGATATTCAAAATTATGTTGACATACTGAATAAGGGATTCAAAATGAACAAGATGAACCTCAGCAGAAAAAAATGCAAAGGGGTAAATGGCAGGAAAAGCAATTGGGGAAAAAAAAAAAAGATCTCAAAGCTATGGTAGGCTGCAAAGTACATACCAATTAACAATGTGTTGTGGTTTCTTAAAACATAGAATGGGCTACTGTAAATGGCATACTGGCAACATGGGAGATGTTTGATGCATGTTGTTCAGTAGTGAGGAATAGTGAGGAAACCTTCACCCGGTGGGACTATGGTCAGCCTAGAAGAGCAAGAAATAAGATAGTTCAGAAAAGGCCATTCAGAACCCTGGATGGGATTAGAAAAGATGATTTAAAAGGACAGACTTAAGGGTCTGAGTAAAAGTTGGAAATTTGCACAGTGAAGAAAAGAGGAAACCGAACACCCTTCACATATTGAAAAAACTGATGAAAAGGGCACAGTAATTAGCAAAGGATAGGAAAAGATCAAATTGATATGTAGTGAAAAAGTTGAAATTATACATTAGGAAAGCTTCCATTTGTGATCAGGGTGAAATGCTGGAAAAGGCTTTGTAGTTATATTGTTGTATATCTGTCACTGAGGGGTTTAAAAACATACTAGAAAACATTAACCATGGATGGTCTAGATGCATTTGATCCCAACTACACGTGGGATTAGCTTCAATGACCTTCTAAGATGTTTTCTAGCCCTCCACATCTCTAATGCAGAGACAGAGAGGCTTGGGAGTTCTCAGGAGTGAGAGGCAGGCAAAGGTGGTGGTGGTGGACCATACAAAGAAGAGGGAAGGTGCAAAGTACAGCCAGAGAGCAGTGGAGACACTGTCCTGGTGCTGAAACTCAGAGCAGGGAAGTGGAGTTGAACTTGTGACTGCTCAAAGGATCCAGTCTCCCAAACACAAGCTGCCTTCCCTCTCCACATCACCTGCCTCTCAGTGGGTGCAGCAGTGGGCGCCTGGCTTTCCGAGGTTCTGGCAAAAGTAAAAAGGTGTTTCAGGATACAGTTATTTTGCCCTCATCTCTCGTAGCAATCTGCTTCCCTAGACATCTGGGTATTTTGCAATTTGGCTGAGCCCTGTTTGTAGTGGTTTTCCAGAAAATGGATGCTTATGCTGTACATCTGAGATAAACCGTGTTCTCCCTTCTCCTCCCAGTTTTAAATCTGTCCTGTAAGGAATAGTTGGCACTGTGACACTGATTTATCTAGGCTCAGTTGCTGAGAAGTTGTTTGGACAAAGTATTCTAAGTGGACAGGTCTTCCTTGTGTCACAGGAAAGTGGCTGGTAGTTTAAATAGGCATAATAATACTTTCTGTGCTTCTTCCAACCATTTTTTTGTTTGTACTGTGAGTCGCTGCATGGAGTGGAAGGGCTGTGTCCTGGGTCTTGAGCCTGGGGGCAATGCTGTCAATTAAGAGAGTCAGCTTAGATCTGTGGAGCTGAACCAAGACCCATGTGCAACTCTTGCCAAAAGCAACACTCTTTCAGGCTGAAATGATATTATTCAGTCTAACAGAATAATAATTCACAGTCTTTGTTATAGCCTGTATTTTTTTTTTTATACTGCAGGTATCAGTTTGCTGCTTAGTTATTGCTGACTGTGTTTTATAAATATCCTTAAACTTTATTTTTTTGTAGTTTTCTTGTAAAACTCATTTTCGGTTCCCTAACTCCTGCTCATTACACGCAAAACATTCTGCCAACTGTTTCTGTACAGCCCTTTTCTGTGATTTCCTTGTTGAAAGTGTTCCATTTTATCCCATCCTGCCTATCAGATTCCATACGTTCTACATAAGTGATTTTCAACCTTCAGGTTTTTGGAACTGAAAATTATTCTGGTGGAAATGCAGGATCCTGTACACCACATTTAAGCTTACCTGATAATAGGCTTTAAAAAATAAGACCTTATTTACCTTTGCAGGTCCTTTAAAGGCAGCTCACAGAGGACTCACATCTGTTCGAAAGCCTTTCTTCTGAATACTGACACTCACGTTAATCAGTGTAACGTCATTACTTTTCATTATATGCATTATTGTTTATTAGCTTCCATGTTTAGTTTCTCTTAACATTCTCTCTAAACTAATTTTCTTAAAACCTATTACCATTTCTATCGCACTAGGATCCTGAAATAGCTTTTTTAAATTTCATTTTCTTCCCAGTGTCTCCCTTTTATCTCCAGGCTGGTCATTCATTACAAATGTGGTGCTTATATTCAGCGCTTAAGACAGATGAAGCCGTGGCAGTATAACAGCCACTTGTTTATTCCCAAACCAGACCCTCTCCCTTTGGCTACTCCGGTGAGCCTGCCCACCACCACTAATTAGCAGGGAGTTAGATTTGGGCTCTGGTCCTCTGAGATGCTCCATACAAACGGACTCATGGCGATTTCTGTGTATGCTGTAGGTGCAGGGATTCAGCCCTCTGCAACACAGTGCAGGGTGGCTTTTACAGCTGCATTTCCACTCAGGTGTAGAACCTGAGTAGTTAATTTCATACAGGTCGTTAAATGTTTCTTAAATGATCCGAAATTTAAATACGACATGCTCTTGAGCAAGATTTGAGCTGTATAATTTTCCCTGTCCTTGAATATCTGATTGTCTCAAAAAAATGTGTAATCAGAACAGCATTTTTGGTACTGGACCTACTATCCTTAGTTCAGGAGTTCACTGGTATCACATGCCAGGAATTCAAATGACAATTTCTGCCCATGAAATGGATGCAATCAGAAGGAAGCTTGTTCTGTGAAGATATGAGGAATGACACATAGACTAAATTACTTTGGAATGGTTTGAAATATTCATGTGAAAGGGGTGCACAGGGCAAAACGAAGGAGAAATAATAATGCAGGGTGATATGCCAACCTTTAATAAGACCAGGGCAAGCTTTTTGAGCTGGGGGAGGCAAAAAATGTAAGAACATTGTAGCAGGACTTAAACCAATGTGAGGTGATCATACCTGGACAGTGAAATTATTTAAAATATCGTTATTTTAGGGCTATCTGCACTGATAAGTAGGATCCTAAAGGTACCAGAACTGTGACTGAGACCAGCACTTTGCTGGCATCACTGTATAGTCACTTGAATCCAGAAAGCTGAAATCTCCACCAAAGGAGGTCCCACTGCTTCAGTTATGAGATCCTCACTATGGAATGACCACCTTTGGGTCATGCTGCACCACCTCCTTCTTTAACAATGTCTTTTCCTATAACTTAGAAGCTATTTGTATTATAAAACTGTCCACCTGTTCTCATCTCCACAGAGCCAGGAATGAGGCAAAACAGGTGAAAGGAGCTTGAATATTTTTGGAGATCCATCAGTGGCCTTAGTAGTCCATTAAAAATACAGATAAGCAGGTACTAATGGGAGCTATTCATGGGCATGTGCATGTTTTCAATGTCGAGTAGCTCCAGGACCTCTCAATAGCTGTGCTTTGCTGCACAGTGCACAATACCTGGACTTCACTCTGAACTTTCTTTTGAGGTATTGCAGAAAAATTGACACATTTTAAGATGCCAGATTCCCTCACTGGGGTGCAGATGTTCAGACAGCTGGTGAGGCTGCCCTTGGGTTGTGAGAGGGATTGTCAAATAAATGATGTTAAGTGGAGCTACACCAAGGCTTGATTAGCTATAGGCATCCAGTTGCTTCAGCCAGTTTCCACACTGTCCTTGACCCAACCCCTCATTTTTAGCACTGGTCTTAAGCTATGTATTTTCTGATCCATTCCTGAAAGAATGCTCACAAAACATTTGCTCATACAGTGGCCTAGGTGCAAAGCTGAAGAAGACAGCTAGAAGAGAATTTGCAAAAGCTCTTCAGAGAGTATTTTGCTTCTGCTTTGGATTTTGGGTGGGCTTTTTCCTTCTGAGCTGTGGAATCTTTCATCCTCTTTTAGGAAAAGGATGTTGACGTTATCTGTACCATGGGAATTACAATTGGAACAGTGGTGTTTTCCTCTCTGTTTTGACATTTAGTCATCAATGAGAGCCACTCACTCTCCTTACTTTTTAGTATTCACACTTATTTCTTTCCTATTAATATTCATGCTTGCTTCTATAGTAGAATTTATTAAAAATGTGCATCTTTGGAAGCTGCTTTCAAGGTATTGACAGAACATCTATTACTTTGCTTGCTTCTTCCACGTATGTTCTCTAGGCAATGAGAAGTGTTTATGTAGGATGGATTACAATGTATTAGTTATGTATGTATATCTATTTATAAAATAGATATATGCTCTATACTGTATGCATATATTATATATCTAGTGTTAGTGCTTCCATTTGCAGATCTCAAAGAACTTTGCTGAGGAGTCTAAACATTTCTACCTATTTCTTAGACATGGGGAAGCCATAGTATAAAGGGTATGTGGCCTGTTTAAAACTGCATTATCAGGTCAGCAAGAAAGGGAATCTATGTCTTTGATTTCCAATACAGGGCTGCATTGCTGGGCAGTGATATCTGTCTTCTAGAGGTAACTTCTATGTAAAAAAACCACCTTCCTTTCCCTGGAAATTCTTACTGAAATGCCAACCTTTAAAGAAATAATATTAAAAAAAAAAAAAGTCTGTAAAACATGAAAAACAGGTCCTGGAAGTACTTAGAGCAAAACTTGATCAATATCAACTCAGGTCGGTTTGCAGGCCATAGTTTGAAGAAACAGTAAATTTGGGTTTAAGACTCCTAGTACCAAAGAAAAAAGGCTATGGCATGGGACATTATGACATTGATTCTGGATGAACTCACTCTTCTAGTTCAAATATGTAAAATGCCCCTAATCTGGTGTGTTCACTTTTTACTGACAGGCTTTGTATGAGATCAGTTACTGTCTGTCTGCACCACTCTAATTTTATGCTGGACAAGTAGCATCTGTCTTTCTGCAGCCAGCAAAAAGCCAGCATAAAAACTGACATAATCTATGCATCAGGTCCTCCGGTTAATCTGACAGTGAAACAATGGTGTGACTGCGTCTGAGCTGAATCAGTTTTGTCCTGCTGTCTCATCAGTGGCACAGAGACCTGGTGCTAATGGTGATGGAAGAGTGGCCTTAGCCCAAAGCCCCGACCCCGCTGCTGTTTCGCATCCAGGTTCCCTTGACCATTCCCGTGTGCCTTCGTTCACCGGGGAAAGGAAAGGGAGCAGGTAGCTCCTCTTTCCCAGTTTCCCGTAATAGCAAGGGGAATACTTGAGGCCATCCTCCCGCTCCCGCAGTTTGCTGGGCTGCATTTCCTTTTCTATTCCTACGCGCACCGCCGCTGATGTTGTGGCCGCGGCTACAACACGGTGAGAAAATCCAAGAGGCGCTGACACCGCGGAGGGGCGGGGAGGGGGCACCGGGCAGGAACAGCCCCGCAGGCGCATCCCCGCCATCCCGGCGGGATCCGCGCCGGGCTCCGGCGGCAACCACCGCTCCGGGAGCCTCTGCCGGTGCCGCCGCGCTTCGGCGCCGCTTCCCCTCTTCTTTCCCGGCGGGAATGCCAGACCCGAGGACGCTGTCATCTTAAAGAGCGCAGGGGAGGGACCGTGTGGAAGGGAGGCGGCGGTGCCGGCGCTGCGGGAAGAGGCGGGCGCCAGCAGCAGCATCTCGCCGGGAGCCGCCGGGAGCAGGCGCGGTCCCGGCCGCCCCGCTCGCCGCCCCGGCCTCCAGCGCGCCGCCCCGG